>VXAV01000021.1:55200-132038 GCA_013399715.1 Alectura lathami
CGCTGCTCTGCGGGGCCCCGAGGGGCTGCGGGGCTCGGTGTGACGAGCCCAGGGCGAGCAGATGCTGCTTCCAGGCTGTTCCAGGCGGGAGGCGCTGAGGCGGGGCCGCTCCTCTCCTAGAAGCGCGTTGGCACCCTGAGGGCAGCGGGTGGTGGTGGGCGTTGGGCCGCCGCAGCCTCTCGCCCGGGGGCTGTGCCGGGTGGTTGTGCTTGGAGACCTTGGCTAAGGGGAGAGCAGGTGCTTGGACCCAGCCCTGGAGTCCTTTCCTGGTGGCACTGGGGCCGGTGCTGGGATGCTGTGCCAGGACAGCACGCTGCGCTAGCAGGGTCAGAGCCGGGCCAGGCTGCCCACAGCGCTTCGCTGCTTCCCTCAGGGAGCTGCCAAGGGCAGGCATAGGAGCGCTGTGGGGGAGTGTGTCCCCAAGTGCCATGCTGCTCGTGCCATGCAGGCCTATCGTGGGGTCATAGGGGCTGGAAGGGACCTGCAGAGGTCATCTAGTCCAACCCCCTGCTAAAGCAGCTTTCCTGCAAGGGCAGAATCCTGCTAACAGACAGAAGCGGGGAGGCAGGTGAGTGAGCCCTGCACATGTGTGTGAGCATGCAGACCAAAGCCTGATCCTGCTGCAGAGTGGTGCTCTGCTCCGGGATCGGTGAATCAAAGTGTGAATTATGATGTTCTAAAAGGAAATACTCAACGTTGTGTCCTTTCTCATGTTGCCTTCTGAATTATGGCTGGAGATAAACCCTATGGTTGTACTGGGACCTGGCTGTCGTGACTCCAGGAGCAGGAGTTGTTTGTGTCTGATAGCACAGGACTCCCTGGAAAACTGCAGCAGGCCCTGTGCAGCTGCTGAATGTTGTAGGGTGCAGCAGGCGTGATGTGTCCTGTGCCTGCTGGAGCCCCCCTTCCTGCCTGCTCTGAACACCCTGGGAGCCGAGGCTGGGAGATGCTGTTTGCTCGGTACAGGAGAGCTGTCAGGTACCCCGGAGGCTGCGGGTGGCTCGGGGGAGTTGCAAATACAGCTGATGGCTGTCTCTGTTTTCACAAGACAGATCCCGGTGACACCTCCTGCTGCGCTGCGTCCCCCTCTGGCCCCGCAGCTCTGTGTGCAGGGGCTCTGGCTGAGCAGTGCTGAATGCGTCCACGGTGCTGCCCTGGGGACACAGAGGGGATGTGGCCCTGGGCAAAGTCTGCTGCTGTGGCTCAGCTCCGCACCCCTCCCCTCCCCCAGTTGGTGCTGGCAGCTCACAGCAAAGGGTTGGGGGTCCCCCTCCTGCTGCAGGGGGGGGGGTTCAGACAGCAGGGCTCTCCAGCCAACATCATTAACTGCACTAATTAGTTGGCTGAGGGAATGTGGGCTGGAGGAGGGGTTGGTGGTGACAGCTCAGCTCCTCTGGGCACTCACTTTGTCCCAGATCTATCCCTCGGAGTGTCGTTAAGACAATTAAAATGTGGAGTGTTAACAGTGCTACCAGCAGCCCTCTTGGCATTCCAGCCGCGTCCCGGGCTCCCTCTGCTTCCCTTCCTCTTCCCCCAGCTCGCTTTGCTCCCGCCTTGGCTCCGGAGCTCACCAGGATGGTTTTAGCATCTCCTCTGCCAGCTCTCTGCAGTTGGCCAGTTCCCAGCTGGGTTTGTGGAGCTCTGCTGCGTGCTTCCCTTCTCCCGCAGCGAGGCGGGCTCCCAGCTGGTCCCGCTGCACCGCAGGGAGGGCTGCAGCCATGGGAGGGTGTGAGCACAGCACGGACCCGGGCATTGCCCCCAGTACAGGCATTTTCCCTGCTATGGGCATCTCCGAGTGCTGGAAGGACATGGATGTGCTTTTCACCTGCAAGGCTGCAGAGATGTCACAGCTCTTCGAGCACCCTGGGGACCTGGTGGCACCCCTGGGGAGCAGAGAGCAGGAAGGGCTGGCAGCAGGGCAGAGTACTGAAAGCAGCACCAGCGGGTTCCCACCTGATGTACGTGGTGGAGAGGGCTTGTGGGCAGCTCAGGTGCTGTCACTGTGAGAGATGGAGGGGAAAGGAGGACAGAGAAGGCCGGGAAGGACAGGGGACACCAGGTGAGAGGGAGGACAGCAGGGTCTGCCTGCATGGATGTGGCAGGTTGTGCCAGGCCTGCCCTGCTGAGCCAGGTCACCTCTTCTAGCCCGCATTTGCTGCTGCTGGCAATTGCCTGTGTTTTGGGAGGTGAGGAGGAGGAGGGCTTTGCCGGCGATGCTTCAGTGTGGGCGCCGTGTGAACCGCAGCGCTGCTGTTGCAGTTATTTCTCTCTGCAGGCATCTTGAGCCTCTGGGATGTTTGTCCCCAGTGCTGGAGCCTGGGGCTCGCTTGATTTGCTCTTGGAGACTCAAAACAGCTGCTTGCGTTAACCTGCAAACAGGCTGATGAGCACAGCGTCCCCAGGGTGGTTGTCCCCACTGTGCAGCCAGGGCATCCCCTGGTCAGTACCTAGGAGCTATGGTCGCTTCCAGCCCTCTCAGGCTTGAGGCAGTGTCCCTGTGTTTCTGGGACAGTCAGCAAACAGGCGAGGATTGAGGCAGGGCTCTCCAGCAGCCAGCACAGACCTGCTCCCATTCCCAGGCTGAGGACAGGCTCGCTGAAGGCATGGTGAGGACCCTTGCTGTCCCTAGCATCACACAGCCTCAGGGGACACAGAGCAAATGTTGCCCCTTCTTGCAGGGCTCTTGTAGCTCCAGTTCCTCGCTCAGCTGAACTTCAGGCAGCTGTCCTTTGTGCACCGGCAGGGCTTTTCTAACACACCCCTGGAGCGGAGGTTCCTGTGTGTGAGTGTGAAGCATCAGCTCTCTGCTGGGATTTACACTGAATCCAGGACAAACTCATCCCGGGTCTGGGACATGCAGCCTGCTCAGTCCCCTGGCATCACCCCAAAGCTCTGCCCGCCTTCCTAGCCCACAGGCAGACCATGCTGAGCCAGGCCAGCCTGGGAGCAAGAAATATTTGGCCTCCCTTGAATTCTGCATTTGGTGATGCCTGGATGATACCAGGCAGCGTTTGGCTGTGCAGATGGGATGAGCTAGCTGGCTTCGGTGACGGAAGGAAGCGCAGCCCTGAGAGCCCTAGTGAAAGTGGAGGCACAAGCAGACCCTTTAACCTGGAGAAAGTTTTCCTTTAAAACCCAGAGAAATCCGCAGTGCGTGCAAACTCCAAGTTTCTGTACTTAGTTGGTAGCAAGAGAGCTCTGCAGTGCATCCCTTGAGTCCTGATGCAGGCTCAGAGTGCCTGCTCTGTTTTCGTGTGAGGAAAGCAGCCTGGCCCAGCTGGAAGCTGGCATCCCGTACTTACCAGCACCTCGAAAGGAGCTGGTTTTGCTCAGAAAAGCGTCCTCCTCTGAGGCGTCCCTTCTTCGAGTTTGGGCCATGGGGACAGACCAGGGAGCTTCCTGCCAGCACCAGAGATGCCTCTGCCCAGTTGCAAGACAGCAGGTGCTTTGATAAGGAGATTTCTCCAGGTGGCTGTTTCAGCTGTCTTTGCCTCTCAGCAAATCTGAGGAGCATCTCGGTGGCTGTGCACGCAGAGCTGGCTGTGGGCTGTGCAGCAAAAGCACCAGCAAGCAGCGTGGGGTGGACTGGGGGTGCAAGGGCAGCTTGCAGGGATGTGTCCTCCTGCAGTGAGGAGCAGAGCTACTCCAGGGCTGGATTCAGCAGCGGTTTCTGCTTTGCAGGTGCTTGGAAAATAACGTAATAAACCCTGCTCTCCCCTTTTCCTGCACTTTGTCATTCCTGGTCTTTCTTCAGACCTGCAAGAGATGGTTAAAAAGAGGGAGGTTGTTATACACACAGCTTGCTGTTGTCAGCTTTGCTAGGATGTGCTGGCCAAAAGCCTGGGCTGTTCTGTCTGGCAAGATGTTGCCAGACTTCAGAAATTGTGAGGTTGTGCTGTTCCTCACCAGAATCAGCTTGAGACTTGCAGGTGGTGGTTGGTGAGAAGCGAGAGAGGAAGGGATAAGAAGCCCCAGCTTTCTCCTGGGTCTGATGGGTTGAGTCAGGGTGTTTAACCAGAGCAGCTCTCAAACTGTGCTCTGGGGCAGAATTAATTACAGATGGATGAGCAGATGAATTATTAGTTACACTGCGGGGCTTCACGTGTCCAGGTGTCCCAGACAGAAGGACTGTGAAGGGTGGTTATAGCACACGGGACAAGAGCTTTAAATGCCAGTGATGGTGTGCAAAGTGCTCACATTATGGAGTTGTTTTTGCTTAATGTTCTTTCATTTAATGGGTCTGAAAAATTAAACACCTTCCATCACAAAGCTGTAGCAAAGCTGCAGTGATGCCCTTTCTACTCTATCTCCCTCTGTTCTCTAAAGGATGCTCTGTGCAGGTGCTGGGCTTGCTCAGACATCAGTGGGTGTGCTGAGAGCTCTGTGCAGTGGAGGAGAGAAATGGTTTTAAGATTTGCAAAGGGAAATTTCCCACAAAGCAGCCTGTGCATGCTGTCCTTCCCGGCCCTGGCAGCAGGGCTCCTGCCGGGCCGGAGGTTCCCCTGGTGGCTGGGGAGGGCTGGCAGCCACCGTGCTGGCTCTCCCTGCTGCCTCTCTCAACCCTGTTGTGTTTTCCCTTTCAGATTTTCCGTCGAGCCGACAAGAACGGTGAGTGCTCTGTTGGTGAGTGCTCTGTTCCTCCACCGCCTCCCCCTCACCGAGAGGTTTGCTGGAAGAGCGAAGGACAAGGGCAAGCAGCTCTCTGGCTGGAAGAAAATTGCTTTCCTGCTTTGCCTGGAGGAGAAGGGGCGGGGAAGGCAGGCTCCCCAAACTCACTGCTCACGCATCACCCTGCACAGAGCCTGCTGGTGCTGGGCTCTCGCCCGGCTGAGGTCCTGTCGTCGCACCGCTGGCTGCTCAGTGGCAGTCAGCAGTGGGAGGGAAGGCAGGGTGAGCCGTGCAGCAGGGCTGGCCGGGGTCCATCAGGCCTTTTCTTCATCCCTTGCAGGACTGACTCAGTCTGTGCTCTGTTCAGGTGACCCTGCTCCTGGATCCCACCAGAGCCCCTGGTGTCTGGGCTGGGTAGCTGCTGCTGTTGTATTTGGCATCCTTAAGCCAGGAAGTCCAATGTCACAAGTCATTTCTCTGAGCCTTCTTCTCACCTTGGACTCTTCTCTTTCATGGTGGATTGCGGGTTCCAGGAGCCGCTTTTGTTGCAGATCAAAATGCAGCTCAGGAGCTGAAGTCATCCACAGATAGGAAAGAGAAAGCTCATGAGTCAACCGAGAGATTTTCTTTCCATAAAAATCTGATACCATACTGTTGTGATGTTTATAATAGGCTCTGTGCTGGGGAGAACTGAATGGAAAGCCAGCCTGGAAAGTCATTTAAGTACAGATTGTCTGCATGCATTTCTGAAAATGTTACGAAAGGGTCTTTTAGAAGGATTGGGGTGGCTGAAATTCCTCCCCAGCAGCACTTGCCCTGCTTGCCAGCCTTCTTGTGTGTTTGCTGGGGGTGCTCTGGCTGGTGGGACATGCTTTCAGTGAGATCTCTGCTGTAATTATTATGCACAACACACCCAGCCATCCCACACTGCTGGTGAAGAGGCTGCTGGGAGGATCACTGGGGCTTGCATGCTTCTTTCTGCAGATATATAATTATTCTTCCCTTTTGTTTAAACACAGATGATGGGAAGCTGTCATTTGAGGAGTTCAAGAACTATTTTGCTGATGGGATCCTGAGCTCCGAAGAGCTGTGGGAGTTGTTCAGTGGCATTGACAGGCGTCATTCAGAGTAAGTGCCATGGTGGTGCAGAGGAGAGGAGATGACGGAGGATGTAAAACTGCTTGGCTGTAGATGGAGGACATTTGGAGGCGGGTGCAATAAATAGTCAGGGCGAGACAAACCTACCTCTTGTAACACGCAGATGTTAAAATCCATTAAACACCAGCTACAAGTATTGGTGATGAGAGAAGCCAGACATTCTGAGGGCAGGCGTTATCAGGTTTGCTTTAGTGCCATAAAAGCAGGCATCCATTTAAAATACATTATGTTGGTTTGAAAAATGTATTCCAGAAATACACAGCTCGGCAGAGCAGGTTGTGTATCTATCTGCAGCAGGAGCATGTGGTGGTGTGAGGCTGGTGAACAGAGTTATCTTTGTGACTGCTGACACAGGGAACTGGTTTTCACTTACGTAAGAACTTCTTTCCACCAGAAATGGGCCTTATGGGTGTCAGTGTAACTGTGAATTTAGGCCAGCTTCTTTCAAAAAAGAAAGAAGTAATTGCACTTAGCTCTGGGCTCCTGTAGAGTGGGGCTACCTAGAGAGGGCAGCTGGGCTTGGCTGGGTTCATCATCCCAGCCCTTCAGAGATCAGCGTGGCCTTGCTGCGGTCCCTCTGCCCTGCCTGCTGCCATGAGCGTGTATTGGTGCTGGGAGGAGCTGGCCTTCTCTAAAAGGTGCATGTGGGAGCTGGCTGCTAAAGCTGATGGGTGCTGCCGGGGGAGGAGGTGCCTGCAGTTCCCTCCTGGAGCAGCTGGACTCAGGTCTCAGGCTCAGCTCTGGCTCACACTGCACCCCAAGAAGCTGCTGCGTCTCGCAAATACCCTTGGTCAGGACAGAGCAGATCACCTACAGGAGAGAGATTTCTCAGGTCAGCATCACGCTGCGTGCTGGTCCCAGGGCTCTGTGGGCAGAGAGGTGCTGTTGACTGCAAACCCTGAGCAGTCCCTGGCTGCAAGTCCCCAGGCCATCCGCCCCGAACTGGGTGAGTAAGGGTGATCAACTCTGGCCAAGCATTGTTGTGGTGAGGAGCTCTTGTACAATTTGCGAGGGGCTGGACGACATTGTTGCCCTGTGACTGCCTGCTGCCGTGCATGCAGTCAGGTGGGCCTGCTGGATGAGGGCAGCAGGAGGTGACCTGCAAATACTTCCTTGGTCCCTTTGGGAATCCAGGGATGTGGCGGAGAGCAGGGTGCCATTGTCTTTCTGTGCAAAGGCTCCTTCCTTCGAGCCTCAGTTTGGGGTGACGTTGGAGGACAGGTTGCAGCAAAGCAGGGGCTTTACCCGGATGGCAAACATCTCCTGCTTTACCACTGCTTTCAAGTCAGGCTTCTTCCGCCCGTCCTGAGCAGATGAAACAGGGCTGACAGCAGTCCCATGGGTGGCACCATGGCACCTTGCAGACAGGACCATGACCCCAAGCTGCTGATGTCCTGAGCCCTTCTGCCTATGGCAGGGCGCTGTGCTGGGCCCCTCTGGGCTGCCCAGTGCCTCCCAGTCTCCTCGGGCCCCTCTCTGAGAGCCGTGCGAGGTCCTGGCTGCTGCGGTGCTCTTTGAAAGTTGTCACCCGTGATGACGGTGCGGTAGCTATGACAACGTGGCGGTTGCAGTGTTGAACTGGTGACATCTATTAGCAGGGCATGACCGTTGTGTCTTTGATCTCCTTCTGCCATGAAGAACTGAAGGGATCTTGCAGACAGAGTTGGCTTCCAAATTTCTGCATCCAGTAATGTCAAACATATGGGAGACCTCTGTCCCTGTGAGAGTGTCCTCGTTTCTCTAGGAGCAGATGGGACAGCCCAGCCACGAGGCCACTTCAGGGACACTCCCTATTTCTGTCCCTGGCTGAGACACAAGCCACGTGCACATGCACAGGGTTTTGGGACAACGAGCAGGTGGGAGAGGGATGGATTTGGGATTGTGTCAGCAGGGGAGCTCTGCATGATCTCTCCAACCTGATCACTAGCTGGTGGAGGAGAAGGTGGTGTCTCCAGGAGCAGGAGCCTGGCGCTCAGCTTATCACCTGGTAAGAGATGTCCCATCCCCTGCAAACAACATGTTTGTCAGGGTGCCATGATCCTGGCCTGGAGCCGTGTGCCTGCCAGGCAGAGGGAATTCTGAGCCAGGCTTGTCCTCGGGAAGAAATTATCCAGAGGCTGCCACCTCCTCTGGGATGCAGCATCTCCTGGGGCCAGCCCTGCTGTGGCTGGCTTCATGCACAGCACAGCCTGCCACGAGGCAGAGTCAGCTTTCACTTGGTGCTGCTCCAGGCTGGATTTGGCCTGGCAGTGAACCGTGGCATTTGCTGTCACACAGGTGACACAGAAACCCTTTCCAGGGTGGACAGACAGGCTGGCTCTGGGCAGCCTCGGGATGCATTGCATAGTTTATCGCTTTGTTGACCTTGGCAGAGCCTTCAGTCAGACATGCAATGGGTTGTGCATTGTGTTTGCGGAAATGGCACCGATAAATGCACCCCAGGCTGTGCACAGACCCCCTTACATCTGCCATTTGTTTTTGGGGTGTTCAGGACAGCTTCCTCCTTTGTGGAACCTCTGGTGTCTTGTGAGGGCTGTGCCCGTAGCCCCGCCATCCCCTGCAGAAGAGCCAGGCCCACCTGGACCAGGGCTCTGTCTCTCCCAGTATCTTTCTGCCACTGGTGCAGACAGAAGGTGCTTAAGACCGCATGGGAAGCACCTTTGCCCTTCCAGCTTCTGTTTGGGGCCTTCTTGACAAGGCCACCAGCTGCTGTAGTCCTCCACAGACTTTGTTCTGAGGCCAGTTAGACTTCCAGCTTCAACCACACAGGCTGAAAGTGAGTTCTGTGGTTGAGTTGTGTAGCATAAAGCTGTGTTTTTTTTTTTTGTTTGTTTTGTTTTTGTTTTTTTTTCTAACCCAGCGTGTTTTAATCCTGATGTCTGCCAACTTTGTGACATTCTGCAGGTCATTGTGAGAGGTATTGCAAGGCAGTCAGTGAACCTTCGCCCCGCAGATGCTGTGATTGCTCTGAGCTTCGTGGAAGAAACACAAGTGGTCACACTGAGCAGAGCACGTTCAAAGATGCACTCAGCACCCTCTGCTTCTGTCCGAAGCCAAAGGCTTGCAGAGCAGTGGTGGGAAGAGGCCTTCGGAGGCCCCAAGGTCAGCCTGCTGCTGATGTGCTTCTTGGACACAAATTCGGCACAAGCATGGTCAGCTCTGCGGGCACACCTGGCATTCTCCTTTCATGTCCCATAGCTTTTCTGATGTGGGGAAAGTTTCACCCTTAATCCCGTGGGTGGATCTGACCACGAGGTTCATCAGGTCTGGGCTGAGGAGGTTGTTTTGTTGTCAGTGACGGCCTGACCCAAGGAGACACAGCAGCAGAGGTTTTGATAGCCAGACATTGTCTGTGTCTGGGTAGTGGAGTGCTGCCCAGACACATCCTGACTCGCTTTCATCACCGTGAGCCTGCATCTGCTCCTCTGGCTCACAAAGCTGGCATCTGGGAAGATTAATATTTTAGAGGTCTCATGCATTATTTGTTCTCCTTCCAGAGAGCACACAGCACCATGCTCTGCTCTGTCCTTCCTGTCTGGTCGTGCTCCACCTCCTGCGCCATCCGGCGCTTGGGCACGATGCTGGTGGCTTGTGTTTAGTGTAACCTCTGTAAGGTTCAGCTCAGTTCTGAGCAGGTGGAATCCAGCCTGTGTGAGGTGTGACCCAGCGTGTGTTCGGTGGCTTGGATGGAGAGAGCAGTTAAGGGCCGTCAGAATATTCCTTGCAAAAAAACTTTGAATCCAAAATGCTTGTTTGAAGATTTTATTTTTCCCCACGAGATGTTTTTATTCTGCATTTCTCAAATATATTCCATTTTGGTTTCAAAATATCTCCTTATTCAATTCTTTGACATTTAAAATATAAGGTTTTCTGTTGAAACTGAATTCAACTTTTCATTGTGATCGGGTCCAGCTGCTAGGCTCACAGCTGCGTGTCACTTGCCAGAAAGCATGGCACTGAATCTGGCACTGGAGCAGAACAGAAAGCTGTATCTCCCTGGGAACATGCATTTCCAGCCACCAAAACTTCTGGGAGAGAAAAGCCAAATATCTTGGAGGAGGTGGAAAAGCTCCACTGCCATGGAAGCGTCTCGAGAGAACCAACGTGCAGGTTCCTGCCAGGGCAGCCGCGTGTCCGTCCGCAGACCGGGCAGGTGGGCTGGGTCTGAGGTCCCTAGCCCTGGCCCCTGTCCTCTCCTGGGCTCTTCAGAGAGAGGCTCCCCCGCAGGCTGAGGGACAGCAGGGACCCAGTTAGGAGAGTGTTTGGGCTGGGCACTGAGGTGTGCGCGCTGTCCGCTCGCTGCTCCTTGCATGGGCTGATGCAGCCTGCCCCGGGAAGTGTTGTGAAGCCCTCCCGTACCTGTCCTGTGTCAGCTGGGAAAATCTGGAGAAAAAAGGTCAGCAAATCCTCGTGTGGGAGACAGCTGTCAAGCTGGGCTGACAGGAGCTCGGGTACGGTCTGCTGAGAGCTCTGGTCCTGAGCCACAAGTGAAGGGTTTGGGATTTCTGTAGGATTGCTGACCTTATTTTATTTTATTTTTTTTAAAAGCTCTCAGAGGAAATTACCTCTAGTGTAGGTGCTGTGGAAGAATGGTTTGTAAACTTGCCTCCAGTCTTTGCTCCAATACTCCATGTCACAGCACCAGCCAGTCTCAGCTCTGGGGAGTGACTGCTGCTCTTCAGAGTGCAGCGTAACGGTTTGGAACCAGATCTGTGTTCGCAGCAGAGGTTTCCAGTGTGAACATTAAACGATTTAAAAAAAAAAATAAAAAAAATTGTCTGCTTTGCTGAGCTGATTGATGTTTTCTTGCATAAATTCCAGGCGCATTCTGGCAAAATCCTGAAAACATAATGATGACAAGATCCTCCATCATCAGTTCAAGCTTAATTACAGTTAATCAGAGGTTTGGGTGCAGTCAAAATACGGCGATGTGGAAATGTGGAGAGTCTCAGGATAAGTGCTCTGGAGACAGAGGATGCCTCTCCTGCAGTGAGGACAGGGGATGTCAGGGGGAGGAGCAGGGGAAGCACCGTCGGTGCTGAGCTTTTCTTGCAGCACTCTGTTCTCCTAGCCGTGCTGCTCCCTGGAGCTGATGTTTTGGTGCTGACATGGGAAGAGCCAGGTGTGATTTTGCACTTTGATAAGGCAGGGGCAGTGGGGATGCAGGACCTGGCCACGCAGAGTTTGCCCACTTGACTTTGCTAACTTGGCACGTTTTGCAAGCTTGAGTCCACATCTGTGCTGTGGTGGATTTTACCCATCTGTTGGGTGGGAACCAGCGGCTGCAGTTGCTGCTCTGGAGCTCATGGATCCCACAAACTGTGCCATGGGTGCTGCAGTGCCAAGTCTCTTGTGCCAGTGCAGCAGCAAGGCACTTCCAGCAGCTCTGCAGGCTCCTGGCAGCTCTCAGAAATAGGTGGAAAAAGAAGGACCAAGACCTTTTTGCAATTTAAACTTGTGCTTCAAGCCCCAGTCAGCTTTGCAGAGCCGTGATGGGATGTGTGGAGCTGCTCAGAGGTGGGATCAGCAAAAAGTGTGGGAGCATCCTCCTGAGTCTGCTTCCCCACCCCGGGACACTCACCCACAATCAGTCGTAGGGTTTCCCTGCCCATCCTGGCCTCCTGGGGCTGTGCAGGCTGCGGGGTCCCATGGGCTCAGGTGACAGCCCAGGGTCACGGGTGCTGCACTGCACCTGAGCCTGCAGCCTGCTCATCTGTGTGGGGCTGCCTCTGTCTGGTTGCGACACGGTGCAGTCTGCTGGGCGTTGCAGGTCTGCTTCCAGCAGGAGCGGTGAGGAAGAGTTGTTTCCCACGTAGACTGGGGAAGCCTGAAACTGGCATCTGTCTGATCAGAGAGGAGAGGCTGGGACATGGCCTTGCCCAGCAGGGTTTGCAGGTTTTCCAAATTTGAAGCACTGTGTGTTGTTAAAGGCCGTGAAGTGGGAGCTGGGCAGACAGGGAAATGCAGAAACGAGCGGCGGTGCTGCAGCCATCCCTGTGCATGGAGCCCAGCAGCGCCAGGTATCGCCAGCTCCTCCACGTGTGACAGCACTTAAGCATTTTAAAAATCATTTTCATGCTGTCTCCCACTTCCCCAATCAGGAGTAAAAATGACTGCAGACACTTGGGGGATTTTGAGACATTGGAATTTCTTGAGAGGAGGCTGATTTGAATGAATGACATCCTGGGGCACTGTCCCCAGAGGCCACGCAGGTGATGCGAGGTGTCGCAAGCAGCCCTGCTCAGCAGCTTTGACTGCCTGAGTGCAGCTCCAGGCAAACCTGCAGCTCTGCCCAGCATCCGCTCCCCAAACCTGTCAGATATTTCTGGCCGTTTCCTCCTCCCTGTCCACCCCAGCAGTGCCTTTATTAGCAAGAGGAAGGAGCTCAGCCCTTCTGTCTGCAGTGCTTGCAAGCCCTGCGATCAGGAGGCAGAGGCTGGGCTTGCAGAGCTGCATGCGTAGGGTGACAGGTCTGGGTTGGGGCTGGCAGGGCTGCTTCACCATGGTCCCATTTACAGTAGTGGGATGGTGTCCCTGCCCACCTGGGCATGTGCTGGTTTCCCAGAGGACTCTTGCCTTGTCTAGCACCTGGCATCAAGGAGGTGCAGGGGACTAACAAGCTTGTCAGTGTGATTTTTTTTTTTTCTCCTTTATCATCTGTTCACTGCCTGCAGGTACCTTGCATCTCTAAGCTTTGCAGGAGCTGCTCTAGGGGAAATTGTGGGGCAGAGAGGACAGGAGGGGGCCTGGTGCCTCACCAGAAGGGCCAGGGCAGAGGAGATGCTCTGCACACCTTCCTGGTGCTGCAGGTGCTGAACACAGCTCCTGCGCTTGTGTGGCTTTTTATCTTTCTGGCACTGCCTTAGAAAATGCCCTGGAGGAGCAGTGAATTCCCTGGGGGCTCCAGACAAGCCCTCAAGACCGCGCTCACCACAACTGTTTCTCCCAAACCAGCCTCACCATCTAACACAACTGTTCTTCTTGCAGCAACGTGGACACAGAGAAGCTGTGTGGTAAGTATGCTGATGTTCCTGCTCNGAGGGTCTGCAGGGGGCTGGGTGGAACTGATGGTCCCTACGTGTGGGTCCAGCTGGCCCAGGGAGGGTGACAGAGGGCTTTCCTCCACGGATGGGGCAGCAAAGGGCCCTCCATCTGGTGCCAGGCAGGAGGGGTGACTGATGGGAGGGGGGCAGAAATGCCCCGTGCACTGCTGAAAGCAGCTGGCACAGGGGAAACTGGGAAGGATGTGCTCTGGGAGCTCACTGTGTCTTCTCTCCCGCCTCAGATTATTTCTCAGCGTACCTCGGCGAGTACAGGAACGTGCTTGCCGCACTGGAAGCGCTCAACTCTGCTGTCCTGGCAGCCATGGACAAAACCAAGCTGGTAAGGATGGGGCAGGAGGGTGACAGGGCAGGTGGGTGGTGACAGAAGCTGCGGTGATTTTAGCTGCTTGTTCAGCATTGAGCTTGGGTTTCAGAAGCCGCAGATGTGGTGCCTCCTGGTGTGTCAGGTCACCTGCTGCAGGGTGATGTGATGTGATGTGATATGATGTGATGTGCTCGACGTGCACCTGTCTCAGCAGGCCAGGTGAGAGGAACATGGAGGTTTCAGCCCCAGCTCTGCGTCACCTGCTCCTCTGCCAGGCTCCACGGTCTCAGAGAGGAGCCCAGCTGTCCTCACCCTGGCTCCCTTTGGGCTGTGCTGGGCAATTTTGGACCAACATTTTCCATATTTCTGTTACGGGCTGCTTCTTCTGGGCGGGTTTTGGCAAGGCTGAGTTGGGCATTGCAGGGAAGGGGAGTAGGGAAAAAGAGGCAGTAACCTGCTGATCAGAGAAGCCAAGGAGGGCTGGTCCTGGTGCCATCTCTGCCCAGCAGCTCTCAGAGGTGTTTGTGTCTCTGTAAAGTCACTCAGGGTCTTGCCCTGTGTGCTTCCCTCTGGCCAGATCCAGGCTCGGCAGCGTCTCCCTGTACAAGTTTCTTAAATGCAAGCCCAGAGGGAGAGAATGATTCATCTGGAGAGGGCTGTGCTTTATTTCACTACTTATTTATTTATTTATTTTAATAATGAATTCATTGTATATTCATGTATTTCTCCCAAGTACAGCACAATTACTGTCTGCTTCACAGCACCAGCATGATGTATTCATTCATATAATAGTTTCTGGTGTAAACATCCCAGTGAGCTCCGTTACAATTACACCTCGCTCTGCAGCACGTACCTTGAACCACTTCTCATTTTTCTTATCTCCTGCCCTTTTCCTTGGGCTTGAGGGAATAAAAAGCAACCTGTGCTGCGTTTGTTGTTGAAGTTCTAAGTCCTTGGATGCGGCCGCTAGGAGACAGAGCTGGGCAGGGGTTTCTGGTGTCACAGGTTTTCCCTGCAAAAGGGAAGCAGGTTTTCCGTGTCAAAACAGATTTGTGTGGACTTGTTTTTGCACCTGTGATGGCTCTGCTCAGGGCTGGGGAGAGGGCAGGGTGGGCTGGTGTTTGCAGCACCCAGACACGGTGCGTGCCCTGGGACAGCTGCTGACCCTGGCGGGGTGCTGCTCCCTGCCCTACCCTGGCCAGCACGGACTCTGCTCCGGGGAGAGGGCAGGAGAGGACCCTGCTGCGGCCCTGCAGGCAGGGCTCGTGCTGGAGCTGTGGAAATGTGCTGCCGCTAGGGGCTGGCAGAGATGGTAAATGCTGCTCTCCTACCTGCTGCGGCCTGACTGCGTTCCTGTCTTTGTATTTCCAGGTGGGAATCAGTCTTGGGCTGTTCTGGGAGTAGTGGCTTTGTCAGGGTTGGGTGGGGAGATTTTAGCCAAAGCTCACGCCTCTCTTAGCCAGGGGAGAGGGCAGCGGTTTCCCATATTACCTGTCTGCCTGTCATTCTGGGGGTTCAAACATCCCTGGTGCCCCCGTGGCTGGGGACTGAGAGCTGCCATTTGGCAGAGGCACCCCTCAGCACAGTGAAGGGCGTTCAGTCCCTGCCTGGATTTCCCCAGGCTGTGTTTAAGAGAGCTTCACGCGTGCCCCCTGGCAGGCTGCTGGCTGCGGTGCCTGCCGTGCGCCTTGCGGGCTGCTGGGCAATGCTGCAGGAGCACGGGAGGTGGAAGCCAGGTTCGTCCTCACCGTCTGTGTGACTGCGGTTACTGGGGGGAATAGCCTGCGTGTGGGCAGCAAACCTGCACGTGGTCTTTCCTGTGAATCCACGGCTGGCAGAACAAAACCAAATTCTTAGGGGTTTGTGCATTCCTGTCCTTCCTCTGTGGTAGAAAGATGGCTGTTCAAGAAAAAGAGTTTTTTGTTTTTTTTTTCCAAATTCCATAGTTTTGTTACGTATTTTTTAAATATAGCTACTGATAGCTATGCTAGCGTATAATAAATATAACTTATTCTGTGGCTAAACTTTGCATTTGCAATATAATTGTGCCAGAGTAAGAAGCAAACTCTGTAGATAGCTTGGGAATCACTCTGATGCTTCTGACAGGCCCCTGTGTGGGCCTTCTCATTCTCCAGTTTGCAAATGCTGCAAACCAAGCTGTAAACACCTCTCCCAGTCAGGTGCTGTTATGTCTCCACTGGCAGGAGCTGTGTGTTCCCCTGCTCCACTCCGTGCCCCAGGCTTAACTGCCACCATAAGAAACCAATAAAACCCCTCGAAGCACAGCTGCAGCAGGTCTTGGCAGCTTTGGGATTTCCAGTTGGGTCAGCGAGCGGAGATAGCCGTCCACAACCAAAAAATCCTGTCTTGTGCTGGCTGAGGTATTTCCTGCTTTCCAGGAGTCTTTGCTGTGAGCGAAGGATGCTGTGTGCTCCATGGATGTGTTTCTGTGGGGCTCCTGTTTGTGGTGGGGTTTGAAGTGCTCACTGCAATACCCAACAAGGGGGTTCTGCTTTTTTGTTGTTTTCCCTAAAGTGAGCAGTGCAGCTGGAGCGAAGGGGAAGTGCGCTTCCAATCGATTCCACACCCTGGCATGAAATCTCCCGAGCTGATGCAGAAGGGTGAGGTAGCATGTGATGTTCTCTGCAGTGCCTGCTTTGACCCCAAGCACGAGATGCCCATCACTTGATGCGGGGCAGAGGAAGCATTTCTCATCCTTCTCTCTGGTGCGTTCCCTGGGACACACTGTCTTTGAGCAAGAAACGGGAGGGAGCTGGCTTGTCGTGTGCAGGGCACGTCTGAAATGCTGGAACGTCCATGTGGGGCCCTGCTTTGCCTGTGCAGAACGGTTGGAGGCGCACGGTGAGAGCTGGGCACATCTCAGCTGCTCTGCAGGGGGCAAATCTGAGCCTCCAGAAACGTCTGACAGGAGCCTGAGCGTGTGTGGGGTGAGGGCAGCCCAAGCCTGTCGCAGCTGCGTCCTGGAGGTGCCCTGGCTCCCAGCACTGCTCTGGGCAGGGGGAATCACTTCCCCCAAGCCAGCCCGGGCAGCGAGGCCGGGGCTCCTCTCCTGCAGAGCTGCAGGAGGCACTCATCAGCTCTGGGCTGTTTGTGTTTGGGAGCAGACACCCCAGGCTGCTGCCTGCTCCGGTGTGCCAGTCCCCACGCGTCCCCGCGGCAGCGGCGAGTGTCAGTGCGGCAGGAAGGGCTCTCCCTGCAGAGAGGGGCAGAGGTGTCTGAGTCTGGACCCATTCCATCCCCGAAACAAAACACCCAGCCTGTGGTGGATGAATAATGCATGCTTTCTGCTGGGCCCAGTGGGGAGCCAGTCAGTCAGCATAGTCCACCTTTCTCTCTCAGGCTGCCCTGGGGAGGGCTGTGCGTCCTTCTGCTGCGAGCAGGTGGGCTGATGGGGGCTGAGCAAGGACAGACGAACTGCCCAGTGGGGGACATCAGTGCCAGAACCCTTGTGGGGGGGGGGGGGGGGGGGGGAGGGGAGGGGCAGGTGGAGCACAGCCCCTGCCAGTGGGCATGGCTGAGGATGTGTGGGGAGCACAGAGCTGGGACCCTGCTTCCCGAGGCCACGTTGTGCCAGCTCCGTCTCTGCCATCCTCTCACTCTGGCAGAAAAGTCAGATTTGTTTTAAAAGAAGGGGGAATACCCACAGGTGGTGCAGCCGCAGCA
Source organism: Alectura lathami (assembly GCA_013399715.1). Lineage (NCBI taxonomy): Eukaryota > Metazoa > Chordata > Aves > Galliformes > Megapodiidae > Alectura > Alectura lathami. The sequence goes on from VXAV01000021.1 coordinate 72,019, forward strand.
GTGAGAGCTGTCTGCTCGCCTAGGTTGGATGGAAAGCTGCGGTGGCCGTCCCGTGCCCACGCTGCAGACGAGCATCCTCTCTGCTTTCAGGGCCAGGAGCTGGTGTCGTGTAATGCTGCAGCCCTGGGAGGTTGCATCGTCTGACAGAGCTGCTTCCAGCTTCACGTGGGGGGGCTGCTGAGTTTGGGTGAGCGTGTCCATTAATTAAGTTGGTGACTTCTTTCCCTGGGGCAGGGACTGCTGGCTCCATGCCACCTCCCTGCCCCTGGGGAGACGGGCTGCAGCCCCAGCCCGAGCACCGGCACGTCCCTGGGGTGGTGCCTGGACCCGGCACCCTTTTTGCCACCAGCGTGGGAAGGGTTATGTCCGAGCGTTTTTATGCAGAGCTTCTGGAATTCAGGATGCTCAGTTCTGTGTGTTGGAGAGGAACAGAACAGGAATTGGAAGTATTTGACCTCAATGATGCAGTCACACCGCTGGAATCTCGGAGAGGAGAGGGGGAGCTCAGTGCCTGGCTGCTGACCTGTGCCCCAGCGGTGGGCAGCTGGGGGGGCACTGCGGGGTGGGTGGAGGTGGCTCTGGTCCTGCCTGCTTGTCCCATCAGGGACAAGCTCTCCTGCACCACGGGGAGGCTCGGCCTCCTGCGGCCAAGCCCTGTCTCGGGGAATGCTCACAGCAATGTCCTGTGCTTTCCCTGGGGCTGAGCACAGACGGGGGCAGCGCTTCCCGGCTGCTGCCCTGTGCCAGCCCTGATCCTTTCCTGACCCTGTGCTGAGCTGGGTCGGGTCACTGGGGTGAGAGCAAGCACTCTCGTGACAGCTCAGCGAGCTCAGTCAGCTCCCCACGCACCAAACGGCCTTTGGACCAGAATTACAACGCACGAGCTCAGTTTTCAGGTTTTCACCAGCTCGTGCTGAGCTGCTCCAGTGCCAAGGTCAGGAATCACCTCTGTGGTGAGTGTGCTGCAGGACAAGCTCTGTGTCGGCCTTCTCAGCTCGTTCCTCCTGCCCTTCCCACCCATACCGACCTCTGGGGCCCTGCAGGGAGCTCAGGGAGGCCAGCCTTGCTGCGCTGCCCGGGGCGTTCTACCTCAGACTCCTGCAGCAGGGCCGGGGCTCGCCCTCGGTCACCTTTGTCACGCAGCAGTGGTGGTCCCTGCTCCGCGAGGGAGGCTGCAGCTCAGGCTTTAAGGAAATAAGTGAAAACTGGCTGTGAAAGGCTGGCTCCTCGCCAGGGTGCACGGGGACCCTTGTGTCCTTCCCAGCACTCGCTGTGTGCTGCCCTGCAAATCCTCTTCCCTTTCCTCAAGCGTTACTCAGGTCTGCACGCTGGACCTCCCGCAGCTGGGAGTTGAGGACTTGGGATGGTTTAAGGGTCAGCTCCTTCCAGATGTGCTCCTGCTTCCTCGAGCAGAGCCGCGAGCATCTGACAGTGCCTCCCCTTCCCTGCAGAGCTACGAGACCTCCTCCAAGATGGAGCAGTTTCTGACCCGCTTCCTGCTGCGGGAGACCATGCACCAGCTGCAGTCCCTGCAGGGCTCGCTCGAGTGTGCCGTGGACACCATGGAGGAGCAGGCGGGACGGGAGAGGTAACGGGGCGCCCACCGTGGGGGTCAGAGTGCGGCGGGACTCGGGGGTGCTCCTGGGAGGGACCTCTGGGGGCGGGACCTTCCCTTTGCAACCCCGATGCGCAGCTGGCCCTGGTAAGGAGTGACTCCAGGAAACTCCTTTTGTATTTTATCCTTTCAGAAAGGACATAAAGAAGTCGGAGACCTCGCTTGGCCTGAGGTCGGGGAGGCGATGCGGGCGCAGAGGACAGAAGAATGTCTGTCTGTCTCCAACAGACCCCTATTCCGGGATGCTGACCACAGGTACCCGCAGCCCGGCCATCCCTGGGGGCAGTGTCCGTGGGTCGGGGCGTCTGCCCCTGCCCCCCTGCAGCCCCCACTGGGTGTGAGAGCAGCAACATGAACAGCGGGGTGTTGCCTGCAGCAGGGACGGTTTCACCCAGAAATTACAACCCAGGCCATTGAGCAGTGGGAAGAGTTTCAGTAGGACAGTCAGCTGCTTGGTTTATATCAGAGGTTTGGAAACTTTCTGAGTCTTAAGCAAGTTTTTGTGGTGATGTCTCTGCCTTCACCTGCACAGGCATTTGTGTTGAAGCTGACAGCCAGTGGATGGCACAGATCTCCAGGCTCCAGCAGCTCATCGAGAAACTGGAGTGCAAGGTGCGTGGGGGCTGCCCACACCTCGATGCCTGCCAGGTCAGCTCTGGGACCTCTCCCCACGCCGATGGCGCTGGTGTCAGCCCTGGCCTCACTGCAGAGCTGCACCAATTCACCAGGCGCTGACTTGCAAGTCAGTCTGGACCCAGAGAGCCCCACAGATTGTGGGTTGCATCCCCTCGTCCCCCAGGTACCCAAGTGAACAGCTCCGGGGCGGTGCTCATCTCTCATCGAGCTGTGCTGGGCTGTGGGTGGCTGTTCGTTTTGCTTTGTAACAAAATCCTCAGTTAACAATGATTTTGTGAAATGTAGAGCCCACGCCTGGAGCCTCTGAAGGAGGAAGAAATGTGCGAAGGAAAAGATGAAGTAAGTCCTGGTCCTGCTGCTTGTTGTTTGCAGTAACACTGATGTGCGCACAGATTTCCTCTTGCACTCTCTGTGCTCTGAGACAGGGCTCGCTGGCTTTGGGCTGGAGCTGAGTTCATCGCCCAGGCACACGCAGCTTCTGGGTGCGTGTGCGCCCACGAGCAGCCTGAGCAAGGAACTTGCGAGTGCCCACCCTTCCCACTTTGCTCCGAGCCCTCACACTGTGCAGAGCCCCAGCAGAAGGGCCCCACGGCCTGGGTTGCCCCTTTCAGCTGGAGCACACACATGGGGAAATGCAGCAGCGCCAGAGCAGGCCCCCTGCTGCAGGGGCAACCAGCCCCAGTCGGAAGAGGCCAGCCTACGATGGTGGCTCTGTCCCCAGGGTAGTGGTGCCAGCCCAGCACCCCTGCAGCCCTGTGCTTGCTGTCACTGCCCAGTCCCGCAGCAGGGAGGGAGGGGGGTGAGCAAGGGGACAGTTTTGCCTGAGATGCCACTGCCTGCCTGTCCCCTTGCAGCACATCCTGGTGGCCAAGAGGCAGATCTCGGTGGCGAAGAGCGGCATCGAGGAGTTCCGCCAGGCGTTCAGGTCCTACACGGAGGTCACCGCCGGGCAGAGCAGCTGCCTGCAGTAAGTGTGGCGGGTGGCAGGGCTGGAAATGGGGCTGTGCTGCTGTGTCCTGTACCGCTGCACCCCAAGGGACAGAAGGGTTTTTGCAGAGTCCCTGCTTGGAGGGGGAGGTCCTGTGAGAGACTGCAGTGCTCCAGCACTTGAGGGGCTTGGGAGGAAGGCAGGAAAGTCAGGGGAGAGCTCACATCAGAGCATCACCCTACATAAAGCGTGTGCCGTGCTGGCAGGGAGTGTCCGAGACCGCCCAAAGCCGCCCTGTGGCGTGAGACCAAGGCTCAGCCCCCAGCACCACGCCAGAGCTCAGCACGGAGCAGAGCGCGGAGCCCGAGGCTTGAGCAAGGCGCAGCTCGGGCAGAGCGTCCCTGGAGGCTGCGCAGCTGCTGGAGGAGAGGCTCCGTCCCTCTCCCATGGGAGGCTTCAAGCAGCTTTCAGAGGGAAATGTTCATGCTGTTCCCGTTTGAAGTGCTGTTTTCCAGCTCTTCAGTTTCAACAGTACAAAATGGCATTTTCAGCCCAAACAAAAAGCAGAAACTTGTTTTGACGTGTGGCAGAGAGAGAGAGTGATCCTTCTTTGGAACTGACGGGCTGTTCCATCACGAAAACTGTCAGTGTGACAACTGCGCCGTGCTGCAGGGGCAGGCTCACCATGTGAGCAGAAAGCTGGTGCGGAGCCCAGGGAGACCCCCCTCTCAGGTTCGCACTGGGGAGCCGCACAGCACCCTGCAGCGCTGCAGCCTGGTACATGGGCACGGGCCCCCCCCAACTCGGGTGTCACCCGGCTTTGCTCTCCCCCAGGGCTTGGTTCCTTCCTGCAGCTGCTGCAGCCGGATGGGGCTTGTCCCCATTCCGCGCCCCGCACCCTGCTTGTCTGCGGTCCTGCTGCTCGCGAGGGCAGGAGGAACCCTAACTTGTCCTCGTTCCTCCAGCAGGAGGGAGCGTGGGAAGTGTGCCTGGCTTTGTGCTGTGAGCTCAGGGCAGCTCTTTGCACTTAGTTCCTATCTGTGGAGGGTAAGGGACAAAAACTGCCTCCTCCAAAGAGCTGGAGCGATGAGCCACCAGGCTGCATGCTGCTGTGCAGCGCTAGGGACACAGTGAGTGTCAGAAATAACGCAACACCTCCCTGCGGCTCTCTGGGCAGCAGCAAGGATCACTAAGAGCTGTGCAGCTCCTGGGTGCAGGAACTGATCTGGGGAAGGTTCCCTGGGGGCAGGGTGCTGTCCCTGGCAGCCCCAAGTCATCACTACTGCTCTCCTGAAAGCCGGGTGGTGGGGCACGTGCAGATCTGTGCCCCAGCTCAGGGTCGCTCCTGTCCCACAGCGTATCCACCTGCAAGGTGACGGATGAGGCCTGCTTCATCCTCTACGAGTTCTGGCAGGACGTGGCTTCGTGGAGAAGGTTGGAGGCTTTCCTTGCTCGTGGTGGTGGGTCCAGGTGCTCTCAGACACACTGGGTGGGGGGTGAAAAGGGGCTCCCTCGGTGCACCAGGGGGACCCTACCAATCCCCTCTTGCACAGCCTCGTCCCCGTGTGCCCCAGTGGAATTTGCAGCAGAGGGGGAGTGGGGCAGGAGTAGCCATTGTGCTCTGGGCAGTGCCAGCGCAGCCCTGTCCCCGTGCCTGGCACAAAGCTCTCCTACAGCCCAAGGGCACGAGCAGGACGGGCTCCCTGCCCTGACCCTGCGTCCTGCTTTCCAGCCACCTGCAGTCCGGCCACAGCAAGACCTTCCAGCGGGCCATCATCAGCTTGCTGGAGTCCCCGGAGCTGCTGACCACCATGCTTTTCCCAGGTGAGCGGGACGGTGGAGTCTGGCCGCGCTGTGTGGGCAGGCACCTGAATCCTGTTCTCAGACACGTTGTAGCCTGGATATGCAGCTAGGAGCGTTTCCTGGATGGCAGATACATTGGATCCTACTGCCACCAGCCTGAGCCTTGCCTTCAGGTCACACCCGCTGCCTTCTTTTTCTTCCCCAAAAAGCTGGGACCTCCTGGGGCTGTGTCCCAGCTTAGGCTCAGTGCAGAGGCGAAAGGGAGAGGTCTGATCAGGGAAAATGCATGTTGCCTATGGTGCCAACAGCAATCTGACCACGAAGTGAGGAACTGGGACAGCCTGGAGACATGAGACTAAATCACGCTCCACTGTTCCTACTTACTGTCACACCCGGGGGTGCTGGTGCGTCTCACGGGCGTCAGCTCTCACTGAGCAGGGCCGGATCCCTGGGTTCCGCCCGCCCCAGCCCGCATCTCACACTGAACACAGCGTGCGTCACCCTCCCACCTGCCCGTGTCCCCTGACCCTGTCCCTGTTTCTCTCCCCAGCGTCCTGGTGGATCATGAACAACAACTGACCCTGCAGCAGCCGCTCCCAGGCAGCCACTGGCACGCAGAAGGACGCGGAGCCCTCTGCACCGCCACCGCCTGCGCTCGCGTTTGTCACCTCACCTCCGCCTCCCGTCCCATGCCCCCCGCTCACCCCCTGCAGCCTGGGGCTGCCTGCCCTGTTTTACCCTTTTGCTCTTTTCATGTAATTTATTTATTCCTCTTCCTCCTGGTGCCGAGGACAGTACGTGGGGATGTGGCGTGGCAGGGGTGGCCCTGGCCACCTGTCCCATCCCTGTGCCTGGCCCCCACGGGCTGGCTCCTGCAGTGAACAATGTTTTGTAGACAAAAGAAGGCAAGTAGCGTGTACTTGTGGGCAGCTGTGCCAGCTGCACCCTGGCCAAGCCCGCAGCATGCACAGCCAGTGCTGGTGTTTGCTATTGAGCCTGGACTCCTGCTCCCCCCGGCCACCGTGTGCACCCCAAGACGCAGCCACAACTGTACCGCCCCACACCGAGTGACAGCAGCAGGCATGCGTGGCACCAAGTCACCCCGTGCCACCGTGGGGGCTACCCCGTCCCCTCCGCCACGGCTTGTAGCTCTGTGCTGCTGCTGCATGAGCCCAGAGCAGTACTGGCACCAAGCGAGGCGCTGACCCAGAGCTTGCAGCAGTGCAGTGGGACGGACGGTGGGGCAAGGGGGGGGGCAGGACCCCCCTTTGGCCATAACAGCACAAAGCCCACCGTGTCCTTGTGTTGCGCGCCCAGCAGCAGAGCCAGCGCCAACCGAGCTGTTGTCAACAGCGTGGAGCAAGTGACAGCAGGGCCAAGTGGGGCTGGACGCTGCTTCCACTGCTGCCCTGCTTCCTGCAGGGCAGGAAACAGCTGCGGGTGTTCAAATGCCTCCTGGGGTGGGACGCGTCCCAGCTCTTTGCCCTGCCACCCACCTGTCCTGGGGACGTGCAGCACCCTGCCCAGCTCAACGCGTTGCTTGGCCCACCTCGTCCCACCCCTGAGCGGGTGCTGCTGGGTTGCAGCAGAAATGTGAAGTGGAATGATTCTTCCCCAGCTGCCACTTGCAGTTATTAAAATGCAATCACTCTGTGGCTGAAGGGGCAGTGGGGCATCCTGCCTGGTGTCACCTCTGCACGGGACTGCCACAGAGGGACAGGGCTGGCTTGGGGGTGCAGGAAGGGGTCCTGGGGGCAGGGCTTGGCATGGGGGCAAAACTTTGAGGTGCTCAGGCAGACACCCCAGCTGCTGGCTGTGGCCACACAGATGCATGCAGTAGTTCACTGGGGGCAGCCAGGCAGCAAAACAGCAAGCTCGGAACAAAATGAGAAGAAAAAAGCGTCCCCTGCACTGCCCAGCACAGGTTGGGGTTACCAGGAGCAGTGCTGGGGGGCAGGAGCTGCCAGCCAGCACCCGGCTGTGCTGCCGCAGGGCATCAGGTGCTGGGACAGCCCCGAGCCTGCAGGGCTTCATCCTGCACGGGTGGGGGTGGCGGCAGCCCGGGGGCAACCTGGGTTTGGGGGGGGGGGGCAGGGGGGGACCCAGCTTACACCGGCCACAGAAATGGGGGCAGGAGGGACCCTTCCTTAGCCGGGGAACCTTTCCCATGGGGGGGCTTGTGCCACCAAGCAGCAACTGCCCCCAGGCAAGCAGGGAGCAGCTGGTTCCCACCTGGCACCCAGCCTCCCAGTGACCCCAGGACAGCGGTAACCCCTGGTGGCCCTGAAGGAGCGGTTTGCTGGGAGCAGCGAGGCCCCGTGCTGTGGGACATCCCCTGTGGGGGCCAGGCAGGAGGGGCTCCCCAAGACACCCCAATGCCAGGCTGCCCCCCAGCTCTGCCTGCGCCTGCAGAGGAAGGGCAGGGAGGAGCTGTACGATGAATATAGTCTTTTTATTGACTACTTTTGAGTAGAACAAACTAAATACATCTGTAACAGTTTGGGTTCCTTTATACAGTACATTAAATAAGTTATGCACAGGAATGAAGTAACAAATTCAGATTACAGAATTAAATGTCAAAAAAAAATAGAAAACCCAATCCAACAAGTCTTCCCATGTCCAAATTTCACATTTGTCATTACATGTTTTAAAAAAAAGCAGTCGTTCTAATCATGATTGTTAGTAATTCATTCATGTACACCGGGGTTAATTTCAGTACACAGCCATCAACATTGCATGAGGATTATGGAAGACAATCTATTTACAAGCAATTTCTTCCAGCACTGCACTTGCTCCTCTCTCACCCAGGACCAGGACTGCAGGAGCTGGAGGGAGGCTGCAACCCAGCGCCGTGGGCCTGGGGCAGCTCCAGGTTCTCACATGGGGCAATCCTGGCTGCCACATGAGATTTCTGTGAAAACCAGGAGACTGTGTGGCTTTTTTTGCAAAATAAAACCTTGCAGGCACGGGACTTACCAACAACAGCAGCTTCCAAACAGCATTCCCTAAGGGAGGGAGCGGGTTCAGCGCGCGACTTGTTTATCCCTGGGCACACCGCTGACAGCCAGCCGAGAGCTGCCCCGCTGCAAGCTCAGTGACTATTCATTACATCTCCATTATTCGCCTCCAATTGGAAAAGTGATCAAAAATAATTTGGGAATTACTTGCCTCATTGGGCTCCAGCCCAGCAATCATACAAAAGCAGTCACGGAAACACAGCTTTGCAGAATAGATGGCTTCCTTGATCCCATTTGTGCACAGCATGCGAGATCCACGCCAATTCCCGCGGGCACGCTCCGATTCCCCCCGTCAGCTGCTGGAGCTGAGCCCACTGCGCTCCCCGGGCCCCGCGGCAGCTTCCCGGGGGTCAGTGCTGGCTGCAGGCTGCTCCCCTCCGTGCCAGAGCAGGGGCTCGCGGAGGGTCCCAGGGCTGGGGTCCCCCCGGACCCCACGGTTTTGGGTCAGGCTCTGGGTGGAGCTGCACGGGGCCCCGGAGCTGGCACGGGATGCTGAGCCCCGCACTGGGCGGTTGGAGAGAACAGGCTGTGACTAACCCCGCACAGTCACACTGGGATCTTTGTGGTTAAAACCAACGGCGGTAACTCCCGAACCAACTTCCACGCAGTGTAAAAATGCTTCCTGCAGAGCGAGTAACAGCACCCAGGCGGAAAGGGCAAGAACCGCCCGCAAGGAATCCAGATTTGGTCTGCACGTGTTCAGAGGTCCAACCCCAAGTGTCACACAGGTGCCTGCGCAGTCCCAGGAAGGGTCTCCAACAGGCCCCGCAGGGGTGGCCGTCCAGAGGCGACCATCCCCGGTGCTGCGAGCTGCTGCCGGCCGCAGGCCACGTTTTGTCATTGCACTCGAGAAGGAGACACTCCTGCTGGGAAATCCGCTCTGTTCCAAGCGACAAGGAGCCGGCACGGCCGTCTGAAACCGCTGTCTGGGAGTCAGGTAATTCAAAATAGATGCAGATGGTGGAGAACGGGTAGCTGAAGGAGCAGGCTGTGCAGACACTCCGGGGAAGGGGCGTGCACGTGTTCGACCCTTGAGAACAGGGCTCTGCTCAGCACCTCCCGAGCACCCCGTGAGCCCCCGGAGCGAGCGCCCGGAGGCGGCTCGGCTGAGTTCTTCGGGAGCCTGAACGAGGCGGGGTGGGATGGCAGAGCCCGGCGCTCCGGAGGAGGTGGCATGGATTTGCCAAACGTGTGAAGCGATGAAAGTTCTCATGGGTTTTATTTTCTGACTTAAAAAAAAAAACAATCAGAAGAAGTAATAAAACGGGCTGAACCCAAACCTTCCCTTCAGAGTCCGTTCGTGTCTATTGCTGTCACAGAGGCTGGCGTGGAGGAGCGGGAGGTGGCTGCCGAGCTCCGCTCGAGGGCCGGGCTGGGCACGCCGTCGATGCTCTTGGTGGCGGCCGAGCGCCCCGCGGGCAGGGCCAGGCCCTTGCTGTGGCCGTGGCTGTGCAGGCCCTGGCCGCAGATGCGGTGGTGCCTCTCCCAGTCCTTGTGCTGGCAGAAGGAGCCGCAGTAGCGCGCGATGTTGCAGCCGCTGCACGTCTCGCTGGCCTTGCGACCGCAGTTCCAGCAGCTCTGGAAAGGACCCGAGACACCACGCTTTAAAAGCGGTTTGGTTAACAGAGCTGCAGGACCGTGCTGCCTCGACAGCTCTGCACGGGCCTGCTCACCCCCCTCTGGCCCGCATTTGGTAACTTTAAAACGAGCAATGCACCAGTTCCTGCTATTTCAAGACCTTTGCCACGGGTACTAACCCTGCTCCTCTGCCCCAAGCTGCCTGTCACGCTGCACCGCTCACATCCTCTCCCCCAGATCCACCCAAACGCTTACAGGAAGCAGCAGGCAAGGACTAAAAAACACCCCGCAGATGCTGCTGTTTGGGTTTTTATTTCCTGTTTTAAGCAGCTCTATTTTGGTACCGCTCCCAGCTGAAGCGCTCTCCGCAGGGATTACGGCACCGCGCGGCACCATTTGCTCCGCACCCTGCCTCGCTGCGCTACGTCGGAGCCAGCTCGTTTGGAAAAGCAAAAGCCCCTTGGAGAGCCCGGCGGCCAGGCGGGAGCACGGCCAGCGGGAGGAGGAGCGCGGCCCCTCGGCATGGCCGCAGCTGCCCGGCTCGGTGCGAGCACGGGGCCAACGCCGGGAGCTGCGGCCGCAGCTGCTCCGAGGGGAGCGGGGGGGGATCAGCCCGGCCGCAGCTGGGCTCTGCGTTAGCAAACATCCAGCAGGAGGGCAGGGCTCAGCTGCCGCCAGGGCTCACTTTGCTGGCTGCTGCGGACACGAGCAGAAGGCTGCTGGGGGGCGGGCAGGCGGCAGGGTGCGAGCCGTGCTCCGGGGGCACAGGATCTGCGCTGGTGACAGCTTGTGGGCTGCCAGCCCGGAGCCCAGGCGAGCTGGTTGGGAGCTCAAGCTCAGTCGGGGCTCCTCAGTCTGCCGGGAGCAGCAGGACTGCAGCCACAATGAGCCCCGCAGCAGCTCTAAGAAGGCTGGGTCACCCTTCCAAGGTTGCCCAGCGTGCCGGGATGTGTGCCAGCCCTCAGCTGCCAGGGGCACTGCGGATGCTCAGCGGCACCGCTCGCGCCACCCCCACAGCAGCACGGCGGGGCGGACAGAGAGGAGGACGCTCCTCTGGTATTCCCCAACGCAAAAACCACTGCTCATCTCATTTCTTCCACCCGCTCCCATCGTGTTGCTGCGTTCGTCCATGGGTGATTCCACAGGGAGGGATCAGCGCACACACATCTCTGTAACGACACGGGGCTCCTGCCGCACGTGGTGGCCAGAGCTTCCCAAACCCATGGCGGGGACAGAACGGGACTCGCTGCCCGTGTGGCCTGAGGTGACATGAACTCCCTACTCCCTTCTCATTTTTGCTCAGCAGAAACAGGCAAAGCCCAAAGCACTTGTGCGGAGAAATGGAAACAAGAAGCCAGCCACACGTGGCTGTGACATTGCGGCGCAGGAATTAACCAAGCAATTCTTGCTCAGTCCAGCTGGGACCTCCAAACGGAATGGAATGCGTTTCCAGTCAAAGAACAGCGAGGGTAATTAATGGCCGAGGGGCGGAAAGAGATTCCCCGAGACACCCACTCAGCAGGTGTCGCTGGCCGTGAGCAGCCAGGAGCCACCCGCTCCTCCCTGAGACACGACACCTCACTGCGTGCCCCCCGTCTGCCTGTGCTGTGAGGACAGCTGTCGCACGCACAAGTTTCCCCTCACCTTATGGGCTCAGAGGAGCAAGAACTCTGCGGTTCCTGCTCCTGGAGAGCAGCCAGCCGCACACATGCACTCTGTGAGGCAGCAGAACTACGAGCTCCAGGGTGATACACGGGCACCGTGCTGGTCAGCACCAACACAGCGCGAGGCCGTGGAGTCTCGGGTAGCTCTGTGTGCTGACAGAACGTAGTTTCTACCCTGCACTGTTTTAAAGCCCATGAGCAGTGATCCCTTCCACGCACACAACAGCACATTTCAGAGCAAATGCAGAGCTGTCTCCACCAGCACCCTTTCCACTTTGCTCTCCAGACCCACACAAGTCCCTGGCAGCTCCCTGTGTCCCACTTAACGCTGCCTTCACACCACAGCAGCAGACCCAGGGGTGCTGCAGACACTTCTAGAGGGGAATCCTTTGGGCTGATTCCTCTGCCAATAACATCCAAAGCTAATGTTTTCTATTTTATGGTACCAACGCAACCTTTTAGCTGTTGATTGGAGTGAGAGGGTGGCGAGGCCCTGGCCCAGGCTGCCCAGAGCAGCTGTGGGTGCCCCATCCCTGAGGTGCTCAAGGCCAGGCTGGGTAGGCCCTGGGCAGCCTGATCTGGGGGGTGGCAGCCAGCCCCCAGCAGGGGTTGGGTCGAGGGGGGCTGTAAGGTCCCTTCCAACCCAGCCATGCTGTGGTTCTGTGCTTTTAAAATGCAAAAGGGCTGGGGGACCTGCAGGCTCCCAGTCACTGCAAGGCACCAGGCTGCCTGGCACCGTACCTCCGTGGACTCCTCCTGCTCGTTGATCACCAGGAAAGCGTCCTCGGTGGCCTGGCGCTTGGCGTCCGCGATGGTCTGCTCCATGCGGGCCCTCTCGGAAGCGATCATCTCGAACGCCTTCTGCTCAGCCTCTGCCACGGCTTTCTGCACCTCCGACATGGCCTGGCGCTTCACCTCGTTCACGGCTTCTTCTGGAAGGAAAGAGCAGACTCGGGAGTCCGCCCCGGCCTCGGGGTGCCAGGCCGGGCACGGCCGGCGCTGAGACGCGGCAGCGTGTCCCCATGGGTGGGGGACTGGCGGACGCAGTGGCACGGTTGTCATCGCTGTCACAGCTCCACAAGCAGAGCCGTGCTCAGCCCCGTGGGCTCGCTGCTAACACTGCAGGGGAGGAGCCGCAGCCCAGCCAGCTGCGCACATCCCGGGCCTTCCCTGCAGCTGGCTCCTCCAGTCGTGGCGGAGCAAGGCGCAGCGTCCGTGCTGACCCCAGCTGACTCGGCACTGCCGCGGCTCCCAGCAAACACCCACCTGCTTTTTTCCATATCTCCTCCGTGACGTAGCCCGTCCCTGACCTGCTGCTGAACTCCCGCAACGAATCTGTTGGAACAAGGAGCAAGGCAGGATAGAGTTAAGCAGCCAGAACTCACAGCACAGGAATCCTCCAGCTAGGGCCATTCATCACACACTTAGATGATAAATTACAACGTTTAATTAGTGCCCTGCATAATTTATGACACAGCATAACCCATTTCCATCTCCTGGTACTTTACAACAACGGGCAATACCTACAATCACAGGCCATCAAACATCTGCGCCGCACACTGACTCGGAGCATCGACCCTAGCAGCAGCTTACAGCATCCTGCAGGAGCTCTCGCGGAGCGAGTTGTGCACGTCCCCAGCACCCACCACCCCAAGGAGCAGACGGGGACGGTCACAGGGCGAACTTAACAGGCTGCAGAAGCCTCGTGCTGTCTTCTGTCCCCATCCCTACTTTAACACTTCAGAGCAGCTTTCCGAAGGGTCAGATGGCACGGCCTAAACCAAACTGATTCTTGCCGAGGGCTGTGGGGTTACTGACTCCGAACACCGTGTTCTCTTCTGCCTACACGCCGCGTCCCGCTCCCTGCGGGGCTCCGCTCACCGCTGCCAATGGAGTCGGAGCTGCTGGGGCTGTGCTGCCTCGCGCCCAGCTCCCCGCCCGCCTTGCGCGGCTCGGCCTCGCTGCACCGCCTCTTCCAGTAGTTGAGCTCCTCGCGGTCGGCCTCCTGGCAGCGCCGCAGCACGGCCATCGAGCGCCGGGTCTTCTCCACCATCTCCATGATGCAGTTCAGCGCCTGCACGGAGGGAGGCTGTCAGTTTTTCTGCCCGCTCGCGAGTTTCTCGCTGGAGGTGCCCCAGGGGCTGTCCCAGGGAGGGGGAACCCAAGGCCATCCACAGCAACAGGATCTGAGCGCGGCATTTCACGAGGAGCAGAGTTCAAACAGGCAGATCCCCGTGCCCACCCACGTAATGACGCTGAGCCCGGACAGGAGGTGGCCACACCTGCAGCATCTGGCTTTGGTCACTGTCAGATGTGGCCAAACACCTCTAGGGCCCTGCTCCTAAAGGCGGAGTGAGAATGAACCACTTTCCAAGCGGGAACACAGGGCTGTGGCCCTGTGGCTGTGGGGACATGTTTTTATGGTTTTTATGGCACCTCTGGCTCTGGCCTTGGTGCCAGCTCTGCACAGCCACATCCCAACTTAAAATATTCAGCTGTGGGGCCTCTGCTCCACACCAAACATCAGCTTTAGGGCATAAGCAAGCACAGGGTCCCCTCTGCACCTGTGATCAAAGCTGAATCACAATCCCATCTCTTTAGGGGAAACACCCCAGTGAAGTGCTCGGATCAGCAGCCTTGCTCAGCGCAGAAAAACAGGCTCTGCAGAAAGTCTGCCAGAAGCACCAAGCCTTGTACCCAGCTGCGGCCCATAAAAGGCTGGCGGCCCAGGACAAAAAGGCCTTTAAAAAACAAATATGGGTTTGGCTATTCTGTAAACTCCATACACTTGCTGCACATAACACATCCGCATGCTTGTTGGCACAGTGCTGGCCTGGGCAGCTGCAGAAACACCCTGTGCAGGGACAAGGCTGGGCTTGGTTGCTCCTGCTCTGCAGGAGAAGCTCTCCAGCTCCAGACACTTGGTGCAGACTGGTTTTGCCTTCCGCTGAGCATGGGCAGAGGAAAAATACAGGAGGCTGCTCCTGTCTGCCCCACCCCCTGCTGACCTTCTTGCGGTGGCTCGGAGAGCTTGGATAAGGAATCACACCAACAAGAAGGACAACACAAACTGGAGCTGCTGAGCACTGGTTGCTGTGTCCCACAGAGCTTCCCACACCTCCCTTACATGATCGAGATGCTTCCACTCATCAGCCCACTCCCTCTCCGTCAGGCGGTGGTCCACCAGCTCGTCCTGGTACCCTCCGTTCAAACCTGCAACAAAGCACAGCCAGAGCGATTGGATGGAGCAAGCGCTTCAGCGCTGCAGAGGGGCCAGGCCCTGAAGCAGTAACAGAGCTGTCTTTCTAACCAGGTACAGCTGTGCTTTTAAAGCACGTCTCAGAGAGGTGGTCTGCAGGGCTGATTGCATTCTGGTGCTCTTCTCCTTGCCCGTGACACTGCCTCAGGAGTGCTACAATCCCCTCACAGGCCTGGACCTGGCTCGCGTGGGGGCCAGTTCCCTTTTTACAAAGCCACGGGAGCTCAGGGCTTGTGATTCAGTGCTCACTTCCACACACCCCAACCAGTGCTGGGGAGAGAGGAGAACTCACGCTCTGCTCTCCCCAGGCTTCACACGTTTCTTGCTTTAGCCATCTCTGAATTGAGACTCTGAAAACAGCTAATTTCTGTTTCCACGCCTGCTGGGTTGGCTACGCGCAGCACAAACACCAGGTCCTTCCTCCTCACCCTTGGTGGCTCCGGCCTCCACATATACAGAGGGAAATTCCAGCTCTGTCTCTCACTCCACCTTCCTGCTTTCTACCTTTCACTGTCAGATGTTTTCTCCAAATTCCCCTCCAAGAACTCTCATCCTTCTGCTGGGGACATGCCTAGGATTACACAGCTTTAGCTCCGAGTGCCCAAGCAGGGGGCGAGCCTCACCGCTCCTCCAGAGCCCCTCACCGAGACTGCTGTGCCTGTCCCGGATCTCCCTGTGCTCCAGCATCTTGCCGGGGTCCCTGTACAGATGGGAGGTGGCGATGTCTTCCAGGGTGTAGTGCTGGAGGGGCGGCGGGGTGGGGTGGAACTGCCCGCCCGGAGCCAGTAGGGGGATGCTGAGGGCCGGGCTGTGCCGGGGCGCAGGGCTGATGGTGCACACGCGCTTGGCTGGTGGCTCGGTCGGCAGCGGGTCCCTCTCGAAGCTGTTGTCTTCCCTCCTGCAACCACACCGACAGACAGAGGAGTTTGTTAAGCGCTGCGTAAACCTACTCCGAAAGGGCAAGATGCAGGTTTTGAAACAGCGGGGGTTTGGGCAGTGATGATTTTACCAGGGGGTAAAGCAGGAAGCTAAAACAAACACGCTCGACTTGTGAACAAATCCACGAAATGACCTCGCTAAAAAAGGTTCAAAATGCCCGAGTGCTGTGATTCATCTTTCCGAGCAGGACCAAATTAAGACTTCACAGTTTTTATAAATTTTAAGTGTGCTCCACATAATTACATAACTTTCACCCAGAATAAAAGCAGCGAAAATGAACCCATCCTCCCCGGCGCTGACAGTGCCTCCAAAACCACGACTTCAGGAGCAGACGGAGCGGTGAAGGCTCCTTTTACCTGTCCGGGCTGTGCCTCTTGCCGTTCCCGTTGACCTCGATGAGCAGCTCGGAGGAGTCGGCCGGGGAGGAGGCGGTGTTGAGCAGGATGTGCTCGTGCTGCGCCAGGTACTGGGACGGCGTCTGCTTGGCGGCCCGGGCGCAGTGCAGCAGCTCTCTCTGGAGCAGAGGGAGGTTGGCCTGCAAAACACGCACGGCTCCGCTTCATGCAGGTTTGCTCCGTGCACATCCATCCCTCAGGGCAGTAACAGCTAGAGCTCGGGGCCCCCACTCAGCATTTTCCAGCTTGTGGCGTCTCTCCCTGTACTTTCTCAGGGGCTGGGGATGACCTGAGGCTGGTGCACACAAACCACTGCGGGAAGCGCTCTGCTTCCAGCACCTAACTGCTCCAGCACACTCTGCACGCCAGCGCCTCAAATACTCTTGATCCAAACATTTGCAAATAAGATTACAGGATCAGGAGCTGCAGAGCAGGCATTGGTTTGCCTCACTTATCCCCAACATACAGGCAGACATATGCGGCACTCAGCAGAACGCGAGCTTCCCGCGAGCCAGCAGCACATGGCCATCGCCACGGTCTGTGCAGCCTGTCTTGGGCTTTAACAAAAACCGTTCTGGTGCTTGCAGCGATCGCTTCCCGAGCAGGGACGTGCTGCCAAGCAGCACAGACCCGCGCACAAATCGTTAGCCAGCCCCATCAGCTCCCTGTCACCTTCAGGAAGGGGATCACAAATGGCCGCAGGGGGAAGTTGGTCGCCTCTTGCAGCTTGCAGTGAAATTCCTCAATCGTCACCGTGGAGTTCTGAGAAAAGAATTAAGAAATCAGATGACAATTTGTTCGAATGTTTTGACACTTGGAAAATGGCTCGGAATGAACAGATCTGGGAGGGAGACTGCATCTGCCACGACAGCACTGACAACATTCGCATCAGGTCCTGCCTAACGCAGCCAAGAAGACTGAGTCCAGCGGAGCAGAACGACGAGCTGCACCAGGCATGGGGGGACACGGGCCCGACCAGCTCCAGGGCAGGAGGCAGAGACCAGCTTGGAGGCGGCAGGACCCAGCCAGCACCTCCTGCAGCCCAGCCAGCTGCCCTGAGGCAGCGGAGGAACTTGAGAGGAACTTGAACAGCTTATAATTTTCTTTCCAAAGGAAAGCTAACACACTGCCTTACACTCGTGGAAATACAATATACATGCCTGCCTTCTTCAGTGGCAGCATTTGGCAGCCAGTGCTCAAGTCCTGTGAAAACCCCGAGGCTGCAAACAGACCTGTGTTTGCTCTGCCCATGCCAGCCTGGGAAGCAGAAACACTCCAGGCTGCCCGCGGGCCAGCTGCACTTGCTGCGTGCTCAGCCTGGAGAGCAGGCCTGCCAAGAAGCAGGCATCAGCCTGGGAGCTGTGCTGGGTGATGCACCAGGTGGCACGGCGCTGTGCTCCAGGGCTTGGCTGGCCTTGCACAGGGACTGCACAGCATTTCTAGCAGTGAACTTGTAAATCTGCAAATATTGGATACGATTCTGCTGCAAGGCCTGTCCATTTCTTTTCCGAAGGACAATTTCAGCTCTGCATAGATGCAAAGGGGCAGCGGGCCACACGTGTACTGTGTGTGCATGCACACACCACCACCAGTCCCAGCTCTTGCAAATCCAAGGGCAGAAGGTGCATAACAGAGTCCTTTACCAAGCCCCTTCCTGCTGCCGCACCTTCAGACTGTCACAAACACGATTATGGGTGCGCAGCAGCTTGCACAGCCATCCACTTTGTTGATGCAGGCAAAGCAGCAGAGTATCAGGAGCTGGGGCCTCCTGCTGCGACAGCAGACTGCCAATCCTCTCCCGGCCTTGGCAAAAGTTAACTCTGCAGCGCTAAATGCGTGCCATGCTCAGCTCTGCGTATCAGAAACGAGGCGCTTGGAGCATCAAGGTGTGCTCTACATACTCAAGGCTCAGAACTGGACTTCTTCGGCAAAGGAGCAGGCACAGACACTACCCCTGCACAACATTCCCGCAAGCCCCACAACTCAGCATCACCCTCCTTGCCC
Organism: Alectura lathami; assembly: GCA_013399715.1. Classification (NCBI taxonomy): domain Eukaryota; kingdom Metazoa; phylum Chordata; class Aves; order Galliformes; family Megapodiidae; genus Alectura; species Alectura lathami. The sequence continues at coordinate 89,857 of VXAV01000021.1, forward strand.
CAGAAAGATGTGCTCTCAGCACCTCCCCCGTGTGGAGTTTACCAAAAAAGGGAGTTCACCAGAAAGCACAAACATCAGAGCTGTGCTTAGCAAACAGCTCTGCTTGCAAAGACACAGGCACGCAACGTTGTGCAACGTGGGCACGTGCTGGCTGCAGGCATCCCATCGCCACGATGCTTTTGGAAAAGCAAAGCTCTCCCGGGGGCTTCGCGCCGCTGCGCGGGGCGGTGCTTACCACCAGAGCCAGGACGAGGGTCCGCACCTTCTCCCCGATCTCCGGAGAGATGTCGTTGCCAAACTGCTGCAGGGTGGTGAGGAAGCGCTTCAGCTTGCTGAGCTGCCGGGCGCCGCACGTGGCCGGGAGCTGCTGGTTGGTCAGCGAGGAGGAGGAGGAGGACGCAGGCCCGTTGCTGAACCGCTGCGGTGGGGACGGTGCCCCGTTGAGCGTCGGGGGGGAATGGTTTATTCCGTTGGGCACTGCAAAAAGGAGACAGAAGTGTTGTTGGCATGAGGCAGGGGTGTCCCCAAGGGCTGCACCCTGGCTGCGCTCCTCCCCCGGGACCCACAGGGAGTTTCGCAAACGCCGTTGTTGTTTTCCCAACCTGGACCCATCTGCAAGCTCGCCTCCTTTAAGCGGAAAGCACGTGGAGACAGACTGCAGCTCTGGAAGCTTGGGAAGTCCGCAAGGGAGCAGAATAAATTGTTGACATCCCCACAGTGCCATTGTGCAATCTGAAGTCGTGTCTGGGAAGTGGTGAGAGCAGCTGTGCGCCGGGCGCCCGAACTTGAGACAAACCCAGAGTTTTAGAGGTGAAAAGTACATCACGATAAATACAGCTGATGCACTGGGTCAGCCTTAAAAGCCTAGCCCTGACTGCAAGTGCTGAGGGCTGTGGCCCTCAGCACTTTTACAGCCTCTTTTTGAGGCTGTAAAAGACCTCAAAAGCAACCGTGTTGGGAGGAGGAAACCCCACAGCTGCCCCTTCGGCAGAGCTGCCAGCAGCATGCAGGTGGGCAGGGGAAGGTGCATGCTGCTCCCGAGGGAGCACAGCGTGCAGAAGGTGCCAGAGCTCCCCCGCACCTTCATGAGGATTTGCCCTGCGGAGGACTTGGGGATCTGGTGGATGAAAAGCTCAACATGAGGCAGCACTGTGTGCTTGCAGCCCCAAGGGCAACTGCCTATGAACAGGAGAGTGACTTGCTACACGGTCTGACAGCGTAGGACAAGGGGGAATGGCTTTAAACTACAGGAGGGGAGATGTAGGTCAGATGTGGGGAGGAAATTCTTTACCCAGAGGCAGTGAGGCCCTGGCCCAGGCTGCCCAGAGCAGCTGTGGGTGCCCCATCCCTGGGGGTGCTCAGGGCCAGGCTGGGTGGGCCCTGGGCAGCCTGATCTGGGGGTGGCAGCCAGCCCCCGGCAGGGGTTGGGTCGGGGGGGGCTGCAAGGTCCCTTCCAACCCAGCCATGCTGTGGCTCTATGAAGATTGCTCCTTGGGTCTTCCATTGAATGACAGTGAGGAGGGTTTTTCACAGAAAAATACAGGAGGCACTTGAGCAGTTAAACCGCTCCGGGGCACGGCAAGGCTGTGAAGGCTCCACACACCTGGAGCTGCGGGGTGAGCACGGGAAGAGGAACCACAGTCAGTTACGATCTGAGGAAAGATAAGGCTGAAGAGACCAATCAGGGTGAAAGGCTTTTCTGGGGCATAACAGAGATGCATCCCTTTGTACATAGAGGGATGATGAAAGGAAGGCAAATTCTCATTTCAGATTGCGAGGACAGAGCTGCAAAGGCGAAGCAGGCTTGTGCCTTTTGTTCCAGATCAAACCTCTAGGTCACATGGGCTTCCCCAGGCCAGTAAAAGAACAGAGATGCCCTGCAGGGATCAGCAATACCTGGTGCACCAGCAAGCGCTGAGCTGACTTGAAAGGCAACGACGGGCACTCACTGCGAGCTTTTGCTCCATCAGTTTGGGGCAGAGCCGCCCAGAGGAGCTGCTCTCAAGCAGAGCAGGGCTGCACAGCCCTGTGCTCTCTGCAGGCTGCGGCCAAGGCGCTTCGCCCCGTTCTCTGTTTCTCTCTTCCTCTTGCTCCTTCAAAGGGAAGAGGAGGGGGAGCACAGGTTGCTGCGTGCAGGCAGGAAGAAGCAGGGCAAAGTCATCGTCTAGGGCCACCCCATTACACTCTGCGTTAGGTCCTGAACACTCTAAGGCTTCCTCTGTTTTTCCAGCCCTTCCGTTACTCACCTGCTGCCTGCATGCCAGCAAAGCCTTCCTCCAGCACACTCCTCCCCGCCTGCTGAGCCATGGGCTTTCACAGGGCAAGGCATGCACAGGCAAACTCTGACCATGACCCTTAGGCACAGCTGAGCAGTAAAAACCAAGAGTGAAAAGGAAACTCTGTCACAGCTCCCAGCACTCACCCCTATTGAAAAGGGGCAATTAAGTCATCTGGAGCCAGTAGATTCAGGCTGCTTGGCCCTTCACAGTGTGTCGAACAACCTTACCGGAAAAATTAATTTCTGTCACTTTGCTAATGGTCTTTTTCTGCCTTAGCAGAAGGAGAGCCATTAAAAAACCCTCAGTGTATAAAGATGGGGACAACGTGTCTGGCGGGATAACCCGGCGATCAGTGTTACTGCCAGCATCGCTCAGTGCAGTGCATTAGCTAGTGTCCTGAAAGAGGCTGAATTGTAAATCTGCAAAATCCCCTGCCAAGATGAAACTGAGCTATCCCAGACACCGCTGTGGAGAGCAGCGCAACACAAACCCAGCTAGGGAGACCGTGAGCGCAGGGAACAAAAGGCGACGAGAGACTGAAGAGTGTGCGTGTGCCACCTGTGGGGTAAGGCAATTCCATGCCCAACGTTAGGTAAAGCAGCTTTGCTCCAGAGTGATGCTTTTAAAAGAGAAGAGTTTAAAAGATGATGGGTTAAATCTTGTTTAAAGGAAATGCAAGAGCCTGTACTCTTCCTGGGCCTGAGCAGAGGCTGTGCACCCACCCCACGTGGGGAAGCCACCAACCAGCACCGTGAAGCAAGCAGCTGATGTGCGTGGGGCTGGGCAGGGACGAACTGCAGCTTAACAGGACAGATTATGAAGCAAAGATGGAGAAAAGAGAATTTGGATGGACAGCAAGGAATTTCTGAGGCTGGGAAATTCAAAGGGGAAAACTTTAATCTCAGCTGCAGAAATGCTGTCTGCAAAGCGAGATAGAGCAGAGCGGGAATTAACTCCTCCAAAGGAACAGGGAACAGCCCAGCTCCTGGCTTCTTTGAAGCCAACCTGATAAAAGACTTCAATTTCTTAAGGAGTTTCTTGCAGAAACCCAGGCTGCACCTGCAAGGAGAGGGACTTGGAGTGACTGTGGCAGCACCGGGACAAGACAGGAGCAGGCAGGGGGTGGGGGGACATTACAGACCCCTTCACGTGTCCTGCAGAAACCAGCAGGAAAGTCCCAGCCCTCGCTCCCAGCCGCGCAGCATTGCCAACGCTCGCCGCGCTGCCCAGAGGCCTGGCAAACAGCTGACACCTGCCAGCGGCTTGCGCAAGCAGAGCTTCCTCCTCGCTGGGTCGGTGCCATGGCAGAGCACTTTTGCTGGGTTCTTACCTGCAGTTGGGGTGAAGGACACGGGCCGGGGGCCGCCGGGGTTGACAGGGGGCAGCGGCGGCATGTTGGGAGGAGAGGACCTGGCCTGTATCTTCACTTCCACAGGCGATCCGGGCATCACTGGCACCCGCTTCTCACCAGCAACTGCACAAGGAGAACGCAGAAACGTTACCCACAGCCCTAACAGGGATTTCCGTGCTGCGCTCACGAAGCAGAGTTGCGAGGGTGAAGATGAGGGGGGTGAGGCCAGGCAGGGCTGCCCTGTGTGCACAGACGGGCACGCACCGGGGTGCGGCAGGTACCCCTGCAGGCTCAGGGGGCTCACGTTCACCAGCACACACCCCACTGCACCTGCTCATCCCCCATGCCCAGAGATGTCTGCAGCAAGTTTCTTCTGTTCCCTGTGCTTCCTCCCCTCTGTTAAATCCCCTCGGCACTCCCCAGGCGTGCCTGTCACATTTCAGAGCGGTTGTGCGTTTGGTTTTTAAAAGGAAACTCACAAACGGGATGTTGCTGCCCCTCCTTTCCCTCATGCAGACAGAGCGCAGCCTCCCCACTGCAGGGCACACCCGAGCCCACACAGCAGCAGCTCCTAGCACACAGGGACGCGTGCACGTGGCCTGGGTGCAGCCGCAGCCCCTGCCCTCACCCTCTGCCCACCGAAGGGCCCCAGGCAGCGCGCATCACCCTGCACCTGCACGAGATGGCTCCCCAAAGAACACCGCCAGGTCAGAGCCACAGGGCAGCAGCAATGCAAGACAGGTGGCATCCAGGCCAGGGAGCTACTGAAAGGGTCAAAGCATCCTAAAAACCCGTGACACAAGGCATTCACAGCCCCTCTCCCGTGTGCCTAACAGCGCTGGCTCAAGCTGCGGCTCCTTTCCAGGCAGCCCTGAGTGTCCCCGTGCCGGCTGCAGGCAGTTGGTGGCAGCTTGGCTGGATGGGGTGGCTGCACTTCTTGCTCCAGCACTGGGCTCCAAAGTCATCCTTGGGAGGAAACAGGGCAGAAATAGAAAATACCCACTTGTGCTATCCTTTTTTTTTCTTTGCTTGCTGATTTTTTTTTTTTTGTTCCTAAATCCAGGCAGCTCAGTAGAAAAACCCAACTTCTGACAGCGCAGATGAAGCCTGAGCATCCCAGCGCCGGGGCTCCCAGCAGCACAGCCTCGGATGGGCAGCGTGGGCACGGCCACGAGCCGCCCCTTCGGCAGCACGCTGACCACTTCCTGCTCCTCTGAGCACCGCCTGCCCCCTTTGATTAGCTCGCTAACGAGCTGGGACCGTGTGCCCTGCACACAGATGTTGACCAGTTTCCAGCATGTCCATCTGTGCCCTGGTTTGGGGCAGCGTGGGGAGGGCTGGGGCTGACAGTTGTCCTTCACCTGCGTGCAGCCCAGAGGATGCTCCTCGCCCTGGGTTTCTGCTGCACGCAGCCCCGCTGGCTGCCATCGCACCGGGCTGAGCCCTTGCTGAGCGCTCCCAGCACCCGCATGGCCCTCATGCATGCCGAGTCCCTGTCCTGGCTGTGCCTCGTCCTTGGTGACCCCAGCCACGTGCCCTGGACACCAGCACGCGGCCGCCTGCCCACCTCGATTCCTCTTCTTTCCCCCTCCCACAGTGTACATGCACAATGCACACTGTCACATTCTGCAGAGACACTGAGCGTTGAACCAGCCCTTCAGGCCTCTCCCCCTCCTAAAGCGCTCCTAGGGCATATTAAATAGTGTGAAAGCACCAGTAAAGCAAGCAGGACTAATTTGGTTGATTTGCAGAGGGGGGAAAAGAGTCACACGGACTTTATTCCCCCAAAACACAACCAGCAGCCGCCGTGCTGCTGCACGAGGCACTGCAACCCGGCCCCTTCGGCGCGCTCCGACCCACAGTGAGCAGTGAGCAGGACACTCGCATCCAAGCTCCCTTCTAGAGGGCCTCTATAAAGAAGGTAACACCCACCTTCCTAAAACTTCTCCTTTTTAGCCTAAACACACCCATTTCACGAGAATCATGCCAGCGAACCAGACTGCGAACGAGGGCTTGAGCCAGCCCCCAGCTGACCCGGGGCTGAAGGCAAGACAGCAAGCTTGTCCCTGGAGAGATGCTGCCTTCCTTGCCTCCTCCTTCCAGGTTTCCCTGCTCAGAAATATTTACTGGCTCACCAACGGCAACATCTCGGCGCTGGCTCTGGAGGCACAGAGGATGCTGCAAGTCACCACGCAGCCGAATGCCACCATGGCTCTTCGGTCACGCCTCTGCCCAGGGCAATTCTTGCCGATGACCGGATGCCCCGAGCGTCAGAGCAGGACAGCTGCCCGCCCTGGGAACGCTGCTGGGTTTTCCAACAGAAAGGCTTCTTCCAGGGCTGGATGCACAGCTGACGCGACGCGGATGGGAGACGTGCTCCCGTGGCACCTCTTCCCAAAGCGTTTACAAATGTTGTGTCATTATTCTTCCAACAGCACCTGCAGGACGCAGATTGAGCGTGTTTATGGTGCAGCACTCTTGCCGCCACGCTGCCAGCCATCAAAACTTTACAACGACACACGCTGACTTTGCACCCAGGAACAGCAAATGTTAAGCACAGAGCGAGGCTGTAGCAACGCGGCCCTGCAGAGAGCTCCTTCTGCTTGGAAGCGCCGGGACGTCACACGGGAGGGTGATTCACAAGGCACAAAGCGAAACCCCACCGCGGAGATGCTGTTTTAGTCTTGGCTTGGTGCAAGAATTTCATATTCTCAAAAAGCTGATGAAGGCTGAAGAGCAGATTTCACAGCACGCGCGGAGTTGCAGATCTCAGATGCCGCAGAGCTTCTGCCTGGAGCGGGGTCAGCCGCACGCGCACGTGCTGCGTGCAATGCACCCTGTGCAGCCCCGTTCGGGAGTCCCAGTGCACCAGGGATGAGCAAGCCCCGGAGCTGTGAGCACACCCGAACCACCCCACAGCGCGTGGCCCTGCAGCCATCGGAGCCTCCGTTGCCGACCGCCGCTACACGCTGTGTCACTCCCATGGCTCTGCTCTGCATCCCAGTGTAACAAATTAAAAAGGAGCCAGGGCTTTGGGTGGTCCCGGAGAGAAGCCCCACTCCTGGTCACAGGCGGCACACCGACACCGGGTGCTTTGGGGTGGGCACCCGCTCCAGACAGACTGCGTTCGGTTTATCTGCAGTACAGCAGCCTTCTGACTGCTGTGCTCAGCAGACGCAGTGGTGCTGGGACAGGCACCCTCTGAACAACAGCTAGCATTCGCTCACATTGTAAGCTCTATAAAGCAGCTGCTTCATTAATCTCGTGGAGATTGTGGGTTTGAGGAAAGGGAAAAGGCATGAGTAAAAAGAGTCACAAGTCAGGGAGCACCTCAGAAACTCCAGAACTGAAATTAATACTTAAACGCCTTTAGCTATTAGAGAACAAACTAAGGAATGAAAAGACAGAAAATACTGCGTGATGAGAATGGGGTGCTCCCTTCCAAACAAAGCACGAGCAGGAGCCTGGGGTCAGCCCCGAGCCTGGGCTGCAGGCACTGCCCAGCACATCCCAGCCGCTCCGCTGGGCTGCCCAGAGTGATGCAAAAGCCAAAAGCCGGGAGCTGGCTGCAAGCCACGAGCTTGCAGAGGGCACAGGAAGAGAGGAACAGCACCGGCACGATGCGCAACAGGCAGATGCTTTATACAGGTTGGCACAACGTTTCCACGTGCACGATGTGACGCCACACAGCTCGCCCTGTGTGTGAGCACAGGGAGCATGGGCAGGTTCTTAAGCCTCGCTGTCAGCTGCAGACAGAAAGGGCTTTCCTCCTCCTTTATGGGAAACAGATTTAAGCCCGCGGCTGAGGACACACAGCATGGACGCTGGTATCTGCACGTGCTTTTGATGCAGGTGCAGGATTCCCTTGGCTGGCTGTCACTGGGGCTCAGGGTGAAGGAGGAACCTGCCCGCACCGGAGCTGCTTTTGAAGCCCTTATTGACAAAGGCTGCAGGGAGTCCGAACAGTTTCTCACAAACCCCTCTGCTGGATTCAGGCACTCCAGCTGATCATGCTGCAGCTCCCTGCAGAAGTCAAAACATGGAACACATTGGAAGAAGTATGGGAAAAGCACACGGAGCACCACAGCACTGCACAGCTGGCTGTAACGCACATCAGGATTTGCTTTTTGCTTTTGCAGTCTGGAGGACGTAGGGAGCAGCCTGAGAACGAGACCTTGTTGGCAAGGCTTTGGCCACTAACGGCTTGGATTTGAAGCCTGGAAGCTAATGAGGTTTTGCTTTTAGCGATATCTTTTGAATGAAAGTTCAGAGTCAGAGGACTGAAAGTCAGTAACAGCTTCAGACAGGTAGAAGAGGTTTAATTGGAGCAAATGCCTTCAACTTCCATACAGTATATACGAAAGTATATATTTGTGTCTTATGTAATAGCCAGCATATACCCCAAACCCAGGACGCCACCCCTGGAAGCTCACTGCCCCAGGGTCCCTCGAGAGCAGGCACCGAGCACCGTGCCTGCAGCGGAGCCTGGCCGGGTCCAGCAGCACGAGCCCTGCGCTCGGCCCCGCTGTGGGGAGCCGACAGAGCCACGGAGCGCCTGGGCCCGCCCTGGAGCGCGGAGCAGTGCAGCGAGGTGAGCCCTGCCAGAGGCACCTTTCCTTCCACCAGCTTTAGGATAAAGCAAAGCTTGTCTAAGCAGCAGAGGAGACATTTGAAAGAGGAAAGCAAAGGACCCTGATGCCGTAGGCTGGCAGGACCCTGCCTACGGACTAGGGGAGTTCCTTTAATGCAACTCAGTACATTGTCCTGGAGAAACAGGCCAGGGAAACGGCCCCAAAAGCTCCATCCCAACCCAAGCGCATCTACGCTTACGAGCGCTGCAGTTGGCTGGCTCTGCAGGCTCCCTGTCGGCAATCTGAATGCAAACGAGCGGCAGCGCCAGTGTAACCTGACCTGATAACGTAAATAGGGTGAAATGAAATATGGCTCGCCACCTCCCCAGCTTTGGGGAATGTTTATTTTGAATAACATGCTTATCTGCTCCAACTGCTCACCATCTGTTTTCAGTCTCCACCAAGCTAATATTTTTCACATTTAGGAACTGAGAAATGGGAAGAATTACATTTAAATTTTATTAACATCTTTCCTCCGCTCCGAGGTCGCCTCTCCCTCCCCTCGACGACTCTGAGCCATCTGCAGAACACCTTTGCAGCTCTCCAAGGCCTGCACGTGGGGGGTTATCTGCATGCAGAGCACAGCATCGCTCCTCAGCCCTCCAGCAGCCGCTGCTCCAGCGCAATCCCTCTGTTACCTGCTTCCAGGCACCTCCCCAAAGCCCCCAAATCAAACCTCGGCGTCTAGGAAAGACCCTACGTTTTGTCTTTTTGCAGCATCGCCACATCACAAGGCGATGGAGGGGAATGGTAGAAGATAATCATCGGGCACAAGGCAGCCAACACAGCAGCCTGAGGCGAACGGAGTCCTCGTTTGGGGAGAGCTAAGGGGTCTGAAGACAGGAGGTCGCATTTCTGCACCAATATTGACATCTATTTGCACTCAGGGTGGTTCCCAGTGGTCTCCGTTTGCTCGAGTCAATAAACCAGAATTCAGAGCCAGAACAGGGAGAGGTGAGCATCTCACAACTGGTCAGCAGCAAAGCGAGCCCCGCCTGCCCCTGCGCAAGGCCATGCTCCCGCATCTGCTGCAGCGGGGAGCTCGTGCTCCTCCGCTAAGCACCACCAGCCTATTTTTGCCCCATTTTCTTTGGGTTTCTGGCACATGGAGGCTCCTGAGCCACAAGATGCTGTGGGAGGGGAGGGATGCGGCACCTTGCGGGAGAGCCTCGCACCAGGCAGCAGGGAGCTGCCGAGCCTGGGACGGGCACTTTATAAATCAAAAATAAACGCGTGCATCTCCTGTGCCATCTCTGCCTCTCCCACACACAGCTGTTTCGCTTTAAATCTCAATTCAACACAAGCTCAGAGAGAAGAACTTGAAAGAGCAAAGTAGTTTATGGCTCGCAACCAGTCCAGAGAGCAGTTAATAAGCGAAATCAGATTAATAATTTATTCCTGAAGGCAGACTGCAGATTGTTATCTGCCTTGCCCTTCAGTGATTTTTGTAAAAACCTGCTAATGCCCCTGGCTCTACAGACTCACCAGTAGCCCAAGTCAGCCCTTGCAGAGATTCCCCTCTGCTCTGCTCCACCCAGACCCGATGGATGCACATCTGAGCCAGCAGCTGCAGCAAGGCAGCCCATGAGCTATGATCACGTCTGCAGTCCCTCGCTGGATACACCAAATTCTGGTAATCTTGCTTCCACAAGGAGATAAACATTGTACCCCCCCCCATCCCACTCTATTTCCCATGAAGAAACAAGTGGGCACAGTGCTTAGGGATCTGACTGAGTGGTGGACTTGCCAGCGTTAGCTTGATGACTGGACTTTATGATCTTACGGGTATTTTCCAACCTAAGCGACTCTACAATCCTATAAACACTAAGAGAGTGAAGGCTGCTGAGCCACTGAAAGCTGCTGAACAACCACGTACAGGTGGCTCAGCAGCCACCCAGGAGCTGTTGCTGCTGGCCACTGCAATTCCCTTTCTGTAACAAGAAAATAAGTTCGGGGATCCAAACTCATCAGGAGCTCGCTGACAACCCAGCCCCAACACCAGGGCTCAGCACAGCAGGAGGACCACGCGCCCCAGCCCTGCTGGGCACTGCCACCCTTGGGGCACCCAGAATTCCAGCTCCAAGGCAGAGGTGCTTTGGGGTCGCCAGGAGATCGCCCCCCTCCCCAGACCAGCCTCCCCGCAAACAAAGCCAGAGATGCCCACCAATCAGTTCCAGCAGCTGCTGCCGTAGTTTTGGTGGCTTTTTGTTACTTCATGTTCCATTTGAAGTTACAGAATAATTGTTTTTTTGTTTTAATCACCCACTCCTATCACAACACTAAGAGAGATTTACTCCTCTGCACTATTTACTTATTAAGCTGAAGTGTTTTGGGATGAAAACCGACAGCAGCCAGAGACAGCCAACAGACAGCTGCAACAACCACGGAGCAGTCAGCTCTGCAGGCCTCTGCCTGCTGCCCAGCTCCCCGAGGACCGTGCCGCAGCCTTCCAGATGGCAACATCTGGCTCTCATCTGCACAGGGAGGGAGGAAACCAGGAGGAAGCTGAACAGCCCTCAGGTCTGCTGGAGCCCAGACACGATAGGCACAGGAGGGACATGGGTTAGAAAGGCTCACAGCAACAGCTGGGTGTCAGCTTTTTTTTATTATTATTATTTTTTTTTAAATGACCACTTCATGGGACTTCTTTGTACAAAGAAAGTAAATGTAAGGAGCAAACAGAACTTACAGTAAGCGCTACATGTAGCAAGAGCATGAATCATGGGCAGATAGCCTCCCTCCAAGGGGGGAGGGTTTTAAACTAAAAGTGGAGATTTAGGTCAGATGTGAGGAGGAAATTCTTCACCCAGAGGCGGTGAGGCCCTGGCCCAGGCTGCCCAGAGCAGCTGTGGGTGCCCCATCCCTGGGGGTGCTCAAGGCCAGGCTGGGTGGGCCCTGGGCAGCCTGATCTGGGGGTGGCAGCCAGCCCCCGGCAGGGGTTGGGGCTGGGGGGGGCTGTGGGGTCCCTTAGTCTAGTAGGGTCCTTAGTAAGGTCCCATAGTTCTATAATTAATCTCACCTATATGAATCACAAACAGTATTTTTACGATCTCTGCTAATCTTTTGAACATTGAAGTTTGGCTTTAAGGGGTTATCCAGGCAGCGTGCAGCACCCCCAGCCCAGCTGCAGGCCATGCAAGGGGCATTTTGCCCCTCGAGGTCCCTAGGGGGCCACAGTGGCCCCAGACGCTGCAGAACCAACAGGGTCACCAGCCCCCTGGGGACAGCAGCGCAGCCAGCCCTGCCCTCATTGAGGGACCTCATTTCGGAAGGCGTGGAAGTTTTTGGAACTATTCAGTGCCAACTGGCTTTAACAGAAGCCCCCTCAGGAGCAGCATCACCCCGTCACACAGTAACACCAGCCCCACCCCGCTCCTGCTGCCCGACGGAACACATCCGCGCGGGCTCCACGCCGCTACCTTCCTCCTCAGCCCAGCAGCCAAGGGAAACCGACCGCGCAGCCCAGGGAGCAGAGCCCAACGATGGGCTGTTCAGAGCCACCCGGCTACCAGCCTTGCTTCTTCACCACCTGGTGTTGTATTCCTCAGCTCTCGGTTTCAGTAGGAACAATAATGTTGTGGAAGAGGAGGTGATTTTCTAGCCAGTTCTGTAAGAAATTTGGCAGATGTTGACACTGTTTCTAGGTCACTGCAGCGAGCCCGTCTCCTTACAGGCTTCCCACCAGCTCTCTCCTTGCCTGCTCGGGAGCAAGCACCTCGGGAGTTTCCTTGGAGGAAAGCAGTAGGGACGCAGCCAGCCCATCACCAGCACAACGCAGGCTGCTTTGGCTGTGCAGAAGCTCCCACCCGTCGGTACAAGGATCTTTCTGACCAAAGTGTCCACGTGTCCCAACCCTGGTGCTCCTGATTGCAAACTGCCAACAAAACCCACCCCCTGACCTCTGGCACAACACGAGAGCACCCGTGCACAACCAGGAGGGCTTCAGAGATCAAAAGTGGAGGTTTCCAGCCACTTCCAAGTGCGGATGAAGCAGGAGGGGCACCCAGAAGCCCCCTGAGCCCCTCCTGCAGCAGCGGGCACCAGTCGGCAGCCCCGGCACCATGCTGCAGGGCAGCCCCATGGGGTGAGCTATGGCAGGGGCTGCCAAGGGCAGGTTTGTGGGGTCTTGTGCTCCTGAGAGCCCAGGAACAGTTAGGGAAGAGCAGAAGGCAAACAAGCCCTGTTCAGGGCGGGCAGCCCTTCACCAGACAGGCATTTTTCACCCAAGCACCCCCAAGATTAAGTGGCACCTTCGCAGTGACTCTGACTCGCTGGGGCACAATTTTCCATACCTATTTTCCATACGTGCCTTTTCCATAAGTTGGGCAAGTTCTCAGTCCTGTCCTGCTCTGCCTAAACAAAAAGGCAACTCCAGATAGTCCTGTGGAAATGTATATGCGACATATGGCAGGGTCACCTTGGAGCACCTAGAAAGTTATGGCAACAGAAGGTAAAGGGGGGCAGCCTGAAAGTGATTAGAGGAGGAAAAACACCCACTTAAAGTAAGAGAATGGATTCAAAACCATCACAGACTTCATCTAGTAACTGAAGATTTAAGAATTTTCAGCCTTACTGTGAAAGATGAACAGGAGGATGGTTTAAGTCAGAAGCTACAAAACCACAATTTAGGATTGCACCCCTCTTCAAGCCCTGCTGCCCAATGATTTGATTCCCATCATAACAAATCCACCTATAAGAACACCACTGACTGAAAAAACAGCTAGTACTGAGCAAACACGAGTTTCTTGCAGCATCACTCAACCATACAGGAGTCAAGATAAAGAAGTCCACACACACAAGATAGTCCCAGAAATACCAGCATCAGCAGCCCAGGCACCAATAACTCCCAGGTGACACCACACTCAAAAGCAAGGCCATTTCTTAAGGCAGTGAGAGGATCAAGGCAGAGCAACACACTTAATCCACGCCAATCCATCAGAGCTCTGAAAGGCAGAACTAACACCACGGACACCTGAAGCTACTACCAAAAGCCTAAATTTAACTAGGAAAGCCATCCTGATTGCAAAGCACAGGAGGGGACAGGTGCGAGTCCTGCCCGCCTGCAGAACAGCACCCAGAAGGGCTGGTTCAGGTGGAAGCAAGGGTCCTTTCTGCCAAAACAAGGAAAACCGTCCAAACTCTTCCACAAACCCAACATGCAGCAACCACAGAAGGACATGGGAAACTACGGGAAGAGCATCCTTGGGTCCCTGAACAACTGCTGCCCAGCTCACGCTCACCACAGCTCAGTGACAGCCCCGGACCCCTGCAGGGTGACCGCTCCAACTGTCACAAGCTCTTCTCCCACCCCTACACCAATCTTCCCCTTCGCCCCAAAGCTTCGGTCAGCATGGGGGGAGCTTTGCAGCAAGGTACTCCAGGATGGGATACAAAGGTGCCTGGAAGCCTGCTGATGCACGACCCACAAACCTGTAGGAGCGGGGCCAGTGGAGCACGAGCGGAGATGCCCTACACGTACAGGAGCAGCACGGTGGAGTTCCTTCACGCACACCACACCTCGGTGGCTTCTGTGCTCCCAGGGGACAGAGGGACGGGGCTGGCTCACTTTGCTTCCATGGGGGTGCAGTGGATGCAGAGCAGCTGCCGGTGCACTTGTTTCCAAAGCACCATCCTGCAGCACAGCACAGAAAGGGATTTCCAACTCCTAATTCTTAGGGTTGCCTAAGCTAGGTAGTAGTGACCTGTGCCAGCCAGCTCCATCACCTGGAGCAGAGGCAGAGGTTAAACGAGAGCGTGACCACCAATACCGCAAACTGGGAATGAGAGGCTCCATCCCACAAAGCAACAAGCAAAAAAAAAAAAAATCCAAGCTGGCAAAACCTCAAGTTTATTTTAAACTGCTATTTTCCTGCCCTGGTCACAGCAAAGGCTGTGCCACAGTGCCTATAAATTTCCTTTAATGATGCAGCAGGCAGCGCCCCATCTGTGCTCAGGCACAGGTGAGACTTTGCACCGCCGTGTAAGTGCAGCCTGCCTTTCAATTACACTCACCAGCCCATTAGGCAGATGAGATTTGCATACGAGAGGATAACTGGAAAGTCAAGAAACAGGCCCTGAAGTAAAATACACTTTGTAACCCACACGTGAGCGATGCCGGCTGCTGGCTCTCAGGAACACAGGACAGGAACTGGCTGCTCAGCCCAGGGCTTCGCTTGGTGTCCTCTGGGTTTCTGCTGCGGTGCTGGTGGAATTTTGAGGACAGCCTGCAGCACATAGAGCTCAAGCCAAGGATATCTGTGTGCTCTGCACCCCACTCCCTAAAAATATGGCCGTTTCTGTAGGGCCTGCATCACTGTCAGGTTCTGCCTTGCAGTGGGAGAACAGATTAAAATATTACTGGCCCAAGACAATTTGCATAGATTGCACCTGGGTTTCATGCTGCACCCAGGCAGGACTGAACACACCACGGCCACTGAGCTGCCGGATCACTTCCAGCAGCCAGGGATGCCCAGCAGTCTGGGGTCACACCAGCGTCCACCGAGGGCATTTGCAGGGAATGAACCTTCCTGCTCAGGTGATCCTGAAGAATTCATCTGCCTGCAAGTACTTTTTTTTCCTCCCCCTGGTGAGTTTATGCAAAACAGAGACAACCTAGCTCATCTCCCAGAATCCAGATGGCACTTGCAAACCTTGTCTGTGTATCAAATGTTGTTTTTCAGATCAAGTGTCCCTGGTTGACAACACAGAACTTGGTGATGCTATCTTTAGAGAGGCTCTTCTGCAAAGAAACACCCTTGGAGCGCACGTTACAGGGAACATGCTAACGTGGCAGGGTGCTTTCAGCTCAGATACCCCAGAACAAACTGAGCCTGGCTGAAGTTGAAGGGCAATCCCTTTAACAGCGAGCCCTGCAGAAAAGATCTATTAATAAGCTAAGATTGCAGAGAAGGCTAGTGTCCAGCGCTGGAGAGATGCAGGACAAGCTCACGGCAAAGTCCACCTGCACACAAGAATTATGCTTACAAAACCCTACTAGCGGAGCTAGAGTAGCTGAATACAGGACCAAATCCAAGTTTCCATTCCTCCTGTAGGTTTGGAGATTCCTACCCTGCTTTGCTATTCATCTGAATCCAAGGGTCCAAGAAGAAACCAGTGATTTACTTCCTCAAAGTATTTATTTCCTCCTCCAGATTCCATGTAAAGATAAAAGCAGCACAAGCAAAACAAAATGTTTTAAACACTCCATTAACAAACATGAACTCTAAAACTTCCAGTTTCACATGTTCCTGAGAAAGTAATGGTCCCCTCGATAAAAAAGTAGTAATAGTTGTTAAAGAAATAACACCCTCCTCCTAACCTTGAGTTGTCTTCCATGCTCCTCAGCTCTGAGATCATGAAAGCAATCATTATCTGCGTGTGAAAATGCACAAAAAGCCAGCCCTGACCCGCACGCACTGCCAGCAACCAGCACAGAGGCATTACAGCACTGGGAGAAGACAAGGCAGGCTGCAGAGGCAGGAGAGGTTCTGGCACAGGCCATCCCCTGGCACTGAAGGTGACACTGACAGCACGAGGGGCCGAGAGAGCCCATCTCGCCCGCTGCCGAAAAGAACATTTCGGAACAGCGACATCAGGTAAAGCAGCTTCTTCTGAAAAAGAAAGTGATCCAGGAGGTAGCTCCTTCCATATTGCAGGCACTGACAGTAAACACCATATGGCCTGCTAATTTAATTAGGGAGAAGAAACCCCCGAAGTTTGAGATTTGACTTTGAAGGGTTTAAAACAAGCCTGAGGAGAACGGCTCGGGCACTGCGCGAGGTTGCCCTCCCAGCTCCAGCGTCCTGCTGGCCCTCACCTGGCAGCTCACCTCGAGGGGCTGAGGTTTACAAGCCCGCTCCCAGATGCGCACAACCTACAGCACCCGGCTAGCAAGAGGGCCTCCTTGCCCCAAGGTGCTGTGTTATCAGAACAA
Organism: Alectura lathami; assembly: GCA_013399715.1. Lineage (NCBI taxonomy): Eukaryota > Metazoa > Chordata > Aves > Galliformes > Megapodiidae > Alectura > Alectura lathami. The sequence goes on from VXAV01000021.1 coordinate 106,051, forward strand.
AAAGGGTTTCTCTGTTTTAACCCATCTCCCGGTGAACAGCAGGGGCAAAACGACAACTCCCCTCTCTGAGTTGGGAAAAAAGCAAGTCACCTAATGACGTGGGCATCCCAAGCATCTTCCACTGGTAGGGCTATATTCTAAGGACTGATCATAATCTGGAAAAAAAACATGGAAAAGTAAAAATAGTCTGTACCAATTTCCCTCCCTTTTGCTTCAATCTGGGCAATTCCCAGCTCTTAACATCCAGGATCTTTTCCAGACAGAGATGTTTCAGCAGGGGACTGCAGCACGGCTGTAGAGCAGGAGCTCCCTGCCCTGGGCACTGCCAAAAGACCTGGAACAGGCAAAGGCAAGATCTGTCCAGGAAACCCAGTGATTAGCTCTGAAACAGCCTCACAAACCCTAATGGCTGAGGCTTACGGGGCTTGGCAGGGCTTTCTCTGCCCGCCAGCCTGCAGCCCTGGGTGGCAGCCCGCAGCACCTCGTCCTTGGGTGCTCTGGGGAACACCACCCAGCGAGCTGCTGGGCCAGCAGCCCCCAGCACCAAGCCCATCCACCGTGGCACCGCACACTCCTTTCGGGAGGCCCCAAAGTGAGTCCTATGGGAAACCCACCGCTGCCCCATAGAAGCATAGAGTCCAGCCTCCCCTCGACTCACGGGGCTTTGTCACCTGTGTCATTAGGGCAGGAGAGCAAGGGGGATGCTATGTCTGATGGCTCCAACGCCCCTGCCTGTCCCTGGCAGCTCAGTGCTGTGCAGCTCCTCCCTCGGGATGAGACAGGACCCACCCACGTGCCCCGCTGGAGATGCTCCACAGGAACAGATTCATTCCTGAATCACAGGCAGGGCAGTGAGAGATGCAGCCCCTCCCTCTGCCCCAGCATCCACTGAGGCCACCTGGCCACGGAGCCAAGCTCAGGGCTGCTCCGTGCTGCTCTGCCAGCAAGAAACCCGGGCGAGATCTGGGGTCTGGGCTTCACACCACCTGCTGCACTCTGCACACATTGCACTGCGACAAAACCACCCTGTACCTAGGATTTTGCAGCCTCTATCCACACAGTTCCCCTCCAGCTCCTCTCAACCTTTGACTAAACCAACAACCAACCTGTTCCTTTTTTTTTCTTTTCCCCCTCTTTCCACCCATTGCGATCTGCTTGTCTGTTTAATAGCAGTGGCAGAGCAATATGCCACAGAGACGACTTCCCTATTTTCTGGTTAACAAAAAAAACAACCAACAAACATCTAAAGAGCACCAGACTTCTTCCTGCTAGCAAGAAACCTCCTCTCAGGACACCGCAAAGATTTAATTTACGACCAATTGCCCTTGGGCTATTTTACATTTATGGGGTGGGGGATGAAGAAAGGAAGAAGGCAGGGAGAGGGTGTAATTAGCTCTGCTTGTAAAATGTTCATCATGGTTGTGGTTGTAACGGTGCCTGGGACGCCAAGCCTATCAGGGGCTTAATAGATTTCGGGGCATTGTTCTTTGGGAGTGCTGAAGTGTGTGTGTGGGGTGGGAGGAATAAAAAAAAAAAAAAGGAGGGGGAGGAGAAGAAAAAAAAAAAAAAAATCAATGAGTGGATCCTACTTCTTACCACAACCCCATATGGAAGTAATCAAGCACGAGGGTGGCAGCTGGGGCCAATAACAGTCACCTGCAGTTGAGGGACATGGGGGTTTCGGATGGGTTTTTAATGCTAATTTCCTTGGGAAACAATGCGGGAGCGCGCGGAGCGCAGCAGACGAGGGCGGATGAATGGGGCCCGGCGGGAACAATGGCTGCACCTGGTGCCGGGCCGGCACGCGGCGGCAGCGCGGCACATCTGTTCCGCACCGCGACCCGCTGCCAGCACCGCACCAGCAGCCCCGGCGTGGCTGGGGCTTCAGCACGCAGCGAGCTGCGGAGCAACAGGTCGGGGCCATGGCAAGGCTGCAGCGGGCCCTGCACGCCTCCTGCGTTGGGGTGAGCTCGACCAGGGGCCGTTATCTGTACTTTAGGGGATTTTTTTGATGATAGATCCCTTGAAATAGATGGTTGTGCAACGTCCCGCAGTCAGGCTGTTGTAAGGGAAACTCGCTCGTGGCTTTGCACATCCCAGAGAGCGACCCAGTGCAGGCCTGCAGCAGTTGTGGTTGTTCAGAGCCCGCCTGGCCACCTGCAGACGTCCGAGCAAGGAGTCCTGCGGCCAGCAGCCAGCCCGGGCAGCTCAATGCACATCATTCACAAACCTAAAGCTTGGCTTATAAAAATGCCACTGTACCAAGCCAGTCAAAGCCGTGATAGTTACACTTCGAAATGCTTTGAAACCTCTGAAATTGCTATTGTCCTCCCGGCCGGCCGCGGCTGATGCACAAAGCGCTGGGAAGGGCAAGGTCGTGCCACAGAAAATCGCTTGCGGACCCGGGAGCTGAACCCAAGCCTCCATCCTGCACAGCGACGACAAGAGCAGCGCTTGCGTGCACTCCTGGCTCCCGCTCCGAACAAAGGTCTCCGCGGTTCCCATCGCGATGCTGCATGAATTAAGGCTCCGCAGCAGAAAAGTTGAAGGGCTCCCTGAAAGCGGCAGCACTGCTGCCCCCAGGGACCACGCTGGAGTTTGTCAAAGCCCGTTTCATACCTAGCTGCTGATGAGCAGCTTGATATGGAAATGTTCTCTAGATGCTAGGATGAAGGAAAGCTTACAGCCTAACCCAGAACAAGTTCGGGTAAGTCAGCTCTTTTATCACAGGGAAAAGACGAACCAGCAACAGATTGTGACCATCTCCAGCTCGGATTTAAGACCCCAGACAGCGCTGCCTTAAGCCTGTTACACATGCCCAAGTCCTCAAATGACTTCATTCAGCCACCCAGCTATACTATAAACATTGCACACGCACAACCCTTGTTTTTTCTCCAAACCCTACAAATACCAGAACTGGAAAAGCCAGCAGTCCCCTGGCTGCCCCATCTCAAGGCATAGCTGCAGAAGAGCACTACTGGCAGGGCGGTGCTTCGGGGCAGTGGAGGGCTGGCTTCAAGGGCTGGCTTCCGAAATCACACCAGGTTCTTGCCTTCATGTCCCAACCCCCAGCAATAACCACGGTGAGCCCAAACCCACTGTGAGTGACACGTGACAAAGCCCCACGCCTCCTGAAGCCGAGGGAAGGCAATTTGGGACTGGCACCATCCTGCCAACAAGGCTGCACTAAGAAATGAAAGCCACTTCTCCTGGGGACACTGCTTCAGGAGGATTAAGAGGAACAAAACAGAAGAAAAAAAAAAAAAAAAAAAAAAAAACAGNAAAAAAAAAGAGCATGACCATGAGTTCCCTTTGGTTTTAGCTTCACTGCATTGAACAAGCCCCTGCAAACCCAGCTGCTGCAGCCTGCAGAAACCACAGGGTCTGGGCAGAGCAGGTCCCAACCCAGCAGAACCACTTTGATCTTTGCACTAGTAATGGAGTTTCTTCTCCGAGGGGCAGTCCCTGAGCAATGATCTTCCCAGACTAACGATTTATTCTCCTTGCCTTCAGCAGTCCTTCTCCCTCAGACCCTTCAAATCTTTGCCTTGCTGCACTTTCCTGCAGTCATTCTTTGCTCAGCCTGCCTCTGCTTCATCCCCTTCTCCCTGTTTCCTACACCAGGGTCCCCTGGGTTGCAGTATTTGCTGTAACTGCTGGAGCTACCTGACAGGGAGACCCGCAGTCATTTTTACGAGGCCTCAGCAGTGCCCCACATCAGAACACCTTCTCCGTTTAAACCTGAAGTCCTTCTCATGCAGCTGACAGATCTGAAAACATCTGCACTTGGAGGTGCTACCCCACTTCTACACAAATATTATGACCAGCCACCAGGCTCCAAGCTGTCCCCTTCCCCAAAATACCGCCGCCTCTCCCACCCATGCACTCAGCTCCTCACACCCCCAAAATCCTCCCCTATCTTGTCCCCTCTCCTCTATAGAGCCCACAAAGGAAAAGATTTCCCCAAGACCTGAGCAAGAGAGTGGGGATTTCAGTTGCTCAGCGGCCACATTACACCTTCCCCATGCCAGCAAAACTTCTGTCTACTCCAGAGACCTCGTGTCCTGTGCGAAGCTCGCACGCTTGGGCAGCCTCCGAGCTCTGCAGCAGAGCTGCTCGCACGTCCGCAGCCCCCGGAGCTCTGCCTTCAGACATCATCACACCCCGCACAGCCTGGCTGGAGCTTTTCTGCTTCTATTTCCTCCTTTGTGCTGCGAGGCACTGAGCTCGCAGAGCTGCCGTCTGCCTGCTCTCCTAAGGACAGCAAGGGACACTGAGCGAGCATTCAGCGTGTCTGCAAGCACCCAGAACACTAATTTTTTTTTTTTAAATAAAAAACCTCAGTGCTTTGCAAACTCCAAGAGAAGGCAAACCTGGAGGTGGGAACACAGCACTCTCCCCAGGCAGCACTCAGCAGCGTGCCCTGGAGGGATGCTCGCAGCCGGCTGCTCCGGGAGCGTCTGCAGCTGCTGAACCTCTCCAAAAACAAGGGGGGGAAAGGGCAGGTTTAAAAGATGTATGTGGAGACTACAATGGAGTAGAGCAGGATGGAAGATATACCAGGCTGCAGCCTGACAGTGGAAACGTCAGGGCAGGGAGGTCTGCTCCTGTACCACAACATCGATCCGGGAGATTTACATGCTGGGAGCATCGGCTGCTGCAAGAGGAGTGCGGAGACAAAAAGGAGCATTCTGACACAATGCAGAGAGACGCGAAAATACAGGGAAATTAAGGGGAGCTGGGGGCTGACGGAATAAATCTGTCTCTGCAGATTTCCCCCCGGCTTCAATATTAGCATGCACAAACTAGGCAGAGCGGAAAAACACATTTTGCTAAAACGCACACAGACGTTCCTGGTTTTCTGTTTCCCCCACAAAGCACCGAATCCTAGCCTTCTGCCCAGGAAAAATAAAAATAAGAAAAAAAAAAAAAAACCACGAAACCCCAAACCATGCCATGGCAACACGGAGCAAGCCCTCCTGCGGCTCTCCCCGGAGCACTCCATGGTTTCCCAGCCGCAGGCTCCATGCCCGGCTCACCCATGGAAGTTTGCCCCCGCCGCAGCCGAGTCCCCCCTCTCCCCTACCTGCACCGGGGGTCGGGGTGCCCATCGCCCCCCCTGGCACTGCAAAACCCCCGGCACAGCACGGCAGCCCCCCTGGCTCCCTTAAAAATAGACAGCTTACCCTAATCGGCGAGGTTAGCGCAATCCAGCTGCTGTTGAATACACCTCGTTTCTTCGCAATATAAATAAAAAAGCTCTTCCTCTGCCGCTCTTAATCTCGGAGCGCAGGCAGAGCCCAGCCTTCCTTCTCCTTTCATTAGCTGGACATGTGTCAGGTCCCTCACATCTGCGATTTCTCACTGCCTGGAGCCGCCTGTCCGGTTCCAGGGAAACACAGATGGCTCCCAGATGGGGAGGTCCTGCCGAGCCGCCCGGCTCCCACCTCGCAGCGCCCGCTCCCTGCCAGCTGCCAGCACCTCCCAGCGCCCGCTGCTGCCTACGTACGTGCTGTGTGCCTTTGTGGCACCGGGCAGAGCTCCGCGAGCTCGGGTGCAGATCGCCGTAAATCACAGCCAGGAGGAGCCTCCGTCTTTTTTGACGAACCAGATAGGGGTGAGCTGTTGGATAAACTCACAAATCAGTTTCCTGAGGGTTTGGTCCCCCACGCACAGAAATCTCTCGTGTGAACTCCCCTGTAAGCCCCAGTCACAGGGAGTTTGTGAGGCTGGAAAGCAGGCATGTGTTAGCAATTAGGAGCAACAACAAGATAACAAGATACTGATGTTGCAAGGGTACCAAACGAGGGCTGGAGAATTCAAAGGAAGAGCAATTAAATGTGTAATGTATTACTCGGATTGAAGAGGAAGTGTTAAAGGAAAATGTAAACCCTAAATGTTTTATACAGGGAGTAAAGCCGACGAGGGGCTGTACCGCAGCAACAGAGCAGGCTTGTAAAAGAAACCCTCTGGACACTGCTCCACCAGACCACTTCCCCTGCCCTAACACACAACCCCGGGGCTCTGCCACCTCCAAACCTGGAGGTTTGAGCAGCCCCTTCCCGACTGCAGCACGAACAGCAGCCTGCAGCCCCTGTGCACAGACAATGCTTCCCCTTCCCCACCTCCCACCACGTCATACGAGAAGGATGCATTTTGCTTGCAGAAAATATTCCACTCCAGCCTGTGCATGGGAGCACACAGGTACATGTGAAGATCTCAGGAGGAATTCAGCCCGTGGTTTGCGGTTCAGGTCTCAATATAACCCTTCCTAGCTCTCCCTCCACCCACTTTTTCAACAGCCAGGCATCTGAGCACCTTGTCAGGACAGCTACAAACCAGAAGCTTGCCACTGCCTGAGCCAAGGGGTGCTGATCTCCCCAAAGCCCAGAAACCACACGAGCTGAACTCTGCACTTGGTGTATGGGTGGGGGATATTTACTTGCTCACACGCACAACGCTTCTTGTTAGGACATTTCCCCATACTTCGTGAGGTCACAGCTACATCTGTAACAGCCCTGCCACTGGCTTTGAGGTGCCTCCATCTGCCCGCGCCTCTCTGCGCCGCAGTCCCTCCTGCAGCGCTGCTGTCCCAAGGCCTGTCACCAAAGCATTCCATCTCTAAGGTCAGCTCGCTGGGGCTTCTGATGCTTTTGATGAAGGTTGCGCAAAATACCAAGGCACTCAATATTTCATAAGCCAAGATGGGAAAAATATTTCTAAATTATACAGACAATGAAGTGAGACAAAAAACAAGCAGCTCCACGAGCACCAGCATTAATAAAGCCATTTTCCAATGGCCTCCTGTCTGACAGTCCAACGCCTGGCAGCATTGCTCTCAAGGGGGCTCTGGGGTCCTACAAGGCACGAGCTTAGGCTGCAGCTTCACCTCAGTGGGGCCGGCTGCAGGCAGAGGGAAGCAGCCCTGTGCTGAAGGCACTGAGCACCAGGCACCCCTGCTCCTGCCTGTCCTGTCCCAGCAGCACCAGAGCGGGCAGAAAGTCAAAAGCTGCTGCAGGAGCACGAGGAAGGAGGAGGATGCTGCAGTGAACAGAGCAGGGATGAAGGATGCAGCTAGGGGAGCAGTGCCATGCCCATCTGAGTAGGGAGGATGCACGCTTCTGCACCCAGCTGTATCAGCTCCCACATCATTAACTAGAGGTGAGTGCCACAGGCCCTGTCCTTCTGCAAGCCCACGCTGTACCTCCCAGGACCGCTCACCCCAAAGGGAGCATGGGAAGCAGAGGCACCGATTACAGTCGCCGAGCAACATCACCTACAGACCTCAGGTAGCACTTCTGTGTTACCTGTAGGCCAGCCTGCCCCTCCAGTGCACGTCAAGCCAGATTTCAGACGCCCCTGCCTGCAGACAGCGCAGTGGAAAGAACGAGGCCGGCAGCAGCAGCTAGGGAAATGGCTTTCCCTGATTCTCACCGTTAATCTGCTCCTGCTTTCTTCTCATGAGAATGTTCCATGGAAAGAACGATGCAAACAAAGTCTGAACACTGAGAGCTATTGATACCTGCTGCTAAGTGTGGTTTCTGAGGAAAGTGGGGAAATCTGAAGAATTTTTCCAGTTTCCAGTGGAATTTTTATGCCTATGGCAGCCCATTCTCACAGCAAGCACAGGGGACCTGAACTTCTTGTGATTTCTCTGCAGTTCCACCCGCACTTCAGGACGCGCCCAGGCTTTACTTTCTGCCTGCTGTGCTCTTACCTCAGAGAGAAGCTTCACACGCACTCATGGCAACCCCGGGAAGCCTCTGCCATTCTGGGCTGACCACTTTCCATCGCACAAAAATAAATCCAATCGCACCACGGCGGCCAAAGCCATTTATCAAGCTAAATGGAAACTGTAAATTCATGCTAACTGGAATCCGATGGAAACCAACAAGGATCCTCCTCCTCCCCCAGGCCCAGGTTTGGCAGCGAGTCCAACATTTTATGGCCTCCTTTGTACCTTCCCTAGAGGCACAGAAGCCAGCTCCCTCTGAAGGCTGCTGGTGCAGCTCATTGCCCTGCATCCCTCCGAGGCCCCAAGCAGAGCTCAGACCTCTCCATCCCTCCCAAATTTATCACATTTAGCAAACATCCTCTTTTCAATACCTCCATTATTTAAATCAGCACATGGCAGATTATGTTAACAAGCTTAATTTGTCCAGGAAATCTAATCATATTGCCTCCTTCAGTAGCAAACATGAGTAGGGGTTAGCATTTTTACCATTTGAACATTGCCTAGAGAGGGGAAAAAACACGTATTAAAAGCTGGCCTTAACTGAATTAGCAGAATTTACACCCAGAACAACTATGATCAAGCACTGAGGAAAACCAGTGGGAGCAACAGTTCAACAAATTAGGCATAACCTAATCAAGTCAGGGAAACCTCACTCATGGCCGCTGATTTACGGCCGGGGTGAAGGAAGAGAGAAAGAGCTAAGCAAAGGCCACCTTACTCCTGCTGCATGACCACATGTGAAGAAAAGACACCCAAGAGGCAATGTCCCATCCAAAAAGAGGGGAGACTGGTTCCTAAATCTAGCACCCTTGCCCCGATTAGAAATCCAAGTCTCTGTAGTTATTGTGGGTATTTAAACCACACAGAAATATGGAAAAAATGAGTAATCCTATTTGGAGAGCCTGCAGAGGATTAAATCTAGTTCAACAGCTCCATAGCTTGACTGTATTTTCCAAAGAGCAAGGTCAAAGGTACAAAATCAATAGCAGCTCTGTCCGACTGCAGAGGTTTGCTGTAACACACACCTCCACCCCTCCCAGCGCAGCTTCTGTGACTTCCACTGACCACAGCCGAGCTGGGATGGCCGGGGCAGCTCTGGGCTTTGAGGCTGAGCCGGCTGAACACAGCCAGCCCTGCTCCCCCCCCAGGTGTGATGCTTTGCCCAAGGCCTGGGCAGCCCTTCGCTGTGTGCCTGCGGCACAGACGAGCCCTGCGGGCAGCCATCCTCCTGCCTTCAGCCAGGGGCCTCCACCATCCACCCCAGCCCCTGACCCCCCCCAGCTCCCCCACTGGAGGGTCTAAAAGCCAAGGAAGGGCACCCGAGCGCATCCCGAAGCAACGCAACATGTGCTTTTGCTCTGGTCCCAGGAAGGGCAGCATTTACAACCAAAAACTCGAGCAATAAAACGAGGGTGGCAGACACCAAGCCCCTTCCCTATGGCAGGGCCATTAAGCACCAGCTCGCTTCCTGTCCCTCCCACCACTAACTTCCCCCCTCCAGGCAGGGACTCTACCCCTGGGAGCTGCTTTTATTCCTTTATCTCGGGCTACTTTCACAGAAGCCCTTTTTCCCTTCCCTCCAGTCCCTGGGGACAGCACATCTGCGAGCACTTCCCCAGCACCCTGGCTATTTATGGCACGGCACGGACACCTGTGCCGCCCTGTGTCCCCCAAACGAGGTTGCACCTTTGCACCTCGCTGCCTGTCCACATCCTGGCATCAACAGACACCAGAAAAGTTGTAGTTCCTTGTGGAATTGTTGTCACTAAGCTGGTAAGTGTGATTAAAAAAAAGCCAGACTTCTCACCCAAACTGCAGCCTCCCTTCTAAGTTGCTTAAAAAAAAAAAATAAATAAAATCCCTCTGCTCTGTTTTGTTCTTTCTACCCAGCAATACCACTGGCTGAGGACTTCAAGCAGGGCTTTCCAGTGGGATCCCAGCAGCTGCCAAACTGTTGATTTTGCAGGTTTAGCACTGAGCTCCCTCCCTTCCCGCCCCACCAACCCAAAACCACACATTTTAAATGGAGACTTCCTTTTCAATTCTTAGTTTTATTTTTTTTCCAACATTTTTTCTTCCTAATGCCCATCCTTGCCAGTTCATCTTCCGCTCTCAGCCGGCCCATTAGGCTGGACTGGGAGGGGGGGGTGGAAACAAAAAAGCCAGCGCAACCCCACTGCAGCCCTCTGTGCCTGGCCGGCATTCCACGCTCCCGCTCCTGGCTCCACCGAGTCTGATTCGGGAGCGCTGCCGGGAGCTGCCGAGGCTGCGGCCCACCCAGGCGCAGCTGTGCTGGGCTCCCTGCACCCTGCTGCCCGCCGAGGGGCTGCGGGCAGGAGGAGAGGGGCTGGATCGCAGCCACACCTCGGCGCTGCCCCATGAGAAAACGTTAATTAATGGGAGGCTTATTAAGAGAGTTCAGCCTGCACCCAGATCTTCCCTCTCTCCTTTTATCCTGCCCGGTGCTCCTTGCTTCCTTTCCAGATCCTTTTCCCCTTCCCGCTACATGTTTTAACCTCCTTCTCCACCTCATTTCTGCTCCACACCTTGCCTCTACCCCTCTCCGTGGCAGGATGGGGAGCTGCAGTCACCCCACCAGTGCTGCAAAACGCCTGTGCCCACCCCCTACAGCCTGGTGCATCTGCTGCACCCCGCTGCCTGCGGCAACCCAGCAATGCAGCAGCCAGAAAACAAGAGGCTGGGGGGGAACTAGGAGGACATCCTCCCTGCACCGCTGCTCGTCCTCCAGCAAGCTGTGGGCATGTTTGCCTCGGCTCTGAGGGACACACAAAACGCAGAAAAGCAAAGTGCTAAGCGTGGAAGGCGAGAACTGACAGCTGAAGCGCTTTGTGCCTCTCAGCAGAACTCCTCTGGAGGCAGAAACACAAGCAGGGTTAAGTGACATGGGTGGTAACATGCAAAGCTTCCTAATAGCTGCCAAAGTTTGGCTGGCTCATTATTCAAAAATGTCTGCTTTGGATGTAGGAGAGTTGACTCCCTGACACTGTGGTAAGAGAGGCAGGGGCGAAACGAATAAAGAAAACAAGTGATGAAACATCATTCTCCAGTCATTAGGAGTTTGAGATTCTCCAGCTGGCTTCTATTAGGATTGAATCCATATTTGGGTGCCTACAGGAAGGAAAGTTAAAAAAAAAAAAAAAAAAAAAAAAAAGATTGATTTGCAGAGGTGCAGAACCACCAGCAGGCTCCCATCAGTTTGCTGCCTTTGGGAGGCTTGTGCACAGACCGAGGGGGACCAGATGCAGTAAGCAAGGACCTGAAGTTTTACCACCTTCAGCTTTTGTCAGAAGCAAAGCCTATTTGCAGCTTGTGGCAACAGGAAGTTCATGTTTACAAGTTTCCAGGAAAAAAAAAGGCAGCATTCCTGTCCTATGCAGTCGCTTGGTGAGAGCTCTGCCACATGTGGGAGTCCTCAGAGCGCTGTGCTGAACAGACATGAGCTTCAGCCATCTGAAAGATCCAGCCCAAGAGATAAAGCTATGAAAAACTGAAAGCCAGAAGGAAAACAGGAATTCAGCATTTAGTAGAAAATACACAGCAAGACACTATAACCATGTCTGAAAAATAAATAAATAAAATTTTAGCATCTGGGGTCCACACTTGGAAGAATTTTAAGAGGGTGAGAAACGATATTCAGGCACTAGCATGAAACTTCATCCTTCTGTCAGGATCCCTTCCAAGTCCTCCCCTACCTTATGGATATTAAGAAACAAACAAAACAAAACAAACCACAACCCTCTTGCAAAAGCTGCACAAAGCAAGGAGACATTGGGACAGCCAAAGGCCACACAGCCAGCGCTGCACCAAAGAACCGCATTCAAATCACTGCACATTTATTTAGGGCAGGCTGTACAGTTTAGTAGAAAAGACTACAGAGCCTCCAGGGGGAATTCTGATTTCCTAAACACATACTGGTCCCAGGGAAAGTTCATGACAAATGGCCATTTTCCAATAGAAAAATGATTGGACTATAGAAGATGCTTTGCCAGCTTTATGAAGCAAACTTGTTCAACAAAACACAACAGGTAAGGAAGACCAAATCTCAACAAAACACAGCTGGCTTCTCCCAAAGAAACAGCTGAAGACAGACAGGCTGGCAGAGCACACAGCCCAGACACAATCCAGAGAACGTTGAGGATTTAACAAGCAAAAGCCCAAGACCATCGCTAACAGCAGCATGCCCACACCCAGAGCCTGCCTGGGGCTGCCCAGTGCAGACACCAGGTGCCCCACCTGACCCCACAGCTCCGTCCCAGCACAACAGCACTTCCCACGTCCCCTCCGCAGCGCTGACAGCAGAACTCCCAGTGGAACAAGAGGGACATGGGAACTCACGCAGCGTTATCAGTGCTTGTTTTTCCACCCCGAGCGCTGCGCTACCTGCGCGCTGCTTGCCCCCATCTGCTCCCACAAAGCCAGCAACACGCAGAGAAAACACTTGAGATGGTTCAAAGAGCTCTCAAGAGACCTAAAGGAGCAGTTGCCTGCTTTGCTTCTCCAAGCATCGCATCAAAGGGGGCAGAGGTCTCTCTCCCACCACTTACCTGCGTTGTGCAGCCGTTGAGAGCGGAGGCAGAGGGCTGTGAGCTGAGGTTCATTAACGTGCACATGGGGAAGAGGAAGAGGCCAGAAGCTACCTTCAATCCAGAACTGAGCCGCACTAAGCTTGAAACTTCAACAGCTGTCAAAATCTTGATTTTTCTACACCACAAGTTATTAAAAAAATGTACACCACATCTTAGGGAAAGGAATAAAAAAGAAACTTCTTAACCTGAAAAACAGCAATAAAAACCTGTAGTAGGAGATGGAAAAGATGCTCACCAGCAAAGCTTCTAAAAAGCAGAGTTAGATGTGATGGCACACAGTTAAAAGACAGCATTCTTGAAATAGCTGATTTGATTTGGCTGTGTTCCTACACAGAGAAAAAAAAATTGCTCAAGCATACAGTTACTTCCTCTTGGTTTCATGAGCCTTCCCAGAGGCTGTGTTTATCACAGGCATTTTGCCCTGGGGCTGCTCTGCCCAGGTGAAGCAGCACATTATTCCTCTTCTCTTAACTTTTCCCAGCTGTGTTTTGCTGACTATCCCCAACGTCTCCACCTGGTTCTGCAGATGGAGCAGCTGCAGCTGAAGGCAAACACCTGGCCCCATGCTGCAGCCATGGGTGGAGGTTAGAGCAGCCTCCGCCCTGCTCATGGCCACGGCGGTGCCTGGCGCAACGTGGTGCCTTCACCCCCAGCCGCCTGAAGTCCTGTGCGTTGATTTTTGTGCTGAATGAGACTCGTTTGCATAAGGTTGGCTCCCACAGCCGGCTGGCCCAGCACAGCCTTCGGGCATGGGGACAGGTGGCAGGACGGCCCCGTTCTGGCTCGCTGCCACAGGACCATTCACCACGGCTGCACGGTTACAGCCGCTGCACACCCGGCCCACAGCCCTGCTTCCACCCTTCTGCAAGCACAAGCGCAGTGGTGAGCATGTTTGTGTTAGGAGTGCAAGGAGATGCGTTTGCAAAGAGTAGGGACTGATGGTGTGCTTGCAAAGCCGCTGCCCAGCAGGCTCCAACTGTCTGGGTGTGACAGCCTCAGGAAAAGAAGCTGCCTGGTCCTTAGCTGTGATTTTTTGATGAGCTGAACCTGATTCAGAGTCACAGTCATATGAAAAAAGGTCCACCAGATTTAATCTATTTTGGAAGGATGGAGATAATCTGGGGGCAAAAAATTAGATTTTGCAAAGATGAAACCAATGGATTCAGGGAATTAGTTCAAGAAAGCCCAGGGGTCAACTGAGATAAACTAAGATCCTCACGCAAATCAAAAGGTTTTCCTGACTGCTCGCCTTGGAAGATGGAAAAGCTCCAAATTCACCCCTCCGCAGCCTGGGGATGGGCATGGGGCTGTCATTCACAGCCCCCCGAGGCTCTCCAATGCGTTCCAAGGCCGAGCCCCTCGCAGGTGCGATGCTGGTCCATGTCTCCGTGCCTCCTTGCCCATGTCCCAGCACAGCCCCACGCCCAGGAGCCAGCTGTGAACACGGAGCGCTGCCGTTCACTTGACCCATGCAGAATGGGTAACCCCAGAGGGATAATCCCGTTTTAATGAGGGAACAATAGGACCTTTGATAAAGCATACAAATTTTATAAAAGCCCTGCTAAAACATTCCTTTGTCTCTGGAACTGGATGACGGACCTCTAAAATGAATTTTGTATGTGCCTGCCTTAAGCCATGTAACGCAACACAAGGCAGGCAGAGCAGGCTTCCCTTTTTTGCACCCAAGACACCGTAAAATCCCTAACAGCACTGACGGCAAATTTCCCATGCCTCTGGGCATCCGTGTGCCGCCCCTGCCACATAGCACAGCTCGGAGGAGCCAGAGGGACACAGGGACCCCATCCAGCCTGCCCTCCCAGGGCACGGCAACCCCCGGCGTGACAAAACTGGGACCCAGGGTGGCAGGGATGACCCAGGGCCAGGGGATGGAGAGAAACCAGCAGCTGCCTGCACGCAGCGGCGGCGGGGACTGGGCTGCAGCAGAGCGAGCGACCCTCTCTTCTGCTATTAACCAGCCTCTGCGAAACTGAGAACCAGTGCTAGGTTTTGCATAAAAAAATTAAAAATAAATTTGAAAACACTTCATTACAACTTAGGTGCAGAAATCCGCTGTATGCTCACCGCAGAAAACCCCTCTGACGCTTACTCACTCACCTTGTGATACCTCGTTCCAGCAACAGAGAAGTGACAGTTCCACACTTTCTTTTACCCCCAAGTATAAACACACAGCTGCTGAGGAAAACCAGCAATGCTCTGACCTGACACAACCGGTCGTGCTGAGGGATAACTCCTGCACCGTATCAGTGACTGGAATTACCAGAGCCGTGCCAACAGCTTAATGAGATGGAAACTCACGCTGCCGCTGCCAGAATATGTTTGCTGGGGCATAAACTATTTGGATGCCCTGAATATTTTGCCTCAGTGTTATAAAACAGGTGCAAAGAAGTGCATCTCCACTCACGGAGCAGCCGCGCTGGGAAGCACAGCCATTTGGAGGGCACCGACGGTGACGCAATGAAATTCCTGGCACGCTGTGTGTGGAGGCAGAGCTGTCCTTCGCGTTGTCCTCACCCTGATCTACAGGCTCACTCCATGTTGGAGAAACAGCCAGCAGAGAGCTGACACTGCACGCCTTCACCCAACCAGGCCCACTGCTGTTTTTCTTTGGGGCTGTCTGGAGAATCAGCACAGAACCACAGTATGGCTGGGTTGGGACCCCAAAGTCCCCCCAGCCCCAACTCCTGCCGTGGGCTGGCTGCCACCCCTCAGATCAGGCTGCCCAGGGCCCACCCAGCCTGGCCTTCTGTTGGGGGCCCCAGGCCTGGGCGCAGCCCTGCAGGGGGCCTCAGGAGGGCAGAGCAGAGGGGGACAGTCCCCTCCCTGCCCTGCTGCCCCCCCTCTGTTGGTGCAGCCCAGGCTGCAGTTGGCCTTCGGGCTGCGGGCACACGCTGCTGGCTCGTGTCCAGCCTCTCGTCCACCAGAAGCCCCAAGTCCTTCTGTCAGGGCTGCTCTCAGTGAGTCCTTCTCCCAGTCTGTGCTCGTGTCTGGGATCGCCCCGACCAGCGCAACACCTTGCACTTGGCCTTGTTGAATCTCATCAGGTTCACGTGGGCCCATGTCTCAAGCCTCTCCAGGTCCCTTCAGATTGCCCTGGCCTTCAGACCTTCCTGAGATGAAGCAGCAGCTTGCTGCAAACTCTCCTGCCCAGGCTGCCCTCAGCCAGCTCAGCAGCCTCTGCTCTCGAGCCCACACACTGCAGCCATCAGCACAGGGCTGGGTTTCCCGTGTGGTGTCACCAGTGCTGGCAGAGGGTGGAGGAAAGGCAGGGATGTGGCACACAGTGTGCAGAAGCAGGGACACAGCCCACAGGCCTTATTTTTGCAAGCCTGTTGTACCATAAAAATAGAACAAATTTTCTTCCCTCAACTTTATAGCTAACTTAGCTCTCTTAATTAGATGTACAGGGCTCGAGGGAAACTGCTGTAATTACTAAATGGAAAATAAAACCTGATGAAATGGTGGCTGCAGTGACTGTAGACTTAGCATTTAAATAAAACTGGGAGCAGGCAAATCAAGAGACTTGTACAAATTACTTGTGTGATGATACTCATGTACTCATTATGCCTGGCTGGTCCTTCAAAACTATGAGCACCTGTGAAGGAGAGGGCTGTCCTCCTTGGAAGGGCAGGCAGAGCACCCTCTGCATCTTTCCAGTTCCAGTGTTAAGCTCTATCACAATTGTTACCCATTCTGTTAATGCCTCCACTTCTCATTTTGGCAACGCAGAACATGGAAGTGCAAACCAAAGAGCAGAGCTCAACACTCTGTGATCACAGCACTGTACAAACCCTTGTAAAATAAATATTTAAAAATGTTTGAACGTGTCTCGGGTTAGCAAGAGGGCTGGCATGGAAAGCCAGGGGATTAAGCTGTCAGGATTTGTTTCAGCCACTGGACCCTCTCTTGCCTTCAGCCAGACTAAGCTGCTGAAAACACTGGAAGTTCCCAAATAGCAGCAAAAAAACAAACAGCATTTCAAGCCACTAATATATACAGGAAAGATTTTTGCAGGGTCCTGTTGGAACAGCACATCCTCAAATGAAGAAGACCAGCAATACACAAAGGAAGGCTTGAAAAATTTGCCGTGTTGAGCGACTAGAACCATGAACTAAATGCCTTGCTGGAAGGAAAATCTGTAGGCATCAAGAGTGGGGAGTCATGCCATTAAAACCTAAAGGTAAGGACTACTATCCATACTACAGCACCATAAGCTTTCCAAGAGAGGGGCATCTGTTGCAGTCTAAGATTCTTCCTAAATATTTCATCAAGTTAATTTCTAGGTGCCAGGCACACCTAGATACCAAGGCCTGGACACATTTTCAGAGAAGAAAACATCCCTTGGTGAAAAGAAAAGGCACCAGCCAGCATATTCTGAAAGCCGGTGACTCACCTGGATGAAGAGCTGCAATCTAGGGTCAGACGTTTTGCAGCAGAGAGATAAAGGAATAGCAGTAAATGGATGCAGGCAAATCACCAGAAATTCCTTTTTGCACGTTGCTGACTCGCAGTCTCTGTGGTCAGACCTACAACCTCCATGGACAAGCCACTGCTGGCGTCTCTACACTCTCATCCCTCTTTTCTGTGTATGCATGCATTTATAGGCAAGGGCTAGTTTGGCTGAAGAAATGGACAACAGAGGAGAGGAAGACAAGTGTGGAAACGTGCATCTCTCACCCCTACGCAGTGCTGAACGTACCTGGAGATGATGTGCTCTTTAAACAGCCGCTACACTTGGCACAAAGTGAGAGATCGCTCCTCCATCCCACAGCCTGGAACTGTTCCCTCTCTGTGATGGTCCCATGGTCCCACAGCTGCTAAACGAGTTTGCTTCATTGTTGCCACCAATGTGCCAAGTTTTTGTTTTGGTTTGTTTTGTTTTCCTGGAAACCGTCCTCAAGATTGCTACCTTTCCTCTTCTCCTCTCAGCAGATCTCCCAGCAAAATTTTCTCCTGGGAAGCGGATGGCTCTGTGATAAGGATATCAAGTACAACAGCTCCCAGCTATGAAGGGGGAGGGAGGAGGGAGTAAGGAGTGCACAGAAGGCTGAAAACCCAGGTGCATCAGCTGGTATGGCAGAGGCACTGAAATACCCTCCGGTAGGTGTCCCGGCTCACAGTGGAGGCGGGTGTTGAAGCTGACACAAGTGATCTCAAGTTAGGCTTGAGGGTTTTACAGTGCTTCCTGACCTGGGAAGGTCTGCGAGCAGGAACACCTTTGGGAAAGAACCTTCCAGCACGGCTTACAGCATTACTCACCACAGGCAAGCAACCCAACAGCCTCTGTAGTGCAAAGAGGGAAGCAAACAGCAGAAGGAAAGCAAAGAGCTAGAAAGAATTTCTGGCTACAATTCACTGCATTAAATCTTCACATAAACACAGGCTGTGTACTGAAAACGCCAGGTTCGCATCACAAAAGCAAAATGGGCAGAAGGCTGCCATCCAACTTGGATTTAATGGCAGGGAAGGCAGATTTGCCCTTTGAGAAAAATCCCAGTTGTTGATCTCTGTTCTGTCTTGCAGCGGAGTACAGTATCCCTCCTTGCTTCCTGCCAAAAGTGGAGGAAGTACTATGTGCTTTAAAGCAATTACAGTGGTTCAACCCAGAAATGGCTGCATTTCAAACTAAGCAGAAGATGAGAAAGTGGGGAGTGGCTCCCTGATAAATGTTTAACCTGCTTTCAGACCTCTGGATGAAAAGACATTCTCCAAAACAAATTACCACTGTTTGCTTAATACCTGCCCAGTTTGTCTCCGTAAAGCACTTAGAGCTGCCTCAGCCTGCTAGCACCTCAGTGCCAGGCCCAGGCAGCACAGCCCAACGCGATCGTGTCTGGAGAGCACAGGGCAGTGTGGGATCCCAAAGAGGCTCGACTTGATCCCATCTTCTTTCATCAAACTGACATCTCTCTTGCAAAAACTGGCCAACGTTTGGCTGTGCCAGCACCGCACCCCCCTGAAATACCCACCCTGGCTTTTGTAGTAGGGCTGGAAGTTTGCAGTCTTTTGATTATCAGCAGAACAGCCACAATTACCCAAATAAAACTATTACTATATCGGGCTTTGGAACATAAATAGAACTTAATGGATTTTATTACATCCCAGGAAGCAAGAGTTACAGAGGGAGAAGTATTGCTAACAGTGCATTGCTGCTACCTATCAATTTCTCCTAAACACTCAGCACTTAAGAAATATCCAAAGAAACGCACTGCTTCCACAGAATAACCATTCTACATTCCCCTTTGAGCTCTTCCCTTTTAGCCAACTTGCATGGTACATTTTAGCAGCTGAAAATTAAAGGGTCACAATATTGAGCCGTCAGGTATCAAGTTCACAGTGGAAATAGCAGCTTACACAGAAGGGGCACCGCTGAGCACGTCAGTAACAATTTTGTTGCCTCAGAGCTGGAAGGAGCTCCCTAACATGAAGTTTCTTATTTAACTCAGCAAGAAATGAAAGAAAATGTTACAGCCGTGCATTTATTCCTCACACAGACTCCTGCAAATCATACTGCAAAAGCAGAGCCACGCTAGGAGCAAGAGCCTTCAGCTCAGGCTGCAGCATCCTCTCTGATCCGAGTAACTCCCATTCTGGTGATGAGGGGACAGCCTAAATAAGCACTGCCTGCACTCCAGGCTCTTTTGCTGAAGCCAGAGATCAGAAATCCTTACAGGAGCCCAACACGGCGAGATGCTGCAGGTCCAACAGAAGAAGCATTGCAGCAGCTGATCCACCAGCCCAAGGGCTGCAACAAAGAGGGCTTCCACGGGCTGCAGGAAGGCATTTCTTCTCTAATGAAAAGCACACAGCCAACACACACAAAGGAAATATCCAANGAGGTGACAGCCCGGGCCTCCTGTTATCTCCAACACAGATGCATTTCTTCTCCTGGGAGCCTCCCACATCTTATCTAGACGGCAGTTCCAACTGCCTATCGCACAGGCCAGCTAAAACCACTCTAAGCTCTTTTATGCAACTATTTCTGAGAGCATTTTGGATGGGAGAACAAGAAGCCTGTGGCAGGGGGGTCAGGGCCCAGTGTCTCGCATCCCCCTATGCCATGCCCTGATTGTCATGGAAAGCAGCCTCCTGCCCGTCTGCACCCTGCCTCTCCCAGAGCCTTGTAAACAGGACCTGGCACATGAATGGATGCACAGTTTACAAAGATCTCTTGCTTAAAGCAAATTTGCCTCTCAACACATGGCCAAACTCTCACACAATAAATTAACTATTTGGCAGCCACCGAACTGTTGCTGGAGCCAAACCAATTAGGGTTTAATGTGATCCCAATTTCCTATTTCTGAGACTGGGGTTGGGGGGAGGTAAGGGGGAAGAGGAGGGAGTGAGAGCTAAGTAAATCCCCCCTTGGTTTATAAATTCTTGCCAATCATCCCAGATAAACCTGTCACCCACAGCTCTAAATCTGTATCTGCACTCGCATGCTCAAAGGGACGCTATGGGAAAAGGCACATTGGACTCCACGAGCCTGACTCCCAACATGTGTTTTCCATACTTGGGAAATTCAATCATTTAAAAAATATTTACCAAGCTTTGTCTTTAATTAGAAAAACATGACGACGGATAAGGAGAGTTATTGTTTCTAAGCTAGAAATGTCAGAGATCCTAATGATGTCACAAGATAAACCCAATTACCGACCCACAGATATGCTGCCAGGGAGCCAAACATTTCGAGGAGTTTTTCATCTCCCCTCAAATCTCAGTGCTCTGCAGTCACAATTAATCAGTGGCTTCTTGGCCCCCACCAAACCCAGTCAGGGAGGAGGAGGGAGGGGTTTGACTGCAGAGCTGCTAGACTGGGTGTTTTGATGCAAAAGAGCTTGCCCGGAGGGGCAGGAAGATGGGAGCCATTTGACTTCTTTGTGTATTAACATCCTGACTCCACTGCCTCCCCTGCCCAAGCAATTACCTGCCATCACCTAAACCGAACAAACCATCCCCATCAGCACCTGGAAGTGCCACGCAGTGAGTGCTCACATCCTTGAAAATAAATGCTGCATTAATTTGCTGCCTAACCAAAAGCCACTGAAACATTTGCTCCAAGAACACAGCCACGAAACGAAACTCCTGCAATACTCACGGAACTGCAAAGAAAGGGCCTCAAGGAGGGGGCAGGCTGCAGAGACCCCAGCTGGCCCAGAAGGCAGGTGCGAAGGAGCGGCCGCTGTCCTCCTTCCTTCACGTGAAGGCAAGGAAAGGTTGAGCATTCTCTGTTTCCACGCTGCTGCCAGTAGGACACTGCAGGACGCACCCCGTGCTTCCAGCCCAGCTCGTTCAGGCACCTCCAGCCAGATGCAAAGAGACTCCGCAGGCAGGATACACAAGAACTTAAAAAGCATAGAGTAAATATTTGTTGGCTAATGCACACAGAAGATAGCTGGGATGTAATGAGTTATTAGGCGAAGCGTTTGTGTGCTCACCACTCCTGATAAGGCCCCTGAAGAGCCCCTGCTGGCAGGTAGGTGGCACGGAAGGTCCCGGGCGCAGCTGCTGTCTGCCACCAGCCCAGTCCTACCACTGCCTGCCACTGCTCGACCCAACCACTCCTCCCAGGCCCTGGCAGACCAGCCCACCCCATGTACACCAACACAAGAGCCTCCCTGCTCTCTTCCCTTCCGGATCTGATACCTCCCCATTTTACTTCTTTTCCTTCTCTAGTCCTTGAGTGACTAAGGGACCCCTGGCTGTAATTTCCATCTCTCTTATCTCTCTACAGATTTTCTCAGCAATCTGAGTCAAGGTTGCACAGCTGTGCCGTATCAGAGCCAGGCCACAGATCCTCAGCATGGAGACAGACAAACTTTGGGGTGGGATGCTTACAGTGGGGCTGCAGAGGAGACCATTACTCCTCAGCACCCGGAGTACCAAGCACATCTCAAGGTGTTAAAGAAACAATTCCCTTTACTACTGTCACGGCAGATCATGCAGCATCAGGAGTAATGGTTACGAGATGAACAGACTCCCCCAGACATGCTTCCTGAAGAGGGGGACAGAGATGCAGAAGGCACCAGGCTGCAGGGTCACTGACGTGCTGAATAATGGGAGCAACCCCTGCTCTGCCATGCCACGGCCAATCCCTTACACTCTGCCCTTCTGGAGCTGGGGGAAATTTCAGATCTTCACCTCCTGTATGCCAGGAAGGGCTAGATAAAACACACACAACCGCCAGGCGGGAGCATTCCAGGTGATGTAGTTGGAGGAACTTGCTGCTACAGTGAACAGATGTACTGTTAGGAAGTGGCAGATCAACTCCCAGGACACCACAGGGATTCAAAAAAGCAGATGTGCTGAGTTCAGGGGGAACCTGGTACCGCTGCTAGCAAACCAGCGTGTCTGTTACATCCACTTTGAGAAAAGGCAGCAGGGTTTCTGCAAGCACCCACTAAGTATTCAAGTTATTATTTTATGACATTCACAGAAAAAATAGCTACTGCTGCCTTTTCCATTCAAAATCATACTTGCTATTGAGAGATTTCTGCAATATTTCATAAAGCTTCAAAGCATCATCTGTGGACCCAAAGTCAAGACAACAGCATGCCATTTATCTTCTGAAAATATCCCTGCAACTCAAGGCTGAGAGCTGTTACCAAGTACTATCTTAAATCCCACCATAAATCTACACTGGAGAAAATCCCTGCCTGAACAGTCTGATCCATTGCATTCTGCCCAGGCTGCAAAGCACATCTTTGAGGAGAACACACGTGCAGACTTTAACCTCAAAGTACAATCAACAGATAAGTCATTACCTGTGTTAGTTAGTGCTTTTCTCTCTGGAAAAACATGAAATGGAGTAAAGAAAGTTTTAGTTGAGCTCTAAGGTCGGGGCTGGTTAACCCAGAGAGTACAGACAGAGCCAAAATGACACCCGGTGATATCCTCATGGCTGTCTGGAACCCCAGCGTGCGCGTGGGGTGCAACAGGGAGGGATGGGAAGGCAACAGTGACACAGGAAAAGTTCTCTGCCTGACAGTGGCTGGACAAGTGCCCTCAGGAAGATGGTTTTCAGACTGGAAGCCGTCCAGGCAAACCACCTGTCTGGGTGAAAGCGCGGCCTCCAGGACTTCTCATCTCAGGGGATATCTGGCAGTAACATCTCGCGGCAGCTGTGAAGCCTTGGCAGCTCCAGCTGATGGAAACTGTACTCAGCTCACATGCTCCTCGCCAGTCCTGCTTTTTACAGAGTCAAATACATGAGCTCTACCTGAAATACAGGATCTTTTTTATCCTCAGTTGCAAGTCAGAAAAACTTCTTTGCTTTGACAGCTTTAAAAAGTCAGTTTTTAAAAGGGAGGAGTAACACTTCAAGCCAGTTAGTTTACAGCATACAAAAATCAAGACCAAGTCCCACACAGATCATTTTAATTTCCGCACACAGGAAATATCAGTGTGAGAAAGACAAGTTCACAAGAGTCAGTATGTGCCTTGAACTCAAGCAGAACATCCCAAAGTTTAAAAGCAGTCCCACAATTCTTCTTGCTTTCTGGTTCACTAGTTTCAGAACAAGCACAAAGTATTTCTCTGCAACACATACCCAGAGAAATAAAGAAACCTTGCAACACAGCCAGCAGCTGTACTCATAGTACAGTGGAAATCACTGGGCTGATAACAAAGGCAATGAATATAATTTATGCTTAATCAAATTACAAGTCTATCCTGATTTCACTTCCCAGAGACCAATGATAAAATCCAGCAGTGCTTCTCAGGCAGATGCTAAGCCCAGTGACAAGAACCAGTCAGCCTGTTCAACACCTGGCACTAAGTGGACATCGTTACCTGTTCCCTGTCTATAAAGCTGCTGATGGCTATGACACATTTATGTGTTTATCCCTATAAAACAGCAGTATGGCTCCTTGGTGTTATCGGTAGCACTTCACCAACAGAAGCTGAGCCACAGGCATATGAAAGCTGCATAAAAAAGGATGTTTAGCTGCAGCTGAGTCATGTGAAGCGTCCCCACTCTATGGCATGCCAGGTGTTGGCCACCCTCTCATGCCAGAGGTTATGGCCTTATCAAACCTGCCGGCGTCTGGTCCCGTGCAATCATTTCCTGACCCGGTTCTGTCAGATTAAAAGCCTTTCTTGCAGGCATAGTTTATATTGCAAAACTGAAGAGCTGCACGTACACTTACACACACTTCAGCTACCATCCAGAAAAACATTCAAACAACTTGTCCAAGGTCATAGAAATCACCACAGCTGAGGCAGGAACTGGTTTTACATACCCCCCTGAAGCTATGACTTCAGGCACAAGATCATTGTCTCTCCTCACTCCAACTATTTTTAAGGAGGATTTTAAGGGCCTGCCTTCCCTTCCAGTGCTCAGTCTAACAGCAATGGGGAAACTCACCAGTCTCTCCCTGCAACACCAGGCTGCACCCTGAGCATGTACCTTGGGTGGGATTTGTTTCATACAACTCCTAGATGCCACAATCTGAACCGGTTATCCTGGACTGCCCTCACAGTCTGTGAAAAAGCACAGGCACCTCTAGCAGGTAATTCATCTCATCCAAAGAGAGGTGGTGTCCAAGGAAGGAGAGATCAATCACTCTCACAAGTGCCTGCTCCTCCTGCAAAGGGAGCTCAGAGAAAGGAGACCAGGTACATAGGGATGGCTTCTGGGTATCGAAGCTAAAGCAGGTGATCTCACTGAAGCTCTGTGGGGTCTTTTTTTCAAGACAAAGAGAACAGCCCTCCCTCACAGTGAGTGGATGAATCAGGTACCAGGTTTCTGCAAACCCATGTTGATGCTAATGCAGCTTGCCCACTGCAACGCCTTCCCCTCACAGTAGCCATCATCACCACCGGCTGTTTCCAGTCTGCTTGCTCTGACAGACCGGTATTTCTAACTGCCCTACTCAGAACATCCCCACACACTTTGCACCAAGAAGTGTAGTGAAGTATTCACCCACCTCCTGCAATTTCCGTCACTGTGTAATTCCTTCTTCCTCGTGAGAATGTAGCTCTCAGGGTGGTTTCCACATTAAAGCTGGCATCTATCTCTATATAACCACAGAATGACCCAAGCTGGCGCAGAGCGATCACCGAGTCCAGCTCCTGACCCCACACAGGACCACCCAAAATCCAAACCCTGTGTCTGAGAGCTTGGGGCCGAGCCCACTGCCCTGGGGAGCCTGTTCCACGCCCACCACCCTCTGGGTGCAGAGCCTTTCCCTAACAGCCCCTGACCCTCCCCTGACGCAGCTCCATTCCATGCCCTTGGGCCCTGTCGCTGTCCCCAGAGAGCAGAGCTCAGCGCCTGCCCCTCCGCTCCCCCGTGAGGGAGCTGCAGGCCGCCATGAGGCCTCCCCTCAGCCTGCTCTGCTCTGGGCTGAACAAACCAAGGGGCCTCAGCCGCTCCTCGCACCTCTTGCTCTCCAGACCCTTCTCCATCTCCAGAGCTCTCCTTTGGATACCTTCTAATTGGTTCATGTTCTTCCCAGACTGTAGCTCCCAACAATGCCCCCAATGCTCCAGGTGAGGCCGCACCAGCACAGAGCACAGCGGGACAATCCCTTCCTTCACCCAGCTGGCAGTGCTGGGCCTGGTGCACCCCAGGGTATGGGTGGCTCTTTGGTTGGCCAGGGCACACTGCTGGCTCAGATTCGTCTTGCTGCCAGCCAGAACCCCCAGATCCCTTTCTGCAGGGCTGCTCTCCAGCCCCTCGTGCCCCAGTCTGCACACAGAGACAGGCCCGCCCCCTCCCAGGTGCAGAATCCGGCACTTGCTCTTCATGTGCTTGGAGATTGCCCAGCCCTTTAATTGGCCTCTCCATCCTCAAGGAAGACAACAGCTCCTCCCAATTTAGCAGCATCCATAAACACACTTAATAAACTAAATAAAGATCTTTACTGGAGTCATTGATGCAATCATTAAATAGAACTGGCCCTAAAATGGAGCCCTGCAGAACCCCACCAGTGACTGGCCACCAGCCTGATGTAACCACATTTACCCAAACCCTCTGAGCCTGAACTCTCAGCCACTTGTTCACCCATCACATTCTGGTTTTGTCTCATTGAATGCTGGACATTTTGCCTAGAAGGATGCTCTGAGAAACGGCACTGAAAGCTTTGCTGGAATCCCAAAGGACTACATCAGCTGCCTTGCCTTGGTCAGCTAGCTGGGTAACCTTGGCACAAAAGGAGATCGAGCTGGTTAAACAGGACTTTCCCCCCGTCAACCCGTCTTGCCTGGGACCAATGATTGCGCTGTCTTTCCGGTGTTTTTCGACATCTCCCAGAATAATCTTCTCTCTAATTTTGCCCGGCACTGAAGTGAGAGTGGCCTGCAGTCACTGGGGTCTTCTCTCTCGGGACAACATTTGCCAGCTTCCAGTCAACTGGGACCTCTCCAGACTCCCAAGACCATTGAAAAATAATTGAGAGAGATCTCATGATGACATCAGCCAGCTCTCGGAGTACCCTGGCACAAATCCCATTGGACCCCATAGGCTTATATGCACCCTGCAGGAGCAGCAAATTGCACACAGGTTCGGGGTGCACAGGGAGTTTATTTTATACCACAGTCACAGCCCTCAAACACAAGGCTCTGGTGGTCCCAGAGCCCGAAATCGTTGTTGAAGAGGGAGGTGAAGGAGGCATTAAACGTCTCTG
>VXAV01000022.1:0-27851 GCA_013399715.1 Alectura lathami
TTTTTTTTTGTCTGTTTTTGGTCTATTGTTCCCAGAGCAATGTGTTTGCCCGGACGCTTTCACAGCTTGTGAAGTACAGCAGTGTGTTTCAATGAGAGGGGAATACATTCATTAGCGAGGAGCTGCCACTTACAAGTCATCACCTGGGGAAATGGGAGAGTCCTTTGTGCCAAGCCTGTCAGGTGTGATAAGCTTGGCTTGGTCTACATGGGCCGTGAAGGAAAAGCTACTTGAAGACTGGGCATTTGGGGTTGTAGCTCTAATGACGCTTGAGCAGCAATAGTGGAGGAATTTGCTCTGTGGTAGTAGTGAGATGCAACACGCAAGGCGGGTAAACACTGCTTCTCACTCCCCATTTTAATGATGAAAAAACTGAGACACAAAGGGATGAAGAATACTTGAAGGTCAATATCGCATGATCCTCCTGAAGTTGCTCACAGTTTGACACAGATTTGATTCTAACCCTAACTCAGTCTTCGGCCCAAGACTGGTGAACTGGAATCAGACAGGCATCTATTCCTGTCCCAGTGGAACTGCAGCGTTCAGCACCACTGCCCGCAGCCACAGCTGTCACCCAAACAGCAGAAATCAAGGGTGGCCCCACACGGATTCTTTCTCAGAAGCACTCATCCAGCAAGGAAGGGGAATCTTCAAATCCTAGTCGAGGTCTTGGCCCGTGTTTTCCGGCTGAGAATATCTAAAGTCTTTGTCTACAGAGCTGACAGGAGACCCACATGGCACACACACGGCTGTAAATTAGTTGGCAAGGGGAGGGATTTGGTGGAGGGATTTGGTAGTCATGTGGCTACCAAAGCAGCTGCAGCAGAGGGCTCAGAACTGTAGTGCCCCCGTAGTGCAGGTCCTCATCATTGCTGGATTAAGGCTGACTTGGAAGGGCTGACGGAGGTTATGGCCACGCTTCTCCCTGCAGTGGGGACGTGCTGTAAAGGTTGCAGAGTGCCAACAGCTTCTCTCCTGGCGTGGCACAGCTGGGTGCCTGCACTAATGTCTGGGTAAGAGACAGCAGATGCCTCTCAAGAGCTGAGCTGGGATTGCAAACTGAGCTCCCTCGGGATCTGAGAGCCATGATAAACTCATTTCTGCTCTCAAAGGAGCGAGGGCATTTTTTTTTTTTTTTTCATTTTGCCTCCTGCGAGGTAATGAAATATATATTTTTAAATGATAGCCACTGGAACAAGACACTCCTTGCACTCACATCTTGCCCTGGAGAGACAGTGGGAGAATGACCAGGGGAGATGTGAATCACGCAGTGCTGTATTGCAAAGAACTCAGATGCCAGTACAGCGAGTCTGGGGTATATGGACTAAATGTGAACCCCTCCGGAGCCGTCTTCATTCTCTTTCCCTGCAGTGTGTACGAAAACAATGGGGATCTGCTTTGCCCCCTGATGCCATGTTTGAGGTACGTCTGGGATGCTGACAGCGTGCCCTGCTGCTGGACCCTGAGTAGCGTGAGCAGAAAAGAAATCTGCCAGCTCACCTGGCAGCAGTAGCTGATGCCTTACGCCACGCTGGTGATCTGTGACGCATACTGAAGTGCCACGCACCCCAGCGGAGGGCTGCAGATTTCTCGAATACAAAAAGCAGCTCCAGCTGTCAAACACTAAAGGTACAATCCTGGTCTCTGTGATGTTAATCTGGTTTCAAACAGAGCAACAGAGAGAGGAATCAAGTACCTTGATGGTTTGTGTTTTTACAGTGACATTCAGAACAGCTGCTTCTCCTGGTGTTTTGAACAGGATAATGCCACTTCTGAGTGCCATACAGTTAATCTTCTCTCCACTCTTTCCACTGAAGAGGAGAACATCAAAGCTTTAACACCTGCACCTCCTACCTGGTATCTGCCTGCTGTCTCGCTCCCCTCCCCTCCTCGGTTCTCTGCTCCATCTTGAGCTCAGACCCCTGCCTTATCGCGTTCAGCAGTTGTCTGTTGATTGCAAGAATTAAAGACATCGAGCCGTGTACGACAGCATTTCTAAACGTCTGCAAGTCTCTGGCAAGCAGCGCTTGATGCCAGGGCCTCTTTTCATGTCGCACCTCACAGTGACTTGGCACATTCATCACTCTGAAGGGCTCCTGAACAGACCCTTACAGAGAGACACAGCCAAGCTGCCTCCAGCCTTCAAAGATCCAGTGCCTCTGAGTGGTTCTGTGAACTGTGAGGTAGGACGATATCCAGGAGTGAAGTCACACCCTCAAGCTTGTTCTGACAAGTGCTGGCTTGTTTATACGGTCTCTTCCGAAAATATACCACTGGGAATTGCCAGCCAAAGTCATTTCTTTGTCACTGGAGGGGCTGCACCTGCTTTTTAGTGCCAAAAGACATCTGCCTCACATTTATTAGCACAGCCACGCAGGAATGAAAGGAATAGCCTCTATCTAGCATTGTGCTAGCTGTAAAGCTCAAGAAGTCCTGACTTGTATAGAAGAGCTACAAATATCCAGCAGAATTTATTAATACAGCACATTGTCCTAGCCTAGTGCCAACAGTTCTGTTGAGAGAAAAATTTAAAATCAAAATGGGCTGATAAAAGGAGTGCACATCCTTGTAATTCTGGATTGCAAACATCAATATGCACTCAGTTACAGCTACTGAACTACAAAACTGTATTAAATTTTGTTTAGCAACCACATTTTTAACTTGCTTTTATAAATCACCAATCATCCGAATGCATAAGTAGAAGAATTTTGCTACGGAACTGGCATTCTGGCTTTCAAGCTGGCACAGTGAGGCGCGTGCACGTGAGGAAGGAGTTTATTCATTTATTTCTCCTAGGACAGCACAGGGTACCAGAAATATGGGGGTATGACCAGACGTGATAAGAAGACTAACAAAGGGAAAATGTATGCTGAGAAAGAAAAAACAGCTTCCCAGAGCAGGATCTATTCATCCGTGTAGCAGCCCGATAAGAAACCAGGGGGAACCCATGACTTGGGCTCTGGGAAACAGAGCCTGAAGAGACAAAGCCGTAATGAGTGCGCTGGAGAGAACGAGGAGATTCTGCTTCAGCTCTTCCATGTGACAGGACTCCAGGCAGCTGGTGCCATGCCCGTTAGTGCTTGCTAATGAGAAGTGAGCCAGAGCTCAGATTTCTGATTTGTCTTTAATAGTGGAGAGGAAGGTTAAAAATGCCCCGGGGGGGGCAGGCACAGGAACACCTAAGGAAAATAAAGGGATGGGCTGCTAGGACTCACAAAGCAACTGACACCTTTTGGGGTGCCCTGTGGTGAAGGGTGACTCTAAGGTACAGCTCCATAGAAAGCCAATTACCCTGACAGCCCACAGATCCAAAATTCAAGGATTTAAGTCCCGTTTAACTTTTAAACCACTTGATGAATTCCAACAGAATTTGACAGAGGGGTCAAGGTCACCATGATGCCATGCTCAAAAAGTTTTGTGCAAGAACACAGCGAGTAGAGAGTGACACGTGTGTGAGTTCACACATCACTAGATGCCAGAGAGACAGGCAACAGATGTCAGGCCTGTAGGAAACCTGTCCTCCTGGTTCTGTGGTGCACCAAATGACTGAATACATTTGTCGTGGACTGCAGCTCACTCTTCCACAGAGAGCTGTTCAAACACTTCCCAGGAGAAGTTGAGACCCTGGAATAAAAGGGTCACAGGTGGGGAAAAAAAAAAAAAGAGAGAGAGAGAGAGAAATAAATGTCTCCACCAATAACTGATGCAATTCAGACCACAGATCAGTGAAGACATGACCCACTCATAAAAGCCAGGACAGCAGGCTGCTCTCTAGCTTCCTAATCTGGCTGTGATAGATGTGCTGTCTCAGGAGGTCATCTCTGTGCAGTTGCAAAGTTTTATTTTCTGTCTTTTTGATTGCTGGTGTGTGCACATGATGCTGTAAATTTGCTCTGCAGCCGGGCCCCCCCATCTTTCTCTTCAGGCTGCTGCACAGAGCTTGTCACCTTCCAAAGTGGTTTCTGCAAAGGAAGCCCCTTCCTCCAACTGCACATCTTAGCATAAATCAGGGAGAGGAATACTAGACAGCATAAGACAACGATACAAATTGGCTAAAAATCATGCTTTTTTCATTAGCCTGCTTGGAACACAAAGTAACAGTGATGGTATCTCTTTAGGACCGTTCTTGTCCAATCCATTCAGAAATTCTTATGAGCAGTGGGGCAAAGCGTGCGGTCATCCTTCAGCAATAGTCATGCTCCATACTGAAAGCAGCAGATGCTGCTGAACAATTGCAGGCACTGTGGCCATTAATATCCTTCCCACACCTGGATTCACAAATTATTACTTTTTTGAGAATCTGGAATAAGTATTTTCCCCTGAGAATTCAAAATTTTCTTTTTTCTGAGTATCTAACAGCACTTTCCAAGTAAGGCCTGCCTTCTTAGTACACGACTGATGGAAATGTAATTACTATGTGCTCAATTTTAATGCTTTTTACTGCGGTAGCACCGTTCAGCTAGCACAGATGACATGTCTTACAAGCCTCCATGTGCTATAGTTGTCTTGTTTCACAGAAGAGGAAAGCAAGGATCAGCAGTTTATGAGCAGCTAGTCTTGGGTTTGATAAAGCTGGAAGAGAGAACCAGCTGAGTTTTTTAAAAAAAACTTTCTGCCCACAATACAAGGAAGTACAATACAATGCAGTACAGAAGTACAATGTAAGAGCTGTTCTTTGAGGCAAAGTAGCAATTAGAGGTCCCCTGAATAGAGGATACTTGGGACAGCGAGAAGGCAGCACTGCCCACGTGTTGCTGGTCTGCAAACTGCGCTGCCTGCTCGAGAACCTCAACGGAGCTGAGCCCTGCAGCCTCCTCCACCAGCGCCAGTGAGCCAAGAGTGGGGCTCCAGCCGCTGCCTGAAGTTCCCCTGAGGCTGTTCGTGGATGAGAGGGGGTAAGGAAATGACTGCTGCACTCAGAGTGGGGATGGAGAGTGCAGAAAGCCACGGAGAGCACAACAAATAGTCCTGAGGTTGACTCGGGGAGAGGCACGTCTACGGGGCACCAGGTTCCCTGGGAAAGGCCAGTCTGGACACAGTGACAGCCTGTGGTCCCCTGTCCTCTGTGTCACTGCGTCCTGGAGCCACGTGTGTGGCTATGCTAGGGGCCTACCCAGAGCTGCAGGCATGAGGCAACACTCACAAGGGGCAACACTCTACAGGACTGATGCAACTTGTAGGGTTGCATTTGCCTCGTGGCTGTTTTCACCTGTGAAGGCTGGAGCAGTGCTGCCAAGTGCAGCCACCTTCAACCATGTGTGAATAGCCACCGATGAGTCAGCGCGTGGAAATAGCTCTGCTGCCAGCGGAACAAAGACCCTGGGCTCCTGCCGCAGCGTAGAGGCAGCCACTGTGTTTGGAAAAGAGCAGTTCCCAATTATACAGCCCAGTACACATGACTGCTCCGAGAACCAAACATTTCTGCAGAAGCCTTTTACCTGCTTCAGTCCTTTTGTTTGGCAAAACCGCTGGCTGCTGAACACAGGAAGTCCGGAGGAGAGCAGCAAGAGCAAACAGAGGTACAGCAAATGAGCCGTGTGAGGAATAACTGGAAAAAAATGGCTTGGTTTAGTCTAGAGGTGGTGAAAGAGATGCATGCTAATACCCTTTAAATATATAACGGTGTGGGAGAGAAGGTAACAAACTCTCAGCCTTGCCTACCAGGAGACAAGAAGAAATAGATCTCAGTAAGGGAGGTTTAGTGGTTAGTGGACGCTGGGAAGGGCTCGGAGCAGAGCATGCAGGGAGTACGCAGAGCTCCATCACAGGAGCCTCAGAAGAGGCGAGGCACCCTGCCATCAGCAACGGGCAAGACAGAGGGGTTCCAGGCCCCTTCCATTTATTTCCTATGGTCTTTTCTTATTCTGTTCTTACAGCATGTACCTGATCAAACACCCCAGATTGTTTCCCTGCTGTATGGGAAATCTATGAGTACTTTAATAGCAGCATTTCAGAGAAGTTGGGAACAGCCAGGCTGTTCTGGCTGCTTGTGTTGCACAGAGTAGCTCATGTCCTTTCCATACCATAATTACAAAGACCAGGACTTCCAAACAAATGACTGGGTGTTGAAGACCCAGCTCCCACTGATTTTGTATGAAGCCAGTTGGAATTTCACACAAAGAAGGCCTGTGGTGCCAGGCAGGCTTTACATAGGCCAGCAAGCCCTATGCTGTAGGAAGACATCTGTGAAGAAATCTCACGTTATTGCACTCCTCCAAGCAGCACGCAGTTCCAATCAGTACTTGCTGTGCCAGCTTTGCCATGTTAGCTTTGCTTAACTGGGTACTGCAGGGTTGTCTTGGAAGGTTGAGATCTACTTGATTATTTTATCTCACTTGGAAAACAAATGGGATTTCACATGGCAAAGTTGTCACTACCAGAACTGGACCAAAAAATGCTGAACCACTGCATAAATGCGTTAGCTGGGGTCCACTTACACAGCCATCTGCGGAGTTCAGCCCTGGAGGTTAGCTCCCACAAGTTGAAGCCCTACATTATTGTTTTAATGATCACATCTGAATTCCTGTCTGAAGCCAGCCACTGTTGCAGAAAACAAGCCTAATTTTACCCTGGCCTCACTACCTGGATTTGCTGTCACTGTGTGCACCTCCACCAAGCCCTTGGGTCTGACTGCCTCCTCCCCAGCTTTCACATGCAGGGCTCTTACTGGTTCCTCTCTGAAGGTGTTTGTTTCTGGTGCTGGCAGGAATGCAACCAGGCTGTGTGCCGACTGCAGCTGGCAGGTGGATTAGAGCCCATTCAGATGGCTGTGAAATGCCTCTGTGAGACAGAACAATGGATTATTTCGCCATGAAGAGCCCAGAATCTGATGCAGACGGTCACGTTGAGGACACAAGCTGAGGAACAGATATAAAGCACCTTTTGCTTCCATGAGCCCCAAGAGGTCTTCCCAGCTCAAAGTTTTGGGGATCTGCTGCCAGTTCCCTTCCTCCCCAGCTAAGCTGGTTGATTTCTCCGAGGTGCAGGATGTTCTCAAATTCTTCCAAAATATGTGGGAGCGACAGTTGCCGAGTAACAAAAGCTCGTCACTCTTTTCCTAGAATGCACAATTCCTCACGTTTCTGTTTTGCAGAATGAAGCTGTGACTTAGACACTAGTCTGGGATTGGGATCGCTCAGATCTCAGCCTTGCCCCTGGATTAAACTGTCAGATTCAGAGTTCTGGCAGAGGTAGGGATCT
Source organism: Alectura lathami (assembly GCA_013399715.1). Taxonomy (NCBI): domain Eukaryota; kingdom Metazoa; phylum Chordata; class Aves; order Galliformes; family Megapodiidae; genus Alectura; species Alectura lathami. The sequence continues at coordinate 7,201 of VXAV01000022.1, forward strand.
GACTGCCCTTGTGGCTCTGGGCTTCATAAGCAAAGCTCGGGATGCATTTCACGATTCACTGAACTGCCTCAGTGACCAGTGTCATGAGATTTCGGCATAGGCTGAATGTCCGCTGCTGTTCAGCAAGGCCCACAGTGCTTGAACGAGAGGGCATCTGCTGAAACTAGGGGATTGATTTTAACAGATACAAGAAAGTAGCTCTGTACAAAGTGGGGAGCGAACTTCTGGAAATGCTGCCACAGGAGCATCAGGGAGGGATGAGAGCAGTTCATGGAGTGGAATCCAAGTGGTCCAGACAGGGATGTCCCGCTAAGATCTCTGAGACAACAGTTGTGGCTGCTGCTAGGAGTGTAAGGGGAATGGACCACCAAAGTGGCAAAGTTAGCGTGCGTTCCCTAAACATCTGTTATTGCCTCGGTCTGAGACAGAATTTTGGGCATGATGGACACAGATATGTTGTTATTTCTTTCCTGTCTCTCTTAAGAGAGGCCCTGTTCTTCTTGCAGCATGGCAGAGTTCAGTTCCCTTTTGATGTTATTCATCCTGGCCCCAACCCAGCCAACAATCTACCCCATGTTTTGTAGGGAAAGGCATAATAACTTTGAAATTTCATCCAGGGACACATCCTCTCCTTAATGTCCTGAAGTCTTGTTCTTGGACCCATCAGCCTTCTTCCTTCCCCACAGCAGCAAGGAGAAGCACCTTGCAGCTGAGCTGCCCGCACACATCCTGGCCTCTGAAAGTCCGTGACACGTTAGCAGGGTGACTGACACATCAGCAGAATGACACGGGGACAACTCCATGCTCATGCACTTCAATAAGCTACTTATAAACAAAAGGTTTTCTCCTCTAATGTTCCCAGTCTTTGCTGCCACACTGAACTAATGAAGATCTCCTCCTGTGAGCTCCACGAGATGCCCGCACTATTCCTTCTGTACTCATTACCCTGAGCAGAACACAGACCAGAAAAAGCATTCTTTGCTGGCTATAAATCATGAGTGACACTATGGTATTGCTATTAGCAGCAGAAAAATGCTTTTCTCCCACAGCCTTATTCAGCCCCATATTCATGCAACACTTCAGCGAAGGGTGCTGGGCTGTCTGGATAGAAAATGAAACAGAGGTTGTGTTGTCTGAAGATAAATTGGTACCTCCCTTGGTGTGTGTGAGTGACTTTGTCTTTTTCTGATTTGTCTTCTAACTTACAAAACACTGAGACTAGAGATAACGGTGAGCTTTTAAAACCTACCCTTCTTTCCCTCCCAGGCCCTCCTGCACAAATCCCTTCGCTAAAATGAACTCAAGAAGAAGATAAACGTTCTGGCAGTAATATGCAATATTATTTTTGGCAGTTGAAGAATCTCAAGCTAGATAAGGGAAAACTGAAAGGAAGACAGAGTTTTTTTTTTCTTTTTTTTTTTTCCAAATGCAAAGGACCAAATTCCAATCACACATTTGAACCCAGAATCCTTTCCTTTTCTGGATTACTGCAGTAATTTCTGATTTTCACCACATTAGCTGATTCTGAGGCTTTATTTAAAAACCAGCACATTCAGTGACCGGGTGAAATCAGACAATAACAGAGCTGAAAGACAAAGGCATGCAAAGACAGTGCCAACTCCATAGCCCCTGCCCAAACAAAAGGCTAATTTGGTTTCAGACACAGTTAGCTGTAAAAACGATAAGATTAACACCTGATACCAAGGGAAACGCTGAGCTGCCTGTGACCTCCTTCAGCAGAACAGCACTCTGTTATTAGCATATGTTAGAGGAGCTGCTGCTTCCCGGTCTGGCACGTATTTCCCTACAGAGCCTTTGTGAAAAGCTCAGAGCGCTGTTTCTGCCAATACATTTGTGGGCACATTGAATAAAACATGTGCCATTTGACATTGTTCGCTTGGGCTTCCTCCGGTAATGGGAGAGGGCACACGTTGCTGCAGGGCAGAAAGCCGCGAGGGGATGGATCTGGCCTTTACAGCAGTGGGATGAAGCATGGGAACACGCAGGAGCGTGTCACGGCTTTGATTCCAGCAGAGCCCTGACCGAAGGACCCCGCTCACCCTGCATTGATCTAAATGCCGGCTGAATGTATTGCCCTAAGACCGGGAAAAATAGAAACCCCAAACCTTTGCTCTCTGTGTGAGCGTTAGCTTGTTAGAGATATGTCTGCTTGGAAATCAAATGGGAAGAGATTTTCAAATGTTTCAGAGGTGAAATTTCCAGTGCCCGGAGAGCCTCAAGCCCAGCCTCTGCTCTGCAAATGTCAGTGTGCTTTGTCAGGCCTGGAAGTTTGATAAGGGACCCTGGGACTTCTGAGAGCTCTTGGGGCAGTCTGTAAAGGAGCAGCAGTTAGCCATGCTGCCGTTTGAAATGATGTTGCCACGTCCCAGCTGTTCTTGTGTTTTTCTGGCACATGAGTGATGGTTGCATGGGATGGTTGGAGGCATCCCCACCTGTGGTGTCAGTTCGAGGTTAATCATCTGCTAGGGGTCGCTTGGAATTCAGAAATGCTCAGTGGTACTTCTTCTAATACAAGACTTGTGTGATGTCTCCAGAAAGAGCAGCCTAGTCTGAGCAGCAGGGCGTTTCACAGGGAATTCAGAACCTCTCCTAAAGGCTGTGAAATGTCCCCAGGTCAGTTCAGCGAAGCAGCGTTTTGAGAAGGATGTCAGCGAGGGTCAGGAGGAGCCCTAGAGGAAATTCATTTGGTCACCTACAATGTCTTCCAGACGAGCTTTGACAAAACACTCGTTCATGTTTGCTGTGTTCGCAACTCCAATAAACCACCCTATCCCTATCAGCTGTTGTGCCTGGGCTGGCGGGGACTCACTGAGGCACCTTTGGCTAGGAGCCGTCGGTGGGAACATCCCTTTGACTCCAGGAATATCTTTAAGTACTAGAGGACCTGCCCTCGACACCAACAGAGCAGGGTGATGCCCCGTCCTGGGCTCTAAATGGTTCAAAACTTTACAGTGCTGCTGGTCTTTGGTTTCATGAGGCTGATAGTGGCCGTACAGCCATCTTCAGCACGGTGTTGATATTTGGGAAACCTTCATCTCTAACAGATTGCTGCTTCATGGAAACAAAATCATTCCTGCCTTCTGCATCATTGTGACAGCCTGTAGCACGCTATTTATTTGCCCAAACCAATCTTTGGAAAGCAGCTTTGCTCCCTTGCTCTCCACCTTGTCCTGTTCCCAGTTTGGCAGTGGACACTCGGGCTCCTTCCCTTCACTAGAGGCATTGCAGCTTTCCACAGGGACATGTGTACACAGCCAAGAGCTGATTTCCCTGCCTGCACTGGGTGTGGAAGGATGTCACTTTTCCAAATACCAGGGAAGAAACAGCAAGCTCACAGGCAGAAATCCATTAGTAAAACTGTGCGCATGTATTAAATAAAGCAAATGGAACTTCACTGTTACACTCAAGCAAATAGTTTTTCCTTCTCAGTTTTCTCCAGCATAAAAATCCCTCTGCTCTATAAATGCCATTGCCAGTATTTATTTGAGAAAACCTGGGATGTATTTACTTATTTATCCATATTTAGTTTAAAAGTCTGGTCTCAAAATTAAACAGCCATTCATAATGTCATTATCTGCCCTGCTCCACAGTCAGATGCTGTGTGCGGTGTCACAGGACAAAACCTTTGGCAAGGCCCTAGAAGAGCAATTTAGCTCTTCATCCATCTCAGTCTGGCAGCGTGATTGGCTTCCAAGCTTGCATTGCTGAGTGTGTTTCTTCGCCCTGACATGTATCATTGAGAGGTAAATCACTCTCTGAAGTGTTTATTGGTAATAGTTGAATTCTTTCCACTCAGTTAAGCTGCTTTTGAATAATAAACATTTCCTTGTACCTTGCAGTTTGGTGGAACACAGGGAGAGTTCTTTGGAAGGATGGATTGTAGAACTAATGGTACATTAGTTAGGGACAGAATTTACCAGCACTGTGGGGGAGAATATTCTCCTCCTCCCACCCTTTCAGAATGAAGCAGCAAACTCCCACGGCCACACCGTGGCACTGTGCGTGGGGAAAGTTCACTTGAGTTTTCAAGAAGGGTCTTGCATCCTTCAAGAAGCAGGTGACCCTTTTAGAGGAATAACGTTGTCTTTCTGACAGGATCTTCAGAGATCCTAAGGGCACCTGAAAAGAAAAACAGGCTGTGATGTGCAGAGTTCGGAGGTGGGCGGGCTGTTTGCCATCAGCATGCCCAGGCCCCATGCGCAGAGGGCGGTCTGCAGGCCTGGCCTGGCAGTGGTGTCTCCCTGGAAGAAAGCAGAGACCAGAATCTTGTACTTACCGAGGAAAATGGAGCAGGAGATCAGAGAACAGAAATAATCAGAGAGGTTAAATTCTCCGAGCATCATAGCTAGAAGCTAAGCTGGAGAGCAAGACCCAGAGGCAGGTCAAGCTGGGGAGGAGGCTTTCAAGCAAACCCGTTGAGAGTTCAGCTCTCGAGGACACCTCCAGGTGTGACAGCCCAGCAGCCTGATCCAGGCTGGCATACGCAGTACTGCAAGTCCTCTTACCTCTTGTCCTTGCTTCACTGAAGTCCTACAATCAAAGTTTTGCTTTTCTTTTTATCTTTAATGAGGAGGTCTGCCGAGTCCCTTCCCTGCGTCTTGGAGTTACTTCCCAATCTGATGAACACTGCCTTCGGAGATGACACCAATGATGAGCTGCTGAGATCACAGTAGCAATCAAGCCTCCTTTGATAGCAGAGCTAAAAATATGTTACCCAGCTGACAGAGCCTCAGGGAGGAGAACATATAGTTGGTTTGAAAGAATACTTCTTCCTTTGTGTCCATGTTTTCTTCTGCTAGAGGACACCGCCTCTGTAACAACCATGCAAGTGGGTTACTTTTGAATGGAAGCACCCATGTACAGACCTGTACTACCTCCAACCCCACTAAGAGAAAAGCTTTAAAACTCTCTGAGCACTCTGGAGAATGGTGTCACTGTCAGTTTTACCCCTCTGGTCATTATGGCATGCATCAATTGCTGCATGGCAGGGGCCACATCCCAGGGGCTGGAGGAAGAGCCAGTACCCCAAGCTCAGCTTCACCTTGCTACATCCGGGTCATTGGCCAACGAAAGGCAGATTGTGTGCCATGAATTGTCACCCCAGAGGTGTCCCCAAAGCCTTGCTTTGGCACCTGTAAAAGAAATTGAGGTAAGCAGTGTCACTGCCACCTTCTGGGCTTTCTGGGGACCAGAGCTCCTCCCTTGGGCTCTCTGTTCATAATGTGTCATGTATCAGGGGGTAAAAGGTCCAACAGCCCACTCTGGCAAACGGAAATGTCTAAAAGGGCATATTTTGCTGGCTAAATGGAAGCCCCTTCTATGATTTTTCATGCTTCTGTGTGCATCGCTTAAACACAGAGAAAGTAAAAATTCACTTGTTCCGTCAGAGAGAAATACGCCAGATTTATTGTATTGAGAGATACAAGGGGTATATCTGCGTGGCTGCAGTAGCTATAATGTTTTGGCAACACAATGTTCCCCAAAAAAGGGCATTCACCGAGAATGTCTAGGCTCAGTCAGCCCCAGTCCTGGAGGTGGACATCCCGCCCCTACACCTCTGTGGGCAGCGGTCCATTGCCAGCAGCCTGTTTGATGCTGCTGTTTAGGGTGTTGGCCCTGAAGAGGTACGACCTCCCTCGCACTGAGCCTTCGGTGTGGATGCTTTCTGGCTTGTTCTGGCAGCGGAAGAACATGAGGAAGCCATTCCGGTAGTTCTTGTTCATCCATCCGTAGAGCAGGGGGTTGACAAATGTAGAGCACATGGCCCCCACATGGAAGACAGTGTACAGGAGTTTGTATTCATGGAAGATAAGAACCAGATCAAGATCAATGGCAAGCTGGAATATGTGGAAGGGGAGCCAACAGACTGCAAAGACCACAACTACCATCACTAGCATCTTGGTGGTCTTCCTCCTCCGGCACTGGTTTTCATTCCTAGATGTGGGGCTGACATGGTTTTTCAGCTTGAACCAGATCCTGGTGTAAGCATAACAAATAACTGCAAGAGGAAAAACGTACTGCAGGAGGAGCATGGACAGGCTGTAGATCGTGGCATCCCTGTTGTTACCGGATGGCCATTTCTCTGAGCAGACAGCCATTTTGAGGTTGATGGATGGGATTTCCTCATACCGGAACTCTCTGAAGATGGCCAGAGGGCCCGCGAGGATGGCTGCTGCCAGCCACATGATGGCTATGATGGTGAAGCTGAGCCTCTTGGAGATCCTGCTGTCCAGGTGGAAAACAATACATCGGTACCTGTCCAGGGCGATCACTGTCAGGGTGAGAATGGACACGTGGACACTCAGAGCTTGAGCGTAAGGGACCAGGTGGCAAAGAACAGCTCCAAACTTCCACTCGTCCAGCAGCGTGTACACTAGGGTGAAAGGCAGACAGAGAGTGTCCACCATCAGATCTGCCAGGGCCAGGTTAGCTATGAAGAGGTTGGTGACAGTCCTCATGGTTTTGTACTTCACTATGATGTAGATGACCAAGGAGTTGCCGATGAAGCCCAGCAGGATGATGAGGGAGTAGGCAGCAATCAGAACGACCTGGACCCCCAGGATCTTGGTGCTGTCCATCATAACACTGCGGGACCCAGAGAGATCCTGGCTCGGAGTGACGAAGTCCTTGGTGTGCCAACCCTGTGGCAGCTTCTCATCTAATGCTGTCTTCTCCATGGTGAGGGTGCTGTTGGCTCCCTCTAGCATTCCCATGCCTGGCCTGAGCCCTTCGGACGGGAGGAGAAGGAGGTCTGGAACACAGACACAGCAGAGGTGAGAGCACGTGAGACAGCTGAGCACCTGCGAGAGCTGAGACTCAGCGAGTGTGTCCCACGTGGCATTTCAGGGTAAGCAACACCAGTGACATCCTGCTGCCTTCTTGCTTACCCATACCCATCCTCACACCAAGGGCCCTCCACCTCTCTGACACCTTCTGTTGGAGCCAGATGAATGCAAATTCCCCAAGGAAAAGCTGGGACTCATGCTACTTTTCACTAGTTTCTGAGATTCTGTTTGTTTTAATTGTACAAGGAAAAAAAGCCTGTGCCAGCCAGGGATGCTGCAGGTCCTGAAAAGATCTCATGCCCCTGGAGCCCCTCTGCATGCTGCCTTCCTGCTCCTTCAGGCTAGGCTTTGCAAAACAGAAAGCTGGCTCAAACAAAGCAAAACTTTGGGAACCCTTGGGGCTGACAGAGTAAATAAATGCTGTCAGTCATCTTCGATGAGATCTACTTGACTATAAAATGCCCTGAGTCCTAATTCCTTAAGAACCAGGAAAGAACAACAACCAGCCACTCTCATATTCAGGGAGCTCTTCTCCTCCTGTCCAGACCACATTCCTTTCTGATTGTGCACCCAGTTTTGTTTGGTTTCTCCTTTCACCTCTTCGATCGACAATATCTGTCCCCCTGTCTCCACGGGAGCATCCCGTGCTGTTCCTGCTGCTGATGCCACCACCTGAGCATCACCAGGCAGTGGCTGGCATTGCAGAGGGGTGAGCTCCTGCCAGGAAGTGCATGCGCTGCAGAGCCACGCGCGGACAAGCAGCCGGAGCTGTGAACAAGCCTCCTGCCGAGCTGCTGCTGAGAGCCAAAGCCCCGGCGTCAGCAAGCCTCTCGCCACGCTGTGCACAAACGCCTATGAGAATCTGGCTTTGGGAGTGGGGACCCCAGCGGATGAGCCAGAAGTGACTCAATCTGGAACCTGAAGCCAGCATTTGGTGCCGTCATAACGGCAGAGCGTTGGCACAGCGGGGCTTCTGCGCAGCCCAAACACAGCGGGAGAAAAGCCAGCTCTGTCACCAGCTCCTTCCCAGCCTCTGTGTCTCAGAAGTGCTGCTGGGGTGCGTGGGGAGGGGTGTCATAGCCTCCCCACACCCCCTCCCTCCCTTGTTCCCACCACACACTAGATTAAAAATGAGCAAAAGTCATTGCTCTGCCCAAACAGGGCTGTCTGCAGAGCATCAAGCTTTCTCTGACCTGGCGACAGAGGGACAACGCTCTGCCACTGAGGCAGGGAGACATGGGGCTTAAACGAAGCTGGGAGCTAGAGGCAGTGTCCTGCTCACCTTCTCAGCCCCCCTGAGGAGTGAACTGTTCTGGTTTCACCCCAGGTGTGATGGAAGCGCTGCTGGCTGGGTGCTGGGGGGCTTCCCACAGGTCTGTGCCCTGTGAGCCAACGTCTGAGGACAGCCTGCCGTTGGGAAGGGAGGCTGCTTTACCGGGCTCTGTGCTGAGCACGTTGCATGTAAGCTAGCTCCTTAAACAAATAACATAAAAACAGTGGTGGCAAGATGGCAAAGGAGGAGGCAATTGCATTGCAGTGCTAATAAATGGCTGCTGCTTCTCTCATCATTCTCCTGTGCAAGGGCTGTGTGGTCCCACGGGGAGCTGCTCCTGGAAGCTGCCTGGCGCTGCCCACACGCCAGCTCTCTTCTGCCCTCTCCGCACCCTTCGGCTTGCCAGGCTTGTCAAAGTCCATAGCCACAGGCTGGCCACTTTGTGCCAACAGAGCCTACAAATGAAGTTGTTGGCTCAGGTGCTGTGGTAATGGAGACCATAAAGCTACCTCTAAGAGGGCAGGAAGGCGGCTGTAGGCAGCAGAAGAAGCAAGGTGAGGGGCCAAGGGCTGGTGGAGAAAAGAACAACTGCTGGGCACACTTCCAGTGGCTGCGCTTTCCCTGCTGGCTCTCGGGCTGGATTTGTATGCCTCCCAGACTGTCTAGCCCCACTTTATCACTGTCACTTGTTATCCCCTTATCCCCTGTCTTGCCTGTCCCGTTTAGCTTCAGTGCCCGTGTCTTGGCAGGACACCAGCACTCCCTTCTCTCTTCCCATCGCACCACCAGCAGGCTGCCAGTTCCCGTGTTCACATCTCAGGCTATTTCCTTTCGCTGGAGACTGGCAGCTACCCACCATCTGCGAGGAGCCAGGAACATCATGGTTGTTAAAATGGCCTTAATGGAGCTATTATTCGATTTGGTTTGCTTTGTTTTTTGTTCCAAAGGGGAACTATTAAAAATCAATTATGGCATTTTAATTAAGAGGCAAAATGGTAATAATAAATGTTACTCCTCCAGGGGCTGCCTGGAGGTCACAGAGATGCTGCAGGAGTGGACTGAGGTCTGTTCCAGCGAGTAATGGAAGTGCTGGCATATGTGTAGGCTGCTGCTCTGCCCAGCAGACCTGCCAGGCTAGATGGAAAAATCCTTGGAGCTGAGAGCCAACTGCTTTTGGGAGAGCAAAACAGCAGAGCAAGACCAGGAGGAGGCAGAAGTACCACCTAAACCAGAGCTTCAGATTCAAATCCCTCTCCCAAGCAGTGAGACTGGAGTTGCAGTCACCAGCAGGCACACAGCATGGGGGCAAGGGGCACAGAAAAGAGGGAGGTAGGGACAAAGATGTCTCAGAGCATGGCCAGGAATCACAACCCTGTCCCAGCTGCCATTGATTGGAAAGGAGGGAGTGGAGGCACTCTGGCATCCCTGCTCTCTGCTCCAAACCTGGCTGACGACAGCGACGATCTTTTTCTACAGCAGCGCTGGAGTGCGAGGGCTTAGGCTGATGGATGTTTCCCGGCTTTGCTCACTGATTTGTTCCATGCTGTGTACTTTGTCCAAAGCAGCTCAGCCCCATGAAACCCCCTCATCTCCAGCAGCCTGGTCTGGAGCACTCATCTCATCCCCATCTCAGCAGCCAGCAGGTGTCCACGGCAAAGAGGTCCGAAGCCACCTTCTGCCTGCGTTCCAGCGCTCGAGAGGCAACAGCCCTGCATGCCGCAGCACAGCACGTAAGGGAGGAAAGCACAATAAACTGAGATACGGAGGTCAACCAGCCTGCCCGAGGCCACACAGCGAGTCCACAGCAGGGCTGGGAATGGAACCAAGTTCCCTAACTCCTGACTCCTGCGCTTGCCACCAGCGAGGACTCGGCATCTCTTGGGATGATGGCTGGCGTGGCTGAACAGAGATCTCAGGAGGTGCATGGAAACGTGAAGTATGAGTGACGGAGGGGAGGGGGTTTTGTCTTGTGTGTGTGATGTGCTGGTTTGAGGGCAAGCAGCAGCACCGGAATGATATCCTGAAGACAAAGAGCAGATAGAAATTGTCCCAGGCTCTTCCATCTGTGGTGACGGGGTAATTGCCCCACTAGGACATGATGGCAGAAGGGAGGACCCTCTCACCTGCCCATCATCTTGTTGCAAATTCTCTCCAGAGTGGATCCTTTGGTGCAGAAACTTAATGGCATTAAGCAGGTGCTGCCACCTCTACTGCTGGGGCACCCAAGAGTAGAACTGGCCCTGGCAGTCAGAGTGCAAGGACAGGAAGATGCACCAGGGCTTCCTTGCAGTTCCCCACTGAATATTTTTATGCTCCTGTCTAGGCTGGATCCACAAAAATCTCTGAAGGGGATGAGGCAAGAGGGATGCCTTAGGGACTCAGCTCAGGATGGATGGAAAAAGAGGTGAGCAGAAGAGAGCTGTTTGGCAGGGATATGCACTTTCTCCTGGAAAGGCCTCCCAAGGAAAGCAGGGGGGAGCAGCGTCCTGTGGGACACACCGTGGGAGCAGAGCAATGCTGCTGTGAGACAGGGCACAGCGTGACTCCGTGATGGGGCCACACGGCTTGTCAGGGCTGCAGAGGGAAGAGATAACCAGGCAGAAGGAACCCAGCTAACCCAGGGAGTCTGCTGCCTCCTGAAAGTCAGGGAGTCTGGGGTAGATGAGACAAGGGAGGGGAGGGAGACAGCAACCCCACTAACAGAACAACCAGAGAGCAAACCCGGTATCCTGCTTTGGGACAGACCAGAAACTCAGTGTGCTGGTGAAACGCAGGCTACAACAGGCTACAACGGGACCATGAGAAGCCCTGTCCCACAATCACCATGCGAGGAGAGCAGCAAGCGAGCAAGCACCGACTTTCCTCCGGCAGCTCCCTATCTCCCTGCGCATCTCCACCTCTGAGGGCAGCGATCCCTGGCAGCAAGCTGAGTGCCAGCAGCGTGCGCAGCCCCAGCAGCAGCACGGAGGAGCTGAGTGCAGGAGAGAGGAGGATTTCTCAGCTGGGCACCTCAGCCCCGCACCTGCAGCACTCAGTAGGTGTACCTGCCTGGTTTCAGCAGCCCCCCGGAGCACCCTGCTCTCCTCTCCTGACTGCTCTCACTCAGCATCCTGCTTCCCAAGCTCCCTGGGAACCGTTCAAAACTCTCCTGCCAGTATTTCTGATTCACTTTCTCTCTCTTCCAGCTCTCAGGGTCCCCAGATTCAGTCTCCCAGGGATGCTGTTGCTCGAACAATGTGGCATGGCCAAGACCCGGTCCCATCTCATCCCTCCCGACCCACCTGCGAAGGTTGGAGCGTCCTTCTCCTTCAGAACCACTCACCGCGAGTTACGGCCTCATCACGGGCTGGGACGCAGCGCCTCGTCCTCTCTGCTCTCTGGGAGTCAACCTGTGGCCAGGGGGTGAAAAGCACTTTTCTGCAACTGTCTTCGGAAAAGCGAGGAATTCAGGCAAGGATCAGGGCTGCTGCAGGGTGCTCCATCGCCGGGGAAAGCTTCGGTGCCGTGCCCAGAGCAGCCTCTCGCAGGGTGACTGACAGCCCCCGTCTCACAAAGCTGGATGCTGGGTTAACTCCTGAATGAGAGAAAGGCAGGGAGCGTGTGTTTAACAAACAGAAATGGAAAGGGGGAGGGAGCCTGCTGCTGCTGTTTATACAGTGCTCAGCCACTGAGGGGCTTCTTGCATCGAGGAGAGAGGAGTTTTTCCTCCACATCCAGCTCCCTCTCCAGGGACAGCTGGTGGGAGCTGGAGGGCTGCAGGCTCCGGCTGTGCCACTGACCAGGGCCAGCATCCATCCGCCCCACACCACAGCTCCCCGCCTGCTGGGACTTGGGACATGCTTGGGTCTGGAGTGAATGTCCCACAAGCAGCAGGGAGTCTGCAGGTCCTGCATCCCTGCTGAGCCTTCACTGGCCTCCCCGCAGCCACTCCTGCTCTGCACTCGCCCAGCACCCACAGGAGCAGAAGGGCAAGACTTTAGGTACTTTCTCGAACCAAATTTATTGATGCTGAGAAGTTTTAGCCACTTGGCAATGGCTGGGTCTGTTCCAGAGCCAGATCCAGTGTGGAGCTAGGAACTGGAGGGAGTTTCTGTTTCAGGGTGCTCAGTGCTGCCCACACACCTGGAGCGAGAAAGAGAGGCCCCAGAGCAGCAGCAGCATGTCCAAATCTGCAACAGCCAAGCTTGCAGGAGCCCAGGAAAGCACCCTGCAGCCAGCACGGGGAAGCAGCAGGAACAAGGCTTCCTGACTTGCCAAAGGCTTCGCCTTCGAAGAGAAGAAGTCAGGTCTGTTTCCAGCACAGGACTTCCACCTTGGGCAATGTGTCTGAGTTGTCACTTCACCTGGGTGAGGAGATGTTCCCAGGGGCTGGGGAGGCAGACACCTCTCCTCAGCTTCCACTAACGACAGCTCAGGTTCACCGGAGGAGTTCTGCTCTTCACACCCGCAGTGGGATTTGTTCTCCTTTTCTTTATGAGAATGCAAACCAGCAGGGATTTCTACTGACTTCCTGTGCCACAAAAGTCATGATGCAGTGGGAAAAAGCTCCAATGGCTCAGCAGAAAAAGAAGACTGAGAACAGTCCTGGAATAAGTCACTCTGAAAGTGGCACTTAGACCCCAGACTCAGGCAAGGGTCCCTGTGAGTCCCCTCCTTCCTCTTCCTCACACACCTCCCCCCCAGGCAAATCCTGCTGCGCTATCTGAGCTGTCCTTGCCTGGAAGTCCTGGATCTTCTCTCCCTTCATGTTCCCTGCAGCTTTTGACTAAGCTGCTCTGGAAGGTGGGGAGCACTGGGCACCAGGCCCACTCAGGTGCCCCGAGCTGCCCGAGGCCGGGCTGTCACCCAGCAGTGTGCAGGGAGAGCGGGATGCACATGGGGCATGCAATTCTCCATGATCCTGGTGGCCAGATTCTTCTCCTCTCCAGGGCCCTCAGCAGTGCACGGATGATTTCTGCGTGAGTGAGAGACTTTTATCTTCCTTCCTTTTGTGGTGAAAGATTTTTCTTGTCCGTTCCCCAGAGTCCTTTGCTACAGCTCCCTGCTCTTCCCTTCCCCGGGCTGGGGAAAAGCGGTGACTGACAGCAGAGAAACTACCCAGCTTGGAGCTGTGAACCCCCGTCAGGACCACGGGGTGAATTCCAATCATTGTTGGCACGTGGTGTTTGCTGGATGACAGAAAAGGCAAGCTCTTAAATCATGCATTAGCGCAAGTCGCCAGGCCTGTTCTCTCCCACAGTCTCAGGGGTGCAGCAGAGGGGTTAGCACCAAGCACCGCGATGCTCCCAAGTATCACCTCTTCAACCAGGATGCAGAGAACTTTGCCAGCTTGAGTGCTTGGTGGAACAGAGCATGGGCAGGGAGAGCTGATGGTGACCCGTGGCAATGCACATGATCACGAAATGTCTCTCCCCCTGCAAACCATCCTCCTGCAACACGTAGCCGTGCAGCACAGCAAGGTCGAGCTCTCAGCACATCTGGGGCCTCATCAAACCTGCAGCTACAGAGCCTGGGTTCAGCCCCACTCCCTCCACGCTCCCCAGCCCTTTCCCCAGGAGCCAGGCTCTTCCCGCAGCACCGCCTGCCTCATCTCACCCAGCTTCAACAGAACCACTGCCGGCAGTGAGTGCTTGCAGCATGGCCCCTGGGCTTCCCGGCCTCCACCAGCAACTGTGCCCTGAAAGAGGAGGATGGGGAGATGGGAGCTGGCTCCTCTGTATCGCCCTGAGGCTCCATCACCCCGAGAAGAGGTGCTGGGACCGCTGTGTGCACCCTGCAGCCTCGTACCCTGGGGGTTTGCAGGCGTAAGCTGAGCACACATGGACACCTGCACGAGTGTCCCAGGAGCCTCGTGTCCTTTTGAGCGTGATGGGACTGTTCAAACTATCTTTGCAGCCCCAAAGCCTTTCCCAGTGGCTGGGCTTTAATTAGGCAAAAGTGAGTCTGCTCACCCACTCCTTTGAGAATTCAACAATGAATTTTATGCTCCAGGGAGCGAAAATGATGTCAAAAAGCTGAGAAATGGGGCAGAGGAGAGGGCTGCCTTTTCATCAGGCCATGATGTGCTATGCCTCTGAGAGCAGGCAGGTCCTTGGTCTGCATGCCTTGCAGCAAGCTGCATTATGTAGCTCCACTTCTGTCATGAAAGGCATATTATCTGATCACTCCTGGGGAGAAATCACTAAGAAATCTGTTACCAAGGCTTCCAGATGCTCCAGTTCATCCTGCTTCATCTGGAGCAGCAGCACTGACAAGCTTTAAAAAGCAGCTTTTCATTTTTCAAACAGCTGTTTAATTCCACCTGCACATAACCAAAATATTTCCACTGCTCCTTCCTGCAGTGTCAAGCCTGTGTTTTGCTGAACACCACAGAAGCCTCAGTGTGTTGTGGTAACACAAAATCCACTTTTCCTTTTGAGCCCCAGAGTTCACGGATGCAGTGGATTTGGGAGCCTGCAATGTATTTGGGAACGAAATTAGCCACTAAGCTGCTGAGAGGTGGGAGGGACGATAGAAAGCTGTCTGCGCCCTCTCTGAATTTAAAAGCAGGTTCTCATTTTGTAACTGCTTTTTGTACCCATATGAACATTTCTGGAATTAGTGGAGGAGCAGAGACAGTATCGTGGGTAAGGCTTTGCTGAGATACCTGAGTGATCTGCTGCTGGGATGACAGGCAGTGGAGAAGCAGCGGGAGCGAGGAGCTGCCACAGCTGTGCCCTGCCTTGGGGCACGAAGGGATGAGGACATTGAGGGTGTCATCAGGACGAGGGTCAGAGAGCCAGGGAAGAGGAGAACGCATGGAAAGCGATTAGTGGGGTTGCGTCCTAATGAAGAGACCATGCTTCAGCTCCTGGGAGCAGATAGGGATGGGGCTCATGAGCCTGACTGACACCAAGGAGGGTCTGCCTGGCCACCCCTTCCCAGCCCCGATGGTCCCCACAGGCAGGCAGAAAAGCGGGGTACTGAGCAGCCCCCGGTGCCTCAGCACACCGTCATCTGCTGTTTCTGCAAGTCACTGTGCTCAAAGCTCGGCTCATTTATTAGAGGGATGTTGCTTGTTGTTTGTGTACCGAGCCAGCTAGAAAACAGCTTCTGCAGAAGAGGATAATTGCAGTCAGATAAGCTCTTCAGAGCTGGGATTGCAAAAATATGATACATTGTACACCAGCCATTGTCCAGATAAACCAGAAATCTGGCTGAGTTTTGGGGTGGAGTGTGATTCCTGGCCTGTCACAGGCTCCCTGCCTGACTTCGGGCAATCACTGGCTGCCTCTCCGTTCCCTGCAAGTACCGGAGGTGACAGCAGTGGGTGACATGCACTAGGGGACAGGGTGCTTGGAGGTGCAGCCCGGGGCAGCCCTGCTGGGACAGCTGTGAGATGCTCCTTCTGCCTGTGGGATTTCTTTCCTAGTGGTCCATGTCTCTCTGGCAGTGATTAAAGCCACGTGAGCTGCAGTCAGGGGCTTGCCCTCCCAGGGTGGATGCTTCTGCTTTCATAGGACCACAATGAAGTTACAAATTTGCACCCAGCCTGTCACTCCTGAGATGACAAACCATGCCATACATGCTGGGTTGTGACCCCTGGGTGGACTGGTGGCACCCCCAGCATGAAGTCTCCCTGAGTGCCAAGAGTGAAGGCAATGCAAGCGCTTTGAAACAAAAACCAAGCATGGCATGTTTCCTGTGGGTTTGGGGCTGCCAAAAGCCACCAGCTTGGCCAGAGCTGAGAGCTGGTGTGTCTGCTGCCTTGGCACCTTGTGTGCATCCCGCATGCTCCTTTGGGACCCCATCGTGGTGACAACGTGTCCCCTGTGCCAGTGCTGGCTGCTCCACACGCTGCAGCACGCAGGGCAGATCCAGCAGTGGAGTTGGCCACAAGTCCTCTTGGCTCCATGTTCCCCAGAAACATGACTCGTGAGTCTGACACCGCGGGATGGATCTGACACCGGGCCCGCCCTGAGTGACACTGGTGTCCCCAGGGCACAAGCAGAGCACGCACAGGCTGATCAGAGACCGTGCTGGAGAGCACAAGGCCTTATAAAGGCAGAGCTCTGGGTTTGTCCTCCTTTCAGCTCTTCCAGGCGATGAAAAGGACAGCTCGCAGCCCTAATTAGCTGGGACACGCTAATACTGCCGAGCTTCCCTGGCCAGCACGCTTGGCACGAGGAGCGTGGGACACTTTCCAAACAGCCGCTCAGGGGAGCACGTGCCTGCAATTCATTATTCGATGAGCAGCGTTTCCTCCGCCTCCGCTGAAGAGCTCAGAGCACACACGAGAGGGAGGTGAGTCTGGAGCCTGCAAATCCGCTTGGAAAGCCATTTCGTGCTGGGAGAGAGGAGGCGTGTTTCTCCCCAGGCTTTAGAGGTATTTAAGGTGCCAGGGGACGCAGGGCTTTGCACAGCGCTCCCTCTGTGAGCGCTCAGCGCTTCAATCCCTGCAGCCTGTGGCACTCAGCTTCCCGTGGGGAAAGCCATGCTCTTTCAGGGTGACATTCGCTCTGGGCAGAAGACACGAAGCCTTCCAGGACTCCTGGGACTCTTGGCTTTGATGACCTAAGTGGTGCGTGACATCATTTGCAGGGCGAGCCCTGGTAGCAGGGGAGAGGGGAAGGGTGCCAGGAGCCCGGCACCACGTCTGCGGGGTGCACAAGGCAGTGCCCCGGCTTATTCCCCTGGAAAAGGAGCCTGCAGGGCTCCCGTTACAAATAAAACAGTTGGTGAACTTTGAGCAGGGAGCAAAGGGCTCTGAAATTGATCGATTCCTCCCCGTGGTGAGATCAGGAACAGAGGCAGGAGCTGCAGCCTCCCAAAGGCCAAAACCTGCTTTGGGGCTCGGCTTCAGCCTCTGGGGCAACTGCGTCTTTCTGGGATAGCAAAGCCCAGGGAAAAGTACCAGGAGGTATTTTCATGCCCAGTAATTCATGCTTTGCGTGAAATGCTGCACTGAGAGATCTTGTTCTTCTCACGGGGTCTTCTACAGAAAAATCCCTTGGATTTTGAAGACCACATGATGGCAAATGAGTTCTCTCCGTCTCCACTGAACGGTCTGAAGATTTTCTTATGTGACATCTGGGGGTGCTGTGGGGAGCTGGGCTCTGCGGCCATCTTTAATGCCAGCAACGACAGAGCAAACAGGCTGGGATCAGCCAGGGAAAAGCGATCTGGGGATGTGATGTGACCGCAGGGCTGGATTTCACAGCTGCTGTGTGCTGACCGTGGAATATGGATGATAATCCACAAAACACTCCAGCACCTTGAGCAGCCAAGCCTGTCCAGACAATTTTGCAGGGTGAGCACATGATGACCTTTCCCACATCCCTGAGGTCAGAAACTCCAAAAACAAATATCCAAGTCCTTCATGCTCTTCAGAATCAGCTCGAGACATCTGCGGATGCTAGGCACGAGCCAGGCATCCAGGTGCAGCAGGGGAGCACGGCGTTTGCCCCGGGACCAGGCACAGGGCTGGCTGGGGAGCTCAGGCACAACACACTGCAGGGAAGGCTGAGCAGACAAAGCTGCTTTGTCCAAGACCCGTGCTGTGTGCGGAACATCAGAGGGATTTCATGCACAGCTCAGAATAAACAGACAAACAAGCGGCAGCCAGAAATGTTAATATTTGCAGAAATCTCCTGTTTTATGGCGCCTGGGTGCGGGGAGCTGGAGGATGGGGGTGGAATGCAGGCGTGGGTTCCTGGTGGCATGGGGAATCTCACATCCCAGCACATCAGAGCGCCTGGCAGCCCGGCTCGGGATGTTTACATGAGGCTGGGCCGTGAAGCTCAGCAGCCATATGAATCCGGCCGCTAGAACCGAGCTACTGGAGCATTCCTGGGAAAAACATCACCAAGCAGCGGGCATCTCCCTGCGCCTGCTGCAGGACCTGCTTCCCACACGCCATTGCCAGTGAGTGCGCACTCAGCCCTCTCCAGAGCCCAACGCTCAGCAGAGCCCCAGTCCCGTGGTGCAAAGACCCTCACGTAGTGTGAGGCGGATTTGTCCATGCTGACCCCAACCGCACTCCATGAGCTCATGGACACAGGAAGGACAAAATGACACCGATGTTTCTTTCACGGCACAGTTGGGATGGTTTGAGCCTGTTCAGTGCCCCTCAGCACCTCCATCTGGTGCTCATCTGGACCACGGTGGGAAGTTCACCCGGTGCCTGGGGCCAGCTGGACACCTCCAGTGCACAAGGCTCTGGTCTTGGCAAAACAGCAGTGTCATTTGGGCCTGGGAAGAGAAAATACTGGCAACTAATGACCCACCCCTTTGTCACCCTCCCCCTTCAGCTATTTATCCAAAGATATCTCCGAGCATTGCTTCATTTCCTGCTTGCTTTTCTAACCAAGCCCTTTAAATCATGTCCCCACAGCTGAGGTCACGAAGGGACGCATAATATTTGTTAATGGGGATGCGGCAGTTACCTTGCTTCACCTCATCCTTTCTTCCACTTTTCCCTTCCTGCTCACTGCTCTCTCTCCCATGTCTTCTCCCCTGGCATCAAGAGCACAGGACAGGGCAGGAGCCACTGGATCCAGGCTGGGCAAAATATCCCCATCCTTGTCCCTGCACAGCTCGACACCAGGGCTTAACAGGGTGGCACGTGGAGAAGAGCAGATGTAGTGCAGCTCAGGGGCTGAAACGTGGAAGTAAGGATCCCCAGGGTGCCAGGGTAAGGACAGAGGAGTAGGACTGCTAGGTTTTTACCTGTACCCAAAACAAAGCAAAACAGGGAAATTCAAACATCAAGCACCTCAGCCCTTCACCTCCGTCCTTCCGTAGGTCCAAGCAGTGCCACTGACACCAGTCTCTGCAGGGCTGGGCTTCACAAAAACGTGTTCACTGCACCAGGGTGAAGACTGCAAAGCGGTTTGGACCTGACCCAGGGGCTTTGGGCCAGTCCCGGTACTCGCGATCCTCCACCTCCCAGCCGCTATCGGGCTCTCCAAGCGCAGCCCCGGGCACGGAGCCTCCTGAGAGCAGCGTGCTAAAATAAGAAACAAAACCATCTTGGTGCCAGCGCTGACAGGGAGGAGATGCCAGGAGCACAAACAAGAGCTGGAGACCGGGGGATGCTCAGGCGTGTCTGCAGTTGGCAGATGGGAGACGTGTTCACTGGCAAGCGACTGCCACTGTGACTGGCTTTAGACCTCGGAGCTGCTGTCCCAGAAAGTTAAAGGGCCATGGCGAGGACAGTTACAGCCTTCCTATGGGGCTGATGGATAGTGCAGCGCGAGGTGAACTGGTGCTGCTCCTCCTCTGGCTCCAAAGCCTGTTGCTGCTCCGGGCTCCAGCCGAGCTCAGCGCCAGCTGAGCTGTCCCAAATCCCGCTGGGTAAGGGCAGAGCTCAAATTATCTGGGTACAGAGGGGCCGTCGCCTCCCCGAGCTCCGTGTCCCAACACACCAGTACATGGGAATGCCTCCCGGCGCTGCTGGCTCGGGCTGCTGGGGGAACAAAACCTCACAGCACGCTCCAGATCTCAGCCAAAAAGCCATCACTGAGGCTTTAGCTCTGTGCAGAGACATAAAATTAATGGAGCGTGTCGCTGCAGGCTGTGGCAGGCCAGGGAGCAGCACCCCAGGCTGTGTGGCCTGGGCTGGGCACGCTGTCTGTGCGTGCATCTGCAAAGCTTCGCGCAGAAACAGTGACAAAGGCAGGACACCAGAGGCTGGACACAGATGACGAAGCCTTTCACTCTCATCTAAGCAGATCATGCAGCCCCCAGCCAAAATCCACCACTTCCAAGCCGGCTGTTCCCCAGGGACTGCTGGTGGGGGGACAACGCTGCGCTGCCACCTCACACCTGCCCGTCCCATCCTGCAGTCACCGCTCGCCGCACACCCCCGACCTTCCTGAATGTGCAGAGTGAGGCTTTGGCTGCACGGCCACAGCCAAGCAGAGGTTGCTCAGTCTCGGCTCCACAGAGCAATGGTGAGGGAAGAGGAGCTTCAGCTCGTCACGGCGTTGTGCCCTTTCTGCTTCATTTGTTTTTGGTTCCAGTATCTCCAGCTCTCATGATTTTTCTCACATGTCCGCCAACGTTTGGTGCACCCCACAACACGTCAGGGCCTGCCATCAGGTGACACACCAGAATGAAAGCTGCTCCTTTTTTTCTCGCTAGCCAGCCTGCAGCTTGTGACCGCTGAGCGAAGCCCGAAGCCGTGACTCCAAAGCACAGACCCCAGTTGCTCTCTGATAGTCCTGTGACCCACGGAACTGGCCCAGTTCCTGAAAGCTATAAACTCCTGGCCAAGGGAAACCAGGCGAAGGGAAGTGCACTAAGCAATATTTCGCCAGTGCTCGTTTCCACACGCTTACTGTTAAATGCAATGCAGCGGTGGGGCAGCAGCGGGTCCACGCAGCGCAACGCGGTGCGGGGCAATGCAGGGATGTGTCAGCGGTACATCCGTGCAGCGCAGCGTGGTGGCGTGTCAGAGGTGTGTCCGTGCAGTGCCGTGCAGCGCCGTGCAGCGCCGTGCAGCGCCGTGCAGTGCCGTGCCATGCAATGCAGCCGCCTGCCCGTGCTGCACGCCCCCGCCACGCGCGCAGCGCGAGGCCCCAGCAGCTGCC
>VXAV01000022.1:39395-95216 GCA_013399715.1 Alectura lathami
TTGCGGGGCTCCGCGCTCCGAGCTTCGGCCGGGGGTGCGGGATGCCCCGGGCACCCGCGGGTGTGCGCTGGGGATGCGGCTGTCCCGAGGCGAGCGGCACCGGGGATGCCCGCGTGGGGTCGGCGGGGAGTGGAGCTGCCCATAGGGGAGTCCCTGAGCCCCGTCGTGTCCCGCCGCTGTCCCCAGCCCCGATGGGATGCGCAGCGACTGTCCCCGATGGCTGGGACGGGGACGGGGCGGGGACCCGGGGTGAGCGCACGCTGTGCGGGTGTACGAGCGGGGGGAAACCACCTCGGAGTCTCGCAGCGGGGACTCCTGTGCGTGGGGAAGCGTCCGGCCGGGAGGGCAGCTCCCCGCTCCGTTTTTCGTAGGCAGAGTCATCGCTCTGTGAGCGCCGGGCGTTGCGCTGGGAGGAAGGCGCAAGGAGGAGGAGGGGGTCTGCGCGCTGCCCTCTGGCCTGCCCCACTGCCCACCCCAGCCCATCGCTGATCGCTGTGGCCCACCTGGGACCCCCGCAGAGCAGATGGCTGGTGGAATGCTGCCTGCAGCACTTCTGGGGTGAAGGGCTGCCAGGCAGTGAGCTGAATCCCTCGCTGTGTTGTGGGGCAGGTGGATATGGGGTCGGCTGTGGGGCAGGGGCCGGGTGGGCACCACCGGGGTATGCAGGACTGGGGCACCAGAGCCTGAGGAAGCTCATGGAAGTAGCTAGAGATGAGAGTGAGTGACAGAAAGTTGGTGATACAGGAAGAATGTGGGGAAATGAATTTGGGGAGCATAAACAGAATTTGCTGTAGCCTCAGCTCAATGACTCACTGTCACCGGCAGCATTTCCTCGAGGCGAGCTCGCGGGAGGGCTGCAGGTCTGGCTGCAGAGGTGTGGTACAAGCGGCATGGCTGCAATCGGCACCGCCAACCCGCTGTGCCCAAAGTGCTGCAGATGGGTCCCGTGCCACCGCGGGCTGTGGGAGCTCGGGGAGGCAGCGCAGGAAGGGACCTGCTGCGGGTGGCACCGCGGCTGGGTCTGCAGCTGCTCAAAGCTCTCTTGTTAGCAATCCGCAAAGCAGCACGGAGCTGCTCCGCGTCCTTTCATCTCCCCGAGGCGCGGGCAGCAGTGTCCACGAGGCTCTGGTGCCGTGCACATCTCAGTGTTCGGCTGCGCGCGGCTTTGAAGCTCTCCAGCACTGCCTGGTTAGCGCAGCACAGAGGGCAATGTGGAGCTCAGGCTGGGACTGTACACTCCTTTCTCTGCCTTTTGTTCGGCTTTACCTAAGACCAATTTTTCAGTGCGTATCCACACATCCTCCCACCTGGGTGCTAATGTTTGCTCCCCTTAGAAACAGGGGCATGGGAGTGAGTTTGTTCCACCTGGGGGTGATGACATAGTTCAGCTTGGGACCATGGAGAGCCTGTCCTGGCTCTGCTTCCTGCTTGTTCCTGCACCCCATCACCTGCTAAATGGGCCATTGCTGGGAGGAGATGGGCTCTCACTGCGCCCCAATTCCACAGTGACCCCAGGATGGACCAGCGGAGCTGGGGCACTGCCCTTTGCAGACAATGTGATGCGGGGAGCATCCCCGGGTCACCCTTCATGCACAGCAGTGGGATCCCGTGCTCCCTGCCCGCTCCTGCCATGCTGAGCAGCAGCGCTGTGGGCAGAGGAGCGCTGGCCACCCCATGGCCAAACAACCCCGCTGCAGGCTCCAGCGTGCTAGGCCGAAGATCTTGGCCCCGTGGTGCAAGGGAAGGGCCCGTAGTCGTGTAGGACGCAAGCCGATGGCACTGGCGGCTGCTGCCTGCCCTCCTCAGAGTGCGCAGACCTCCCCAGCCAGGTTCACGGACAGCCCCGTGCTGCCCCTGCCAGCTGCAACGTTTGCGTTCACAGCTGGGATTTGAAGCAGTTGCTTTATTGCGAGCAATAAACACGGGGTGCTTCAGCAGCACCCTTTCATGCAAAAACCCCAGAGCACGCAGCAAGCCCCGCTCTAGTTTAATCCCGTCGCTTGTTGCTGGTGGAACAGAAGCTGGGATGGGAGAGCTGCAGTTCCTGGGGAGGGAGCACCCGCAGCCCTTGTGCCCCGCTGTTTGCTGAGGGAAGGTGTTGGATGAATGGGCAGCTATCACCGCCCTGGGATTTGGCTTGGGCACGCGAGCCCGCGGCTCGCTGCCTGCACAAACAGCCACGGGGATGTTTGTTGCTGAGCTCGGTTTGACGTCTGGCCGAGGGGGGCACACCCCCGGCAGCACAATGTCCCCGGCGGGGCGGGAGTGGCCCAGCCAGGCCCCGTGCTGCCCCTCGGCTCTGCGCATGATCCCCGTCCCCGGCGGTGCCTCGGCCCCACAACTTTTCCCAGAGCAGGCATGGGAAGGGCAGGTGCTCCGGCAGGGAACAGGCTGTTCCCGGTGTCCCCGGGCAGTTCCTGGGGAGGGAAAGGGAGAGCGGGATCCCACGGGAATGGCGGTGGGAGGGGGCTGTGGCCAGGCGGCCGCCTCTCCAGTGCACCCGTGGTGCCTGGGATGCTGCTTTGCAGAGGGGCTGCCGAAGAGGTGGGGGCCTTTAATGGGTGCCCAGCTCTCAGCAGCTTTGGCGAGCAGCATGAGCCCTGCAGGACAGGCCCCACAGAGTGGACATCATCTCCCTTTTTCCATTCAGGCTGCTGGACTGGAACAGCCCCAAGCAATGACGGGGGTGATGTGAGCGGCCCCCTCACCCCCAGTTTTGTGGGGTTACCTATTTTTACCACTCAAGGCTGCAACAAGCCCTTGCTGGTGGGGATCCCAGGGGTCCTACAGGCATGGGGAGAAGCAGAGAGCTGGCTCCTGCTGCCCGGGGAGGCACAGAGCCACAGCAGAATGATTGCGGTGGTTTCCGTGCGAGGAACAACCAAACACCGCAGGGCTCTTCCGCTTGGCAGGCCGGGCTGCGGTGAGGCACAGAGGGCTCCAAAATCACAGCTCGTGGCAGTTCCCAATGGGTGGCTGCGGGGGGAGGACGAGGAGCACGGCGTCACCCAGGGCAGAGGCACCTGGTGACATCTCTGCTCCTGCACATCCCCACTTGGGCGAGGGGACACCTGGGCACACGGCCCCGGGAGGGTCCCACAGAGAAGCCCTGCACTGGAGCTGGCCTGGTCTCGAGCCCTTCATTAGCGAAAGAAACGCTGCTGCAGCTGCACTGGCATCTAGTGACTGGTTAAATTAATTCCAGGGTTTTATTGCCTCTGGCTATCCCAGACCTTTGTTTCTCGTTTCATGTTGTTACAAGGGAGGGTTCACCGGCTCCCAGGGGGGCTTTTTCTCTCTGGTCTGATGTTTTCGGCACTAAGTGTTATTGCCCATCTGCGGTGCCTCATTGTTAAGGCGAAGCAGTGGAAGCAGAGATGGCCCGCGGTCAAGTCGGCGAGGAGGCGAGGGCCGCGGGCAGAGCGCTCCAGCTCGAGGTAAAAGCTCTTGGTGAAACTCCCACCGACTTTTATAAGCAGAGAACATGAAGCAGGGAGTCTCTCCTGGAGCTGTTTCCATGCTGAGGTAGCAGAAACGGGTCTCAGGCAGTGACTTGTATTTCACCTTACAACTTCTCCCACGTGTTAATTGTTTTTCTTGCTGCGGTTCTGCCCCCGCCTCCCAGGGCGAGCATCTCTGCAGGCCAGGCCTGGAGGTGCTGTGGGATGGACGTCATGTGCTAATGAGGGAGGATCGGCTCCGGGGTCATGGAAAGACTCCGGGCAGAAGGGCAGGCGGTGGGGAAAGGCGGTGAGATGTCGGAGTGGGCACATAATAACCCAGCCAAGCCTCTGTGCGCAGGGAAAGGCAGCAAGGGACCAGGGGTATCCCCCAGAAGGGGCATGAAAAAGGGCTGCAGACCCTCCTGGTCTTCATCCTCTGTTACTGATGGGCACAGCCACAAGTGAGCAGAGATGAAGAGGAAAGGTGGGATTTCACCAGCCCAGGACTGGTTAAAACGCTCAGCAGCGCTTGGAAAAGCGTTGCTTGGTCGCAGAGGGCTGGGCACGGGGATGAGCTCGACCCTACTCCTGCCACCAGTGCATACAAAGAGGGAAGCAGGCACATGTAAGGACCCAGAGCAGCTCAGTGATGCTCTCAGGACCCCTTGCCGCAGCCAAAACCCCATGCACAGGGGCTAAGCCTTCTCTGGCCACATCTGGGTGACAGCCAGCGGGCGCACAGCCCACCGGCATCGTTGCACAGTGCTCGTGACAGCGACAGTGCCGGCAACGTCCCACCATGGCCACGCTGGCGGGCGGGCACTGGGCAGCTCCGCGGGGAAGGGTTAAGCGAAGCCGAGCGGTGCCAGTGCCAGGCTGGGTGTCCAGGTTCTCCCTGGCGGAGGTCAGCGGTGGTTCATGGGAAAGGAAAAATTGGCAGCTGGGCCGGATGTCCCTGCATTTCCCCTCTTCCTGCAGCCGCCTGAACGATGTTCCTTATTTAGCTTTCCTGACGGACAGGAGGAATCTGATGGCGGAAACTGTCACTGCCTGATAACAGCTCGGGGACCTCTTTACGATGGGTGGCACGGCAGGGAGCGGGGCAGCGCTCGTCCTCACCGGGCGGGCAGCCGAGGCCGCCCTCTGCACCCTGTTTTGGGGATGTCTGTGGGTAGGGAGGGCACCCGCAGCCCTTCCCGTTGTGCTGGTTGGTGTGCAGGGCCCCTCGGTGCTGTCTGAAAGAGGCCGAGAAGCGGTGCTGCAGATAGGTGACACAGATTTTTGGTGATGCGGTTGAGCCGGGGAGAGGGGAGGCGTGGAGGGAAGCCAGTGGCTGGGGTCTGAGGCCAGGTGAGGTTTGCCGCCTGCTGGCAGTGAGGATGTGAATGGCAGCCGGGGTGCAGCAGCGGGAGCTGGGCTGTGAGCAGCAGCGGGTGCTGTGGTCGAGCACACGCATCAGCACTGGGACCAGCACCCACGCGGGATGCTCCAGCTGAGCAGCGAAACGCAGCAGAGGTGTTACTGCCGGTTGTGTTGCTCCCCGATTCTCTCCGCGGGAGATGGCATCTTGCTTGCATCTGAGCCGTTCTCGTCTGTGTGCCCATGGTGACCAGCCCCAAAACCACAAAAGGTCCCGAAATGCAGCCAGTGTTTCAGTGGATCCATTGATTTTTATCTTGTGCCTGTGGAGGCCACCAGGCTGCTCCCACACCAATAAGAGCATTGTTTCCATGGCAATTAATGTGTTTTAAAAGGGCAGAATGTACAGAGACTGTGATTTTTAAAGAGCAAGCCCTAAGCAAAGCAGCTCTTACCCCTGGACTGGACGTTGCAGTCAGTTTGACTCCGTGCAGTGCCCAGATCTGTGTCACCGTGCTCCATACAGGGACACAGGGCATGGCCAGCCGGGTGGGATAGGTGCATGGGGCTCGTGAAAAGAGCTTGCCGCAGCCCTGGGACTGTTGGTCCTCTGCTGCCTGGAGAGTTTTGTGTTCCCCAAGGGTGCTGAGAGCTCCAAGGTGCATGTCCGGCCACTTCTGTTTTTAGCTGAGCAACATTAAAAATATTAAAATTCTGTGCCCTCTGAGCATCCCCCTCCCTGACCACGTCACCCACTCGAGCATCTGTGAGCTGCAGGACTGAGGTTCTGCTCATCCAGCTGTGCTGATACCTCAGCACCAGATGCTTCTCCCTTCAGCTAAGCTCAGGCTGCTTTTGTGTTGGCTTTCTGTGACCAGGCAGGGAGGTGGGCGTGCAGGGAGTCACTCTGCCGGACCGTGTGTAGCTATGTTGCTCCATTGGTCCGCTTGCAGCAGTGCCACGGGTGCACGCAGAACTCGTGGCTGTGGGGAGGCAGCAGGAGCCCCAGCCTCCTGCCCCCAAACCGGGGCACAGCTCAGTCCCCACGGGGATAACAGGGCCTGGCATCCTCCCTGGCTATTCCAGGGCAGAGAAAGCAGCAGAACTCACAGCAT
This sequence comes from Alectura lathami, assembly GCA_013399715.1. NCBI lineage: Eukaryota > Metazoa > Chordata > Aves > Galliformes > Megapodiidae > Alectura > Alectura lathami. Next base: position 45,313 of record VXAV01000022.1, read on the forward strand.
GAGTTATTTGTTTGGAATTACACACGCTTCTCATGGCGTCACTTCCTAGCGCGATGTGCGCTCGCCATCGCAGTGGCATGAGCTAACTTCCCGTGGCACCTTCCTGGCGCAGCCGTCACCTCACCCGGCTGCAGCCACTGCGAAGTTTAGGATGCTGCCCAACCCCCCTTTGCCCTGCAGTGAGCAGGAGAGAGAGGCTTTTTTTTTTCTTTTTGGAGATGCTCCGTGCTTTCCTCCAAGCGGTGTTGAAGGGCTTGTTGTTGGGGAGGTGCCCAGGGATGGGCAGGGTGAAGCGAAGGAGCATCCCCAACCCAAACAGCCAATGGTCCTGGGAGACGAGGCCAGGAGGCAGCGGGATCGCGCAGAGCAAGCAGCAGACAAAGGAAGGAAGTTTTTGTTACTGGGCCAAATCCTGAAGTCCTTCGGTTTTATGGAGACCTCAGCGGAGACTGGTCTGCTTCGGGATCTGGCCCCTGGTAACTGCACCGTGTGGGAAGCGCATAAAGAACCTGCAGGCTCGCGATGGCTTTCCTGAGGGGCTGTTCTAGCGCTGATGGCACTGCGCTGCTGGGGGTACAAAGTGCCCATCCCGCGGCCGCCCCGTGATTTCTGCTGCTGGCGGGGACTGGGTGGCTTTCCACATGCGGGAAAGGTGCATGGGTCCCACATCAGCTGGGGAAGTACATAGATGTCTGTGCAGACACGTGTGTGTGCTGGAGGCTGGCTCCAGGGTTCAGCTCTCTGTCTGTGACTTGTTTTCCCTGTTCCTGAAATACTGGCGTCTGCTGAGATGGATGTTGAATGTAGTGACCTAAAAAAATAAATACTGACAGAAGTAAGGATAGAGTCAATAGTTTCCTTGGACAACAGTAAATCTTGATATTTGCCCAGGCAGGAAGGCTGGGCAGGAGTTGTGGTTTGTGCTTGGATTTGGAAACTGCCAGCTCAGAGCGATGGCAGCAAGCGAAATCGCATCCGGCAGGGGTGACGGCTCCGAGCGCCTGCAGAAATCCATCACTCGTGCCGTGCCTGGGCTGTCCCCAGCCTGGTTTGCTCCGAGTGGCTCTCATCCCATCACGGTGCTGCAGCGCTCGGCCCTCGGGAAGCAAAGGGCAGAGCTTTAACAGCGCAGGACCGGCTGCGGTCCGGGGTGCTCCTATGGGAGGTGCACGCGTTCATGCCACGAACATCCCCAAGCTGCTGGGGGGCAGCGTGGGGCCATTGTGGGATGGTACACGGGGGAGGCAACTGTCTTGCCTGCGAACTAGAGTCACCCTGTGATGCTTTTGTAGGGCTGTTGAGCTAAGGCAGCGTGCATCCAGCTGGAGGACTCAGTGTTTGGGTGGGATCTGGGCATACGCTGTCCTTCCTGTCCTCCTCTCTCCCCCATGCTGGGGCGGTCAGGAGAGCCGCTTGGTCCGCTGGATCCGGTGGATCTGGTGCTCTCTCATAGGTGTGAGCACCAACAGAGGGGAGCAGGAGGAGGGGTGGGCGCACGGTGCCCCTGCTCCGAACACGGGAGGACAAGTTTTGATGTCCCCACACCTCCCGTGTTGGAGGCAGGAACCTTTCCTGCAGCCTTGCTCCCAAATCACGCCTGCCTCGAGGCACAGCGCCCAGCTTCACTGCTCCACAGCACTCGGCGTTTCACAACATATATGGCCCCTCCTCACTCCAGCCTTCTTAGACAAATAACACCTAGCGCAGCCTGAGGCAGTTTATCCCTGGCTCCCCAGCCTCCCAGCAATAACAAGGCCTGGGTGGCATTTCCAAGAGCCTGCGGGGCAGAGGTGGAGCGCCGGGGTCTCTCCGTTGTGCAGCGGTGGAAGCACAAAGCCGCCTCCATGGCGGATAAGCACTGGCTGGGCTGCGTTCCTGCGCAGGGGTTGCGGTGGCGTTGGCCCTGTGGTAACCTTTGGCATGAGAAAAACACTTCTTAATACAATAGTAGATCCAAAAAAAAAAAAAAAAAAGAAAGAAAAATAAACAGGGCCCCATGTGAACTTAGGAGATTTGTACGAGCGTGAAGAGGTGCCCGTGGTGAGACAGCCTGAACAGTGCGAGGAGGGGCTCTGCTCCCCCTGCCCACGCCTGTCCAGCGCCCCACTGCCACCTCCGCCCTGCCTTCGGGCACCACGCGGTGACTGGGCAGGGGCAGACGAAGAGGTGGCGTGTGGCCTGCTTAGCACCGTTCCCCGTCAGTGCTTGTGCTCCTTCGGTGGAAGTCATTAGCCTGTGTAAGCGCTTCCTTCCCATCGCGGCTGCTTGCGTGCTCTCCCCGCTGGGCCGCACGGCAAGGGAAGCACCTTTGAACGGGAAAACAACAGTCAGACTCTGGGCATGTGAATGGGAGCAACTGGGTTTTTATGAAGCTTGGTCACCCTCTCGCAAGCTATTTTTAAAAAGCAGCATAAAGCTCGCTGGCCTTCGGATAGCACCAGAGTCCAATGCTGCCATTGAGGCTGGGTGTTTCATCATAGGAATCCTGCTATGATATACAGAGTGTGACATTTCAAACTCAGCCTTTCTTGGAAGGGAATTAGATGAGTTTCATATCTGCATGAGGGGTGTTATGAGGAGGTGGAGAGAGAAATCTGTGCAGATGTTCAACAGCCAGCTAATCTCAAGTGACGCCAATGCCCCGATACACTTTGGCTCTCGGAGCTGATGATTATCATCTCCTGCTGCAGCGGGTTCTGGCTTGTGGGCACGGCTGAATGCCAAGAGAAGCCTAGAGTGCGCATTAGCACCATGCCCTCGGTACCCTCGCCACCCTGGATTCCTGACCGGGGTGAGGAGCAGCCCAGCAGGACACTATTTGTGGGCAGAATTGCCACGCTCTTCTCCAGATCCCATTCCTCTTGGGGATCCTGCGAAGAGCAGGGTAAGACTTTTATTAACCGTGTCAGGGAAGACTCTGGGTTTGGCCAGCTCCAGCTGCTTTCAAGGATGGCAGAAAACCCACTGCACGGTGTTTTCAGGCAGGCTGAAATTTCCTATCTCCTACACAGCTCCAGACACGTTTACCCCAGGGATCTCCACCTCCCGCCCCACTCACAGATGCCAAGGGACACTCAGCGAACGCGCAACTCTTCCCGCAGCCCTCCCTGCTCGCACGTCTGACCCGTACCTGAGGTTTCCTTCCTCCGCCACCACCTCCGATGACTAATGCTCCTTTGAAGCGCGTGCTGTCATCTTCCTGCCTCCCCACGTGCCCACCTGGCAGCAGCAGAAGGGGTCGTGCAGATGCGCACGTGCAGGCGTGCACGCGAGAGGCTGCACGTGGAGGGGGTCCGTGCGCTCAAGCTCCCCAGGCAGCAGCTCTCCCTCCTGCCCGTGACCACTCTTCCCTTTGCTTTTTTATTTTTAGATTAGACTTGATGCTTGAAAACCCGGCTTTGATGATCAGGAAGTTAAAATTCCTCCTGCCCTTTGCTTGTGCTTCCTACTTTCTGGACCCTTCTTCATCTGATGTAGCTTTTTAATGTCGCATTGCTCAGGGATAAATCTATTTTCTTTGTTTCGTGTTATGTTTCATCAGAGCTGTAACGATTCTTCCTTTCTCACTTGAGTATTTTTTTTGCCAAGCTAAAGCAGCCCAGTTCCTGCTGCTCTACCCTCTCTGGAGAGTAGGGTTGGAGGTGCAAAGAGCTGCGTGGCATGCTCTCAGGGAGCCTGGAGCAGATGGAGAATTGAATCCAGGTTTTCCAAGGCCAAGATAATCATCTAATTGTGAAACAGTGTTTTTTCCCCACTTACCCTGTTCATCAGCTTCTCCCACACTCAGCAGCTGGAGATCAGCTTGAGGATGGCTTGTGCTGCAGAGAACAGGCACTGCCAGCTCCAGGGCAGCTGCGTGGTTGGAGGGCTCTGCTTTGATTTCCTTTGACAGCTAAGTAGCAAACATCTGGATGCAGGCTCCAGGGACAGGGAGATGGAGGAGCAGGTCTTTCTGCTTGGCACGGTGCCTTCCAGCCCAGCTGCATGGCTTGCAGGTACCCAGAGAAGCCCAGCATGGTCAGCCTGGGCGGGGGCTGCAGGGGAAGCCTACCCTGACGGGTTACAGGCATTGCTTTGTTGACCTCCTCAGCCCATCTATAAGCCAACCACCTTGGGAAGAGCCCAACTTCAAAGGCCAGCAATTAAGCCCACACACATCAAGGAAAAAGCAAACATGAGATTTGCTTCTTTCTTTCCAAATGCCACTGCCCTTTTCTCTCTGTGCTTAGACCCTGGGGCTCTCTCTCACTTCCCAATCAGCTGCCTCAGCGTCTCCCTCTGAGAGGTGGATGCCAAGGCCTCGATCATCTTGAGCCCTGTCCTCCCACCGACACACCTCTGGGTCGCTTTGGGGGGTGCTTCCCCTGAGCACTGCTCAGGGATCAGCTGGTGGCAAAACCAAGGGTGTGCGGAGACCCTCGTCTCCTCAGTGCTGCTTCCCAAGTTTTCCCCTCCCCTGTGCCTGTGCTGCGGGTGGGAGCCCCTGTCCCTGCCCGGGGCTCTGCCAGGCTGCCACCAGCCTTGGCGCGGCCAGGGCGCTCCTCCCGACGCACCCGCTCTACTTTGGCCGTGGGTGGTTCGGGGCCTCCTAGACCTGGGTGTTTCACCTGGATCGCTGGGTGTAAGAGCTGGGGGTCACTTGTCCTCTGGGAACTCATCCAACTCCTAGTGAATCTCTGTGGGTATCCCACAGAGGGGCAGCGAAAGCGAGCAGGGCAAGATTTTGAAGGAAGTAAATTAAAATAGGAAGAGAAGCAACCTGACAGTCCTTAGGATGTGGGAAGATCTTTTTAATTGAGTTTTGCAGGGGTTTAGCCATGCAGTTAATAGGGGCCACTGGAAGAGGGGTGGCTATGTATGCTAAGCAGGGCTCCCATGGAGGCGGTGGCAGGCTGGGAGCTGCTGCAGCCGTTTTTGGCAGGTTTGTGGCTTTCTGGCCCTTGGGGAGCGAATCCTGTGGACAGAATTGGTCTGTTCCTGTCTGCAGGCACTGAGCTCCGCTCCCCTCCCTGTGCACCCCGCTGCGCTGGAGCTGCCCTCTGAAATGTCAGGGAGAGGAAGCAATCTTCGGCTTGTTAGTTTCTACAAGGAAATAAAACACACAGATGGCTTGAGCATCCTCTATCTCAAAGGCAGGAAAAGGATTCTCCGGGCAGGAGCAGGCAGCCAACAAACCCAGAGCAATCCAGGGAACGAGGGACCAAACAAAGCAGCGTCTGGCCAGCCCCAGGCCAGCAGCAGAACGGGTGGGCCGGCGGCTGCAGGGGAAACGGGCTCTGATGTGCGGGAGCATCCCTGGCCCGGCGAGAGCAGCAAACAGCCACTCCCCCGGGGCGCGGGGAGGCTGCTGACAGCAGAGATCCTGGAGGAGGTCTGCAGGGTGGCCCCGGCTGACCCGCTGCCCCAGGCCGGACATGGGGTACCTGACAGAGGCTAACTTTGGCTCAGGACGCAGCCTCTCGGGGAGGATGGAGTGGGGACCGAGCACCGGGGGGAGGGAGAGGAAAGACAGCAGGAGACAGAAATGCAAACATGGCCCGAGAGCTATGGGGCAGGGGGAGGGGGGGAGGAAAAAGCAGGGTAAACCTGGCAGGATGGAGCAGGAAACCGGGCTGGAGCGAGCAGGGCGATGGTGAGATAGTGCTTCCTGTGGAGCCAGAGGAGAAAGGCAGACAGATAAACACTCCCAGCCGGGTGCGCGGTGGCCGGTGGCCGTCTTTGGGATGCTGCAGGGCACGGCGTGGTGGCACATCCTGGGATCCTGGTTGCGGTGCCCGTGCTGAGTGCCTGAAGCAGCGGCAGCACAGTGGCTTGGGGTGCTTCTGTGCTGCCCTCTGTACTCCTGTGCTGTACTCCTCTGTTTCTGTCCCCTGGTGAGGCCATTCGCTTGAAAGTCTGAAAGCTGGAGGAACCAAGAGGGCTCGCAACTTGGCCCCGTTCCCCATCGGTGTGGAGGTTTTGAGATTTTTGTGCCTTGCCAGAAAAACACAGTTAACTGAAGCCTAGGAGCACCGAGAGGCAAAACAGCCCCTGAGGTGCTTGCACTGAGGCCAGAGCAGCCGTTTGGGCAGCAGCCACAGGGCTGTTGTGTTTTAGTGTTGGACAGGAGGGCTCAGACGCCCGCTAATGATGATCACCCCGACGTTTCGTGAGCATTGACTGAATTCCTGTAATTATTAATCTGCTGTCTCCGTTGAAGGAGGACAGCTGGCCCCGTTTGGGGCAAAGGGGTAAATAGCCACAAAATGATGAGGGCCCTCGCTCCACAGCCAGGGGAGCATCGTCTCACCCGCTGCAACAGGTGCCAGGGTGAATCCTTGGGCCTGAAGGAGCTCCTGGTCTGTTTATGAAAGAAGAGACCGTGCTTCCTTTGCTCTTTTTGGAAATGCATATTTTAGGGGGGATTTCTAGCTTTGTATTATTATCCATTTGAATTTATTCACTGCTTGTACCTCAGCCTGTTTCCATGCTGCCCACAGAGCCCTTTAGCACAACCTCTCTCAATTTTTCCCCTGGCCTCAGTGTGAGTGCCCGCCCCAGGGCAGAGGCTGCTCCGTTTCGATGTCTGTTCCCATCACATTTTAGGGCTCACCCTCCACGCTGTCAGGCTGGAGAGAAAACACTCAGTGTTTCATCCCGACCTGCCATTCATTTCTCATCCTCATGCGATATCTCACCTCTCTGCAAAACAAGCCTTCCTCCATGCTGGTAAGCAACAGGAGGAGGAAGACGAGAAGATGCCAGCCGTGCATCTGAATTCCCCCTGCTGCTCTGCCAGCTCCCTGCTCCTTGCGTGTGTGATGCTCGTGCTTTGCCACTCCAGCCCACGGCTGGATGCCTGCCCTGTGCATGGGCAGGAGTTGCTTCGTGTGGGAGCTGCAGCCCTGCGTGGGGGATGTTGGCGTGGTTCTGCAAAAAGATCTGCAAAAAGAGCAGAGCAAGATTTCTGACCCCTCTTCCCCACTGCCAGCGATTGCCACTCTTCTGCATCAAAAAGGGTCATTCAGCCCCTGTTTCCCCAGTTGCCAGCGAGGTCCTGGTATTTTGTTGTTTACTTGTCAGGAGCAGGCCTTTGCTCACACAGACATGTCATCATGCACCATAGCTGCGAAGTGCGTGCCTTGCTCCACTTGTGCAGGAAGAGCCTCCCCAGTAGGTTTGCAGCCTAGGGCAGCCAAGGGTTCAGGCTGGAGGTGAGATCCAAGAGAAATGGGAGATGCTGTGCTAAGGAGCCACATCAGGCTAACCTGTAGAACCGGGCCCAGGGTGAAGACAGAGCAGGCGCAGGAGCAGGGTGGCTTTGCTGAGGGAAAGGACCATTGCCCACCTGCGGCACCTGCCACATGTGGTGTCACAGGGTGCTATCTGAGCATCCATTTGGACACCAACTGCTCTGCTAATATCTAGAAATGCTCAGCTAACTTGAAGACAATTGAGGAAGAGGAGAGGGATGGGATGAAGGGGGCCATACCATTTCCCTTGTTGTTGAAAAGAAGTTTCTTGCTGAAACCATCTCCTCTCTCCAGCAAGAAGCTGCTGGGTTTGCATCCCATCATTCTCATGCCGCATCATGTTGGGATGATGCAGTAATACCCTGCTCCCATCCACCCCAAAGCTGTGCAGTGGGGTCAGGGGCTGTAGAGGAAAGGGGGAGAAGGAAGAGGAGCCAAGCAAGAAAGGAAAGCCAAAGAGATCAGGGCCAAAAGGATTTGGAGAGCGAGTCCTGGGGAGCTTTGCTCCATGCATGTTATTTTCCAGCTTTGGTCACAAAACCCCCAAGCATTAACTTTGTGGCAGAAGCCTAAGCTGTGTTGGTTTAGCTGGGGACACGCGGTGGCTGCAGCCAGAGCAATCCAGCCCGGCACCGGGGAAGGAAGTCAGCGAGAAGGACAGAGTGTGAACAAAATCCCTCTCCGGAAAGGCGCCCCGTTAATCAGTCAGCGGGGCCGACTCAGCAGAGGGGGAGGGAGGGAAGGGGAAGCGCAGAGGGGCTGAGGGGCATGCGGGGGCTCAGAGGCAGGATCCGGCACAGGGCTTCCTGCACGCGGGAGTGGACGGGGAGCAGGAGCCATGCTGCGCCGTGCTGTGCCTGCACCTCCCCTCGCACGCAGCCATTGCACGGGTTTCCAGAGATGGCCCACTAGCTGTGGGCTGAAAACCTGGGATGTGCTCAGGAGTGGAGAGAGAGGAGGCCAGGTGCAAGGCCGAAGCAGCTTGCAGGCTGCTCGGTCTCTGCGAGGCACCCTGGGGTGGGTGATGCTTCCCGGCCGGGCAGGCAGAGCCCTGGGGTGCAGGACATGACAGCACACCGTATGGGCAGCCTTGCTGCTGCACCGAGAGCTGCAGTGGTCTTAGGGTGCAGAAAGAGGGGTGGAAAGGGCTGGAGAAAATGATGGAGCCACCAGCCCCTTTCAGAGCTGCCTGCTGAGAGATCAAGGCTAGGAAAACCGCTGGGAAAGGTGCTTCACTGCAAACAGACAAGGTGTGAGCGGCTGTGGGATTTTGTTTCCTCTCCCTGCATCCCATCAATCCCTCTCTGTTTATTTTAATATCCCGCTGCCAACTTGCTTGGAAACCATCTTGAAAAAACAAAGCTTGCTGGGGCTGCCGCATGCCTTTTTAATTACATTAATGCTCTCCCCTCACAAGGGCACGATTTGGTGTGCACCAGCAGGCAGAGGAGATAAAGCATCGCTGGGGCTGGAGGTGGGGAAGGAGGGACTCGGAGGAGAGGAGACGCTTCGTGCTCCGGAGACATCTCCCTCGCGCCCTGGGATTTGCCAGAGACACAAACCATCTGTGTGCTGGTTAGCGGAGATTTAATGGCTGAGATCAGCGCTGGGGAGAGGGAAACACAGGGGAGACCTGTGGTGGGGCACCCCCTCCCACAGAGAGGGAAGGGGTAGCAGGGGGTGGATCCAACTAGTAAGCACAGAGAGGGATGGAGAGTGGTCTTTGGGGAAAGCTGATGGCCTTGAAGATGCTTTTGCAGGCTGCGGATGGCTCTGTGCATCCCTTTCTCATGCTGGGTGCCACAGGCGGCTTGTGGGCACCAGTACAGGGAATCCCTGAAGCAGCCTGGGGACAGCGAGGGGGCTGGATGGCTACAGGGCTCAGCCTGGCACTGGCTACGGGAGCGTCCCCATCCCTGCGCCACGGTGCTTTCGGAGGGAGCCGCGGTTCCTTTTCCTGTTGTACTTGTGGAGGGCCACGGACAGGATGCATCTGCAGGAATCCCACAGCCTCAACCTGCACAGCCCGTACTTTTTCGTTCTTCCCCTCCACCCCCAGCGCTGTTTGCAGCAGGTCACCAAGTGGCACATGAAGGCAGGCAGGGAGTTACTTCTGCAGCCATCCTGCTGCCCCCAGGCGCAGCAGCGGGGCAGATGCTTTCACAGCACGAGCCATGAGCTTGGCCACGCGCTTAGTGGTTTTGAGTGGTGCCAAGGTTTTGGGGATGAGCTTCCAGGGGATGAGAGGGCCTGCTGTCCCCAGCCAGCCCCATGGCGAGCCTGGATCTTTCACCCACTCACTGGGCAACAGACTAGCAGGCTGTGGCCATCTGGAGAGCAATGTTTGCAGGGGGATAAGCATGTCCGGCGCTAATAGGAAATGCAGCTTAGTGGTCAGATTCCTCCCCGCCTTTTTTAATAAACCTCGTTACATTTTGGAAGGGATTTGACCAAAAATGCACTTGTTTATTTTCACAGCCACAGGGCACATTTTTGCGTGTGACATCCCGAGTCCCCCGCCTTGGGGAAGGGGAGGCGTGAGGCAGGGTGTCTCCACGGGGGCTGCCGGTGATGCCCACCCAACTCTCCGGCTGGACCCCGGGCAACGGCTGCCGTCGTGGCTGTCCCGTCGCCGAGGCAGGGGGGTGTCTGCGGGGCAGTGGCGTCTCCACGCAGGTGGAGGAACGCCGAGGCGGCCGCTGGGCTGACGCTGCCTCACGTGGGCGAGGGACACCCAGGGGAGAGGAGCTGGGAGGTGGCGGGGGGAGACGGCTCGTGCCCCGCCGTTGCCATGGGGGCGGCCGCGGGGATGGCCGCTGTGGAGCCGCGCGCGGGCGGGAAGGAAATGGAGAACAATCGGGGAGAACAAGGCCGGCGGGCCTGGCCCGGCGGTGCTGCTCGGCACGTTCCTCCACAGCCCCCTCGGCGGGGCTGCCTTCCCCACAGGCCTGGCTCCTCACGGCACCCCTCAAAGGCCTGGTGCTGGAGGGGCCGGTGGCCATTTGGTGTCTGCGGGCGCTGAGGGTAGGTCTGGGGCCTTCCTGGCGGGGCAGCCGTCACGGCGTGGCTCGCCTTTTTCGAGGTTCGCAGCTGCAGGCCATGGTTTTGGAGGAGAGGTGTCACGCGGAGTTCCTGCCGCTTGCGAAACCCCTGGAAGCATCACGCGCCCGAGATCTCTGTCAGGTTTCTCTGTAGCTGATAAATGGGTTCAAATGGTATGAAGGAAGGAGACAGACATGAGCAGAGCGTGGTTGCCAAAACCTCACACTTCCATAGAAAATCAAGCCAGCAACAGATTTTTTGCATTCCTTTCTTCCTTAGCATTTAGCATCTACCTGAGTCACATTTTGACATTTTGCACCTTTTTTTTTTTTCCCCCCTCTATTTCTGGTTAGTTTGCTTACTTGTTTTGCAGTCACCAAGGCTTTTCTTCTGAATTATCTTGCAGCCACAGCAGCTGAAGTTTTAAGATAGAGATCATGAAGTAATGACAGTTAGAAACACCGTGTTAATGGAAAACAACAGGTACGTCTCTGAGAGCAACCGGTCCTTCGAGATGCTTTGTCCGTGAGGAGCTGGCACAGGGTGTGCGCATCGCATGCCGGAGATGCGAGCATACCAGAAGTGGGGCTCTCCCAGACGAAAGCTGGGAGACAAAATGTGTGATAACGTGTTTATCTGAGTGTCCTGTGAGCCTGGGTAATTTCACTCCTGGAATTCCTGCCCCCTGCGGTGCAAAAGGCAGGGTGCTGCTGTAACCTCCAGAAAGGTTCAGTCCCCTTCAGGTGACTGCCCATACCTGAGAGGACCTGGCAGGAGAAGGGCCTGCTGGCTCCTGAGGGCCTCTCTGTACAAATGCAAGAGTTCTGCATTGTGGTACTTGTGCAGGTGGGTTTTTGTCCCCTGATTACAGCAAAATACACATGTATAGAAGGATCTCCTGCAAGACGCTGGTTGGCAGAGAATATCATTTACCAGTTCTCCAGGTGAGCTCAATCTAAATCACCTGGGACGGAGCAGTCACACCTGGATTCCCTGATTTCTGGTCTTCCATTCTATTTCTGTCCCTCATCTCTGCTATTCTGTCCAGCTAGACCTAGAGGCTGTCAGGCCCTGGCTCTAGGATGTTGCTGAAGAGCCGTTCCCTAGAGCCAGGAGGGCTGAAAATGAATCCCTTGCGTCCCACTGAGCTAGCATTACAATGCCTTGTAGGAGCAGACTCTCCTAGGTGATGTTTCCTCCAAGAGCCTTTTCTCCTGTCCAAGCTCATGATGCCCAGCTCACTGCTGCCCACAGCAGTGGGTCCAGACTAGCAGGTGCCTGCATCATCCCCTCTCTTTCTCTCCACAGATCTGGTGAGCAGCTATTCTATGACCCCTCCTACTCTTAGCATCACTGAGGAGGAACACGTCATCAACGCCAAGGACACACTGACCATCACCTGCAGGTACGGTGCAAGCAAGCATGGCTCTGTCTGGACTGCTCATAGCTGGTAGGTGTCGGAGGACTCGTCAAGGAGAGCCTGTCAGGGAGATCCTAGCAGCAGCATACCCACAAATTAGCACAGCTGGCTAGAAATCTGCCACATGAACCGAGTGTGAATTCATCCAATTAATTAATTGAAAAAGAAGCTGAAGACATCTCAAAGGAGATGATGATAACCTCTGCTGGAGTCTTGCAGGCAGAAGGAAGATAGGGAAACACTTGCATGATCTGACAGCTTCCTTGTAAGCTTTCAGGGGACCTGGCTTCATAACTTTCCTGGTTTTTTTCTCTGGCATTGCTTGTTCTCACCTTATCAGGTGATGCTAGGCTGCTAGGGCTGTAGTTCTGGTTTCTGAATCTGGAAGATCATTTGGGGGACATGGAGAAATATCCATGGGAGAAGGCAACGCCACACTTAGTGGTGGCTGTGAGAGGCTGCCAGCTCTTCTAGGAAGCTGGGATTTAGCGCTCTGCTTTGTACACTTGGGGGTGAAGAGAAGCCTGAGCCAGGCTGGGTGAATAACTCTCTGAGAGGAGCTGATCATTTCAGAGTCCTGTGGCTCTGGGAAGGTATTGTGTCTGAACTGAATCGTCCCATCCTGGGGCACTTGGCTGCACATGTTTTCATCACTACCCTCTATCTTGGAAAGAATAACAACAACAAAAAAGGAGAATTGACAAAGGTCAATTTTCCTGGCAAAGCCAGAGTTTCCCTGCAGCAGCTGAAAGCAGATCCATGCCTGGGATCTGAGTGCTGGGGCTCAACAGTGGCATAAATTCAGCATGGGCCTCAAATGGGTATTTCTCAGTGTTATATATAACCATTAAGCAATTACTGCAAACACTTGGCTTGTATTGTGTTCATGTCTTGTCACAAACATATTTAACTTTTCCAGGAACAGATGGCATTACTCTTACTTTGTGAATCAGTTCATAGCCAGAAAATAGCAACAGAGGAAAGACTGTTGATGTCCACGCTGAACTGATGCCATTTGGTCCGGGGAGCAAGGTGTTTGTGGGCTTGTTGATATGGTGACCTGAGGAGCTGTGGTGTGTGCTAGGTTGTAGGAAATGCATGAGCTGGACTGTGGCCAGCCACAAGCTGCTGTGGGGAGCATGGAGGAGGGAGTTTGGAGACTCCAGTGCTCTGCGGAGTTGATTCTTTCTGCAGAGACCCAGCAAGGCTTGCCCGGGTCACCTTAGACGCATTTGGCCGCCACCACCCCCCACACATTCACTGTGAGTACCACACACAGAGAAACAGACCTGCGTTCTTGCTGCAGCTTCAGGCAGGGAAGCCAATGGATAATTGGGGTTTGCAGAGACAGCCCTGTGTTGCTCGCAAATTGAGCCAAGGCTAAAGGGCGCACTGAACCTAGAGGTGTGGTTAAAGAGAGTGTCTTCTGCAGTCAGGCATGAACATACCTGTTTAGCACCATGAAGCGGAAAGCCTTTCTTCTCAGGTCACCCTGCTAGACTGGGAAGGCCAAGATTGCTCTTTCCTCGTGCACTTGCTAGGTATCAATCGGTATGAAGGAAAATCACCTGAAGTGGAAAAAAAATATTTCCAGTGCAAACTCTGCATGGCCTGCCCTTGCAGGGAGCATCGTACAAACTCCAGAGGCTCTTCAAGTGGTAGCAAGACCCCTGTTTCCTGCTGCAGCGCCAGGGTTTGTCCTTCAGGTTCACTAGGCAGCATTCGTACAGCATGCTGGAATGGACGCAGCTGAGCACTGCTACCCCTGGCTCCCAGATTCTATGTGGCTCTGGACTGGCCACCTGGAAGCAGTATCAAAATCCATGCACCCTGATTCTGTGATTCAGCCCAAGTGCTCCCTGTCTGTCCCTTGCCTCTGCACCCTGCTACACAAGCTGTGCTCCTCTGGGGTTGTGCAGTGCCCTTCACACCATCCACAGGTGACAAGTCTCAGCACCTCCTGCACAGCTCAGAGGTTCTCCATCTCCCTGTGAGCCCTCAAGCCTGTGTTTGTCTCACATCTCAAGATTTTGCGGGACACTATTACTTCATGTGAATGAAAAGTAAATCTTTCCTGGTTCCTGGATCTCTAATTACACCCAGCTGCTACTCCAACCTCTTCTCTGGACCGTGGCCCACCCTGGGAAGACCTGGCTTGTGTTAATGGGAGCCAAAGGGAAAAGCACGCAGACCACCAAGAGAACAGGGAAAGAGAGGGTGATGGGGCAGGGTAGGGCAGAAACAAATACAAAACCAAATCCAAGATCCAGGGATTCTCTGCTGAGCATCTTGTTGGAGGTGGCTTCAGTCGACCCTGGTCTTCCCTTGAGAACAATGTCCTCTGGCTGCTCTTCAAGCTGCCCTGGAGCCAGGAGTACAGGCCCGCTCAAAGCAGTGCTGCAGCAGAAAGCTGAGCTCAAAACCCCCCGCGTGAGGCTCCCTGCAGACCTTTCAAGCTTCACCCACCGAGCGTGACAGTCCCGCAGCTGGCTGGGCTCTCAGGCTCCTTTGCAGCTCAGCCTGGATCTCACACACCCGCAGCTCAGCAGCCCCCTTCCTGCTCCTCAGCCTGCCTCGCCTCAGTGGTGACCAGAGTCCATGCCAGGCCCTGGGATAACCGACATCTCTGGAGCTGGGCTTGCTTAACAGAGGCCCAGAGATGCAGCACACCTGCAAGGAGTTACAAGGCTGAAGCCCTTCTTTTTCCAGTGCCCTCGTATCCAGGCACATTCCCCTACTGCCCGATGCAATACAGTAGTGCCTGCAGAGCAGGGGACCTGTGTAGGAGCATTCCTCAAAACGCAGATCGTGCCAGGGCTGGCTGAGAGCCTCAGTGATGTTTTGATCGAGGCATGTGGCACAGCAGGGTGAAGGGGCTGATGGACAGTGTGTCTTTTATTAGCTCCAGTCCTGAGAAGGAAGGAAAAAATATTGTGAATCTCTGCATTCATGCCCTCGGCAGCCTGTGCTGGGGAGAAGCGCAGAGCTTGTGCCGTTCTGGCTCATAAATATTGGAGCAGAGCCCACAGGAGCAGGCTGCACGACAGCAGAAGCCTGTGGGGGGATCAACTTGGTCCTGGCTATGCGAGCACAGCCCCAGCCATCCCATCCTGTCCTGCAAGTGCTGGGCACTCGAGAGGGAGCATCACCCATCTGTGGCTTTTAGAGAGGGAAGAGCAAGGGTGTCCGTTGCTGCCCAGTGACTTGTTAATAGAGCTGACTCGCAGATGTTTGTGAATGCACAAAGCCTACTCTGGTAGAAAGGAAGTATTTGACCCCAGAGCCCTCCTGGCTCCTGCAGAGGAAATGAGCACTGCAGCGGGGCTGGAGGAGCCTGAGGACAAGGCAGTGCCCTGCCACGACTGCTGTGTAGCAGTGGCCGGGACAACACCTGCTGCTGTTTCCTATGTGTGTGTGACTGCTTTGAGCATCCTCTGTGGTGCTGAGGGGATTCTATCTTATCCCATCTAAGTCACAAAGCCACAGCCAGCTTTGCCCATCGAGCCACACTTGGGAGCTTCAAAAAGAATTGAAGAAAAGTGGTGCCAATTGCAACGACTCCCTTGAAGAGCATCTGTCCTGAAAAGATTCAGGAAAACAGCTGTAGAGAAGCCTACGGTGCATCTGTTTCCAGCTGGCATCGGCAGGCTCCCTCGCCCAGAGACACATTATCACAGAGCTGAAAGAAAACAACTTGGGAACAAATCTTCAAAGGTGACAGATAAGAGGGAGGGAACAGTCCCAGACTGCTGCTTGGACCCTTTCCCAAATGCAGAGGGTAGCTTCAGAAGCACGTCCAGGTGAGCCTGGCCTGCCCTCATCCCTGCCTTCTTCTGGTCCTCTTCACACGCCAGTGACACTAACTTGGACTCGCCTTAATGCTTTTACCTTCTGTGTCCCCACTGGATCCGGTCAAGCAGCAAATGATGCAAGGAATGCCTTAGCTCCGAGCTGCCCACAGGCTGGTTGTCAGGTCTGTTTGTACTGGCCCATCCGTGTTTACATAACTACGTGTCACTCAGCTACTGCGAGCCTTGATGGTTAATAAAACAAGTGGATCTGATAATGCGTGAAAATCCCAGTGGGTAAACAAACAGAAAGCGGAAACGCTGGAGACTTGCACAATTACCCTGCTCCACATGGAGTGCCAAAAATGCCTGAGCAAATGCAAAGGGCTTTGGGGCTCCTTTGCTGAGTTGGGGCCTGAAGCTCTCAGCTCTGCGCTGAGAGCAGTGCCAGGCATGTGCTCGGCGCCTGCTGTAGTGGGAACTTGGGCACAGCAGCAAGGGGCATGCTCAGAGGCTGCTGGGTGTTAATGGTTTGGTGATCAGATTTACGATTGTTTTCCACATGCGTGTATAGGATGGGAAAAACTCAAAATTCAAGAATCCTATTTTTATTGAGGAGTTCGTGAGAGTGATCCGTTGGAAAATCCCACTGTGACTGATGGGCACAAGGCACCAGAGCTGCAGTTCTAGTCCTGTCTCAGGCACTGAGGGCAATTGCAGTGAATGCAGAAGTTTGAGCTGAGTTAGAGGTGCTGTGCGGCTGTCCCCAGGCCCATGTCAATGCCTGGTGACACAGGGAGACTGCAGCACTGCAGCTCTGAACACATCTGCCGTGAGTTGGGCAGCAGGAGCTGCAAGAGCAAAGTCTGCAGGAAGACAAATCAGCTGCTGGACACAAACACAAAGGGGCAGGTCTTTCCCCCATGCGTGGACTGAAATCCTGTCCTCAGTGCGTCTGAGCCATTGTGCCCTCCCATGGCACCTTATCTCGCTTCCTCCTCGCTGCCCCTTGCAGTCTGAATCCAGCTATTGGTGACAGTCACAGTCTGGCTGTGCTTAAAACCATGTGCCAGTGACCTGCCCTGGCCGTCCCCTGGCAGAGGAGCTCCCTGTGCCAACATGCCTATTCCCAACTTGCATAAAAGATGAGTCCAGTTTCCCATAATAGAACAAACGGTGCTGACAGAAAGCCATTTTTTGTCCCCACAGCTGCCTCTTGCAATGTGTTCTTTTTTTTTTTTTTCCGTCTCTTTTTTGCACATTCTGAAGTGACTTTCAGCTACACTGGCAAACTTTCAAGTGTGGACTGGGCCATCCTCTGAAAGGGGCTCTGATTTCACAGAAGGAAACTTCCAGCATGATATAAAAGCTTGTTTTGTTTGTGGTAAACAGAGCGAGCGTACATGTGCACACACAAGCCTCCCACTCTGGAGATCCTCAGCTATATATAAATACACACGTGCACGCTCGGGCTGGAGGTTTCTTGCAGATCCTGGATGTCACTGTTTGTCTTTGGGCCCCTCTGGGCACTGCGTGGCCGTGCCCTGCGGAGGGGTCCCTGTCCCTGTGTCTGTGGAGGAGGGACCGCACAGCAGCCCCAGGCAGCTGGGGGAGGACTAGGAGGGGGTGCAGGGGAGAGGAGCTGCTCCCATGGCAGTGGGGAAGGAAACAGAGCCAGCAGCTGGAGAGAGGGCGATCAGCTGAGCCTCCCTTTGTTTTCTCCTCGCTCTCCTTTACCCTTGACTCCCTCCTGCATTTCTCTTTCTTGTTCTCTCTCCAGTCTGCTCTCCTTCCCTCGTTCTTCTTCCCACTCCATTCATCACACCACAAGTCCCAGCCAGCAGCTGCACCGAGCCAAGGGGACTCATCACGTCCATGTGTTTTCTTAATAGCTCTGGACCCTTTTAATAACGAGAGGGAATAGAGAATAAGTGGATCCTTTCCCTCAGGGTCCCGTATGGCTCCCTGTCCCAGCATCAGTACTGGTAGGACAAAGTCATGGGAGGGGGAGACTTGCTTTTGCATGGGGCTGATGTCTGACAGCTTGCCATCTCCTTGCACCTGTTCTCCTCCCCAGGGCAGGGCTGTTCCTCCGTGCCCCAGTCTGAGGATGGTGGCTATATGGGACAAGTGCAGAGCCATGCGTGCATGTGGGAGGGGAGCAGAGGGCTGTTAAGCCCTCATCTCATTCACGCTCCTTGCCGCAAAGCTAATTCTCCTGTTTACCCATCTCCAGAGGCCAGCATCCTTTGGAGTGGTCGTGGCCTGGGGGCAAGGTGGACCCCAGTGGGAAGGAGAAGGAGGCTGAGTTCATGGCCTCCCCAGCCCCCAGCGGAGGCCGGGCAATCCGGGAAGAAGACTGCGAGGGGACGGGCACGAAGCCGTACTGCAAAGTCCTGGTGCTGACAGAGACCCAGGCGAACGACACGGGTTACTACCGCTGCTATTACAAATACATTGATGCCAAAATCGAGGGCACCACAGCGATCAGCACCTATGTTTTTGTGAGAGGTAAGAGTCATCCGGCGGTGTGTGCTGGGGGGGCTCGGGGGCAGCGTGTGCACCGACGCAAAATCAGAAGGGTTTAAAATCCCAATGTAAACCCCCCCCCAATCTCCCCAGGAGGGGCATGGCCTTTGCAGGCTTGGGGAAGGGACCTAGGGCTGGCTCCTTGCACTGAGAAGGAAGCAATATCCGTCCCCTTCTGGGGGGTGGCAGCAGCGCCTGGGATTCAATTATGTCCCAGCCTGGGGGCATCACTCCAGCCAGGCTGGAATGCAGGAATTTGAGGAGTGAGTGCCGAGCCTCGGAGATGTTCTGCTGCTAAAAAAAGCACAAGAGTTAGCTTCTGGGCAGCTGGGGGCTCTCTGAGATGCTAGAGGCAGAGCAGGGGTAGGGATGGTAATGCTCCATAAAGCTGAGAGGGGCAGAGGAGGAGCAGCGCAAACCCACCGTGTGCAGCCTCCTCCTGCCCCCAGGCCGGAATGGCCCTGGAGCCACTGCCCCACATGCTCTGCTCCAGGGACTGCCATGCAGGCAGGGTTATGAGGTGTGTTTTGGAGGAGGAGGGCAGCCTGCCAAGCTTGGAGCCAGGACCTCAGCTCAGCAAGGGGCTGATTCTTGGCTTCCCTGTGCCCCAGGGGCTCCCGCTCCGCTGTCTCCCCCACTGCTTGCAGCAGGATCCAGCAAGATAAATGAGTGCCGTCCCCTGGAAGCAGTTGGCTGAGCTATTTCTCTTTCCACCCCTATTTATTAGTTGGTGCAGTTGTCACGAGCCAGGCAGGTCATGACATACAAGATGCATTTTTCAGAAGTCCCAGGGCAAAGCCAAATTTACCTCTGCAACTATGCAGAGAAAAATGTAGAAGCAAATCAGAGAAAGCTGGGCAGCTGCTGGACGGGAATTGGAGTCTGTCTGGGCAATTGCCTCCTCTTCACGTGGGCTCTGCTGCCCATCCTAGAACAGGACATAGCTTCCCTGTATCCCAGGAATGTTGTGAGGAGGCGTCTGTGAGTTGGACAGGGACGTCCAGATGCTCTTGAGCATTGTATCAGGATGGATGCAGAGCTGCTTACGCATGTAGCTGAAAATAAGAACAACTTAACAGGCTTACACGCAGGGTGTGCTTTTGCAAAAGCCTGGTTTGTCTACGGATGTAGATTTCCCTTTTTAAAACTTTGGATTTCAAATCCACAGTCAGGTGTGGATGTGAGATCCAGCAAATGCCACCTTCTTTGTCCCCTCATCCACCTCCTCTCATCTCTGGCATCATCTGTAGCTCAGTAATGGCTCTCCTGTTTACCAGAGAGCAGCAAATGTGCATGTGTGATGGAGCTTAGGGGCAATAAATCCCACACTGTCAGGGAGCATGAGACTCACAGTGCCTGTGGACAGCTTGTGTGCAACAAATCCAGCCAACACCTTGCAGTGTTGCTTTGCACATGGCGACACAGCACATGTTCATCATCATTCCAATCAGGCTGGGCCCTGTTATGGCTATCAAACATCCAGGAGATCTCAGGATCTGCCTGGACAGACTTTCCAGGCAGGAGAAGGGACATGTCCGGGAAAAAACAGGAAAATAGTAGCCGTAGCCATTGCAGAACATCCAGATAAAGTCCTGCCTGTTCCTGCTGAACTGGGCTGCAACGTGAAACTGTCCCTGGAGACTTTGGAAGGGCTGATGTAAGTGTCGGGGATGTTTGGAGACAGCATGGTCAGACCACAGATTTATCCACCAGCCGCATTTGTCATGTTAAGAGCTTGGTGGAATTGCCAGCAACAAAATATCTGTGCTTGGCTGGAAATGTGGGTTCTTCTGTATTTTACCTGCACCTCAGTTCTCAAATGAACTCCTCACACATGTCTAATTTCCCACATGTCTGGTTTGGTGTGCATTTTATTACATCTACAGATAGCGCTGTGAACATACAGAATGCCTCATCAGAGTGAAAGAGGATATGCGCAGCCCCCATCTCGTAAGGCTTAGCATATATTAATGAAGAAAGTACTAAATTATTCCCACCTGACCCATTAAGACAGCCTCATAGAAAATACGTGATGGGATCACAGAGGGGAGTTAATGCATGAACCACTAGCTCATTGGCAGCTGGGCCTGCCCAGTAAATCAGTTCGTTCTTGGCTGCCCTCTGAGCTCTGTAGTCTCTCACCTCTGCCAGCTGTGCTCATCCAACCTCTCACGTGCCCAGGGCTTGTGAAAAGAACGAGGAACATGGTCACACTTTGAAACAAACCTGTGATTTCTGAAGACAGCAGTCTTGTGCTAGTACAAAACGCCAGGAAGTAAGGATTCTCTGGGCATGTCTCCTGTGCATGGCTTCTTTCCCTTAAGCTGTAGAAACAAAGCGCTTCACCCAGAGCAGGTCTTTGCAGCATGGCTATGACTGAAGCAACAGCTTTATAGGCCAAAAATTAAAAGAATTTACCTCATACACTGAACGGTGTGAGCAGTGGCTTGGATAGGGTTGGGCCCAATGTCATTTGAGAAGCAGGATCCCCACAGTGGGATCATTACTACTTTAATCTTTGACTTGTCATTTTAGATGGGCAGCTCTAGGGGTTGGCTAGCAGAGGAAAAGAGTCCCAGGCTGGACGAGCAGCCCTCTTCATGCTGCAGTCCCTTGAAACCAGTGGTTTAGCTGCAGTTCAGGTGAATATTGAGCAGCCTTTAGGG
Organism: Alectura lathami; assembly: GCA_013399715.1. Lineage (NCBI taxonomy): Eukaryota > Metazoa > Chordata > Aves > Galliformes > Megapodiidae > Alectura > Alectura lathami. The sequence continues at coordinate 65,990 of VXAV01000022.1, forward strand.
CCACAGGGATCGTTTAGCCTGCTTCCAGTGTACCAGAAGCCAGAAGATCTCCCCTGCAGCTCCCTGGGGCAGCCCCACATCTCCCAGGTGGGGACCCCCCCACTTCCTTACGGAGTCCCCTTGCCCCGGGGATGGTTTCCATTAACAAAGCCAGCCACAACCACCTGCTGGGTGGACGCTTCCACAGACGGGACTGTTACAGAGGAAAGATGCTGGCAACAGCAGGCATCAGAGACACCAGGAACCAGTCTGTGCCCAGAGCATCCTTTGGGGTATTGGTATTTCAGAATAAATCATCTGTCAGTGAGGCACTGACAGGGGACACCAAGCAGTCTTGACATTCATTATCTCCTCTTCCAATTTTTTCTTCATCCCCTTTAGTCAGCCTCAGTGGCTGCTGCTTCTGTGCCCTGTTTGGGAGGGTCCAAAGCATAGGAAACACCTCAAAGTGAAATATTAAACAAAAGAGCAGACAGGTGAGCAAGTGCCTCAGCAGCAGCTGGCATGAGGTACTGCAAGACAAACCTCACCCTTCCAGCCCTCTGTTTGGCTGCATCATGAGACAGAAGTGTATTTTGCCTCATGGTCTCACCAGCTTTTTCCAGAATACCTGAGAGAGAACCAGAAATGGGCTCCATGCTCCCTTTTAGCTTGCCAGCTCTTTGTGCTCGGTGTCTGGTGCCTGGCGCAACAGCTCAGGGCCGTGGTAGGTCTCTGTATGCTGCTGTTGACTCCCTTCCACCTCGAAACCCCACTTGGGTTTGTCAGGTTGGACGCAGCCAATGTGCTGAGTGGGACAAGACAGCCCCTTCTGCCAACGCTTTCTGTCTTGGAGCTGGCTCCACGTGGAGGAGCTTAGTGTAACGCCCCTGGACTCGCTATGTCATTTCGCTGATTAATTCAGGGCGGTTTTGCTCTTCCTGTCAATATTTGTGCTTGCAGCAGTTGGGAGGCAGTGGGGTGGCAGCCCTGGAAATCTTGGCTCATCTGTTTATCTGCCGGCCCGGCTGGCTGCAGGATGACATCTGCATACCATTCAGCTGCGGCTCACTTCCTCGCCCTGGAAGGTCGCGCTGCCTGCTGCCGCGCCAGGGCGGCACAGCCCTGCTCCGGCACCGGCTGGGCAGGCGCGGAGCCCAGCGTGAGACCCGCCGGTTTCACAGAGGGTCAGGCCCAGGCAGAGACCTTGAGGGGGCCAGGAAGGGGGAGGTCGTTTCCAGCGCTACCCAAAGTTGCAGAGGTGCCGCTCCATCAGCGTGGTGTTTGGCCTGCGGGAGCTGGCCAGCCAGGCGCACACCCTTTGCGTTCGGGGTGTCTCTGCTGGCTGTCGCACATCCCAGACGGGCTCATCAGCTCGGCACCACTCCCTCTGGCAAGCTCATGCTGCGTTAAAGAAAGTCAGAAAGCCTTCTATTCTTCGGGTTCCTCCCTCTTCCCGCTTCTCCTCTTGCTCCTGTTTAGTTGTTGTTCTTGTATCTCTTTCTCAGATTTCGAACAGCCATTCATCAACAAGCCAGAGACGCTCCTCATCAGCAAGAAGGAGAACACCTGGGTGCCGTGCCTGGTGTCCATCCCAGACCTTAACGTCACGCTGATCTCGGTGAGAGCTCCTCTGCTGGGAGGCTGCGGGCCGACACGTGTTGCATCTGTTGCGCGCTTGTAATTGCCTGAGTGGAAGCAGTACAGGCACTGCCAGGAATGGAAAACGCATGGGATACATTTTCCATGGAAAGTACAAGCCACTGGCTTCCTCGTTTTATTTGCAGGTTGAGGCTGTGTTGTCCAGTTCCCTAGGGCAGATCCCGTGGGCTTCCTGCCAATTTTGCTCCTCTTCCCTGGAGCTCTATGGAACAAAACAAGACTTTGCTTTAATCCCATAGCATCCCCTGTTTGCTCTGGTCTCTGTGATCTGAGAACCCGCTAGGTGGTCAGCATCCCCAAGGGGGAGGAGGCTGCAACTCTAAGGCAGATGACTGAAAACAACTCTATTATCAGCTTGTTTATGCCTTTTTTTTTTTTTTTTTACAATGCAAATACATCCTTCCAGGATGAGTGTTACTATTGTACAAAGGCCTCCAGGGACATTCTGGGGGCCAGGGGCCTTTCCCTTGCCCGGGAAGGACACTACCCAAGGTCAGCCCTCATCCCGGTGGGGCTGATGTTTGGGACATCAGCATCAGTTTCCTTAGCTATCTCTATCAGTTTCCATTCCTGGAAGTCTCTGGCCCGCATCCGTAGAGGCTCACGGTGCAGGATACGGCCGTTTGGGGTGTAGGGGAGGCTGGGATTCCTAGATGACAAACCCTTGAGGGGAGAGATCAGGAGGCCAGCACAGCATGACACTGCATCATTTCTTCCCACAAAAGAGAGATGTTAGCCAGCGTGAAGCCTGGAAGAGTTTGGGTGGGAATGTTGTTATGCTCTCATTTCACTTGGCAAAATGTTGTTTTGTTTTCCAGCAAAATTCCCTCATCCACCCTGACAGGAAAAGCATTTTCTGGGACAACAAGAAAGGGATGCAGGTACCCACTCACTTGATCAGGGACTCCTTGTTCATCCAGTGTGAGACTGTCATCGACAAGAAGGTCTTCAAATCCAATTTCTTCATCATCCATATAGCAGGTGAAGGTTTGAGAGAGTGCAAGATGACAGTTTGCAGCCCTGTGATTTACTTTGTGGCATTGTTATGGCCCTGTCTAGCTGTGTGCCATGCTGAGATACACTGAGCAGCAGGAGTCCATACCTAGGGCTCCTGTACCTGCACAGTCTGAGCTGCTGATTCCAAGGATGCTTTTCTGGTTTGTGCTGCTTTTCTGATACCCAGATCCCAGCTTCAAAGAATTAATAGATCAGAAATGTCTTTTCCTTGCCTCTTCTGCATCAGGGATTGAACTGTACGACATTCAGCTGTACCCCAAGAAAGCCATGGAGCTGCTGGTGGGAGAGAAGCTGGTCTTGAACTGCACAGTGTGGGCCGAGTTCAACTCTGGTGTCCGCTTCCAGTGGACTTACCCTGGCAAACAGGTACTGGCAAACAGGGCAGCTCCCCATGCACTGGGCCACTTCCCTCTGAGTCCTCCCAGCCTGTGAGGGGATCCCTTCCCTCTGTGCTTCTCTCTGTGATAGAGTCTGGCTCTTGCAAACAATGAAACATTGGAGTTCAACAGAGTGCACTATGGTGTTGGCATACCTACAGGGCTTCAACCTAGTGGCTGGACTGCAGATCAAGGCAAAACCCGTGCTAAACTCTTACCCCAGCCTTGGTCAGTCAGTCACACAGGGCTCCGTGCTTTAAAAAGCAGTCAGTGGTGGAGATGCCTTCCTGGGGCAGCAGTTGCAGACATGAGGAGCCCATCTGCACAACCCCACCCCTCTGATGCCTTTCATGCCCTGTTCTCTCCCACCAGATGCAGCGAGCAGTGATAGAGTCCGAGCGCCGATCCCTGCAGACTCACACGGAGCTCTCCAGTATCCTGACCCTCCACAACGTCAGCCAGCAGGACCTGGGCAGGTACACGTGCACTGCCACCAATGATGCCCAGATGCTGGAGGAGAGCACTGATGTCATCGTGCATGGTAAGCTGCCTTCTGCTGCCTCACAGAACCACAGCCAGAGCCAAGCCACATGGAGAGCAATCCCCAGATCTCTTAGGAAGTTCTTAGCCCAACGCTCCTGCGCTTCCAACCCACTCTGCTTTAGTGAGACCCATCCTTCTACCAGTCCCTCAGCCCTTCTGTATTCCAGCACCACACTGGGAACACAGTCGTACTCAGCAGAATGCCCCAGTGGTGACAGAGAGAGAGATGCAAACACCAGATTGACCCAGATGACAGTGGGAAGGCAGGACACACCGACTGTGCGCACAGCAGGCCTGAGAGCCAGCCAGCTGTGGGTGCACAAGGCACCATCAACACTGTGCAGCCTGATCCTGGCAGTGGAGAGCCCCAGGACAGCTCCCAACAGAGAGGCAGCTCTTCAGCTGCCCCAGCTGCCTTTGGTCCTTACTGTTGGATCCTGTGGGAAGAAGCAGAGCTCGGTGACAGCTGTACTCTTTGTGCTTCCCTCTCCTCCATGCTCGCCTCTTCTCCTGCAGAAAAGCCCTTCATCAACGTGGAGTGGAGGAAGGGGCCGGTGATAGAAGCCACCGCCGGAGATGAAGCTGTGAAGCTGCCAGTGAAAGTCGTGGCTTACCCCCCACCAGACTTCCAGTGGTAACTCATCTTTCTTGGCCCAAGCCACCCTCTCTTCTCCTCCTTCCCCTTGCCAAGGAAGAAAGCCTAGTCTGCCCTCCTTGCTGGGTCCCTCTGAGGTCAGGATTGTCCCAGATGTCACCTTCTCCCACCTGTGGAGAGGCTGCCCATGTTCCTGGGGTGTTCCCCACAGCTCACCTGCCCTGGTTCTCAGCAACACAGCTTGGGAGGGGAGGAGGAGAAGTCTAGGGGAGAAGCAGCAAAGGTCCTGGCCTGACTTGGCAGCTCTGCACTGTCTGGAGAGGCCACGTGGAGCTCCCACAGGAGCTGCCCCTCTCATAGTCCTGCAGCAGGGATCACAGCTGCCCAGAGGAGCGAGATTGAGAGCCAGGTTGTGCACCACGTTATGCTGCACTTCCACTAGAGCTAGCTGGGAGCTTTGTACCCAAACACCGCCTGGGCAGAGTCATGACATCCCTGACCTCACATCCACACAGCACAATGTACAGACCTGTAACTCAGGTCTGCAGAAAGCCCAGGGGTCCCTGCAGAGAGGACCATGCTTTGGCAGGGACCAGCAAGCCCGTGCCTGGCTGCCGGTGGGACACTTCCTCCCCGTGGCTGCATTTTCTCTCTGCCTCCCTGCAGGTACAAGGACGGGAAGCTAATTCCCAAGCAATCTCAATCTTCAATGCAGATCAAGGATGTGTCAGAGCATCACGCTGGGACGTACACGCTGGTTCTGAGGAACAGGCTGGCGGGGCTGGAGAAGCGCATCAGCCTCCAGTTAATTGTCAATGGTAAGGGAGGGGGCCAGGGGGAGAGCACTGAGCCCCCGGCCCCAGCCTTTGGGCTGCTCTGAGACCAAGTTCCTGGTGCTTTGCTAAAGCAGTTGGTACCTACATAACCTCCTTCAGCCCAATGCTGAGGGGTGCTCTGGTTACAGCAGTGCTGGTTGCTTGTGGCCTAGACAATATGCCACAGGAATGGGACTCAGGACACCGAAGTTTTGTTCCTGGCTCCACTGCTCTGAGCAGGATATGCCAGTGCTCAGGGGCTGTTTCCCACCTGCAGCTGGGGCTGCTGCTGAGGGTGATCCTGACTGATGAGGACTTGAGAGCAGAGCAGCTGCAGCACATGGAGCCTGGAGCTGGAGCCGTTCTCTGGGTGCCCCATGGCTCCCAGGGAGCTTTCCTGGTGGAAACTGGTCCCTGTTGTGCAGGAATCAGGTGTCAGCACGAGAAGAAGTAGAAGGGCACTGCTGCTTGGGGATTTATCTCCAGTGGGCTTTGTAGCCCTGTGCTGGGGGCTGCCAGGCAGCACTGTGAGTGCTGCAGCATCCAGCCAGTCACATCCTGCAGAGGAAGGAGAAATGTATCGCTTGAACCTGCCTAAGTATAACCTGTCCTGCCTTGCAGGCTAGAGCTCCCCAGGAGCTGCCCTGGGAGCCACAGGGCATTAGAGCCCAGTCTCTCTAGACAGGCCTGGGGAGGGCTGTGCCTGGTTGGGGGATGAAGCAGCCAAGCCCAGGGCCACTCACGTGTCACTCTGACGCTTGCAGTTCCTCCGCGCATCCACGAGAAGGAAGCCTCTTCCCCAAGCATCTACTCCCGGAGGAGCCCCCAGGCCCTTACCTGCACAGTCTACGGCATCCCAGCACCCGAGGTGATCCAGTGGCAATGGAGGCCGTGGATGCCCTGTCGGATGTTCTCTCGACGCAGCCTGTAAGTGCCATCTCTCCCGGTGCCCATGTCCTGCCAGGCCACCAGCATGGTGTTATGGGCTCCTTGTGACCACGGCTGTGTCCCAGACCTTGCCTCCCTTTTGCACTCCCAGCCATGATGTGGTGAGAGGAGGATGGCACCAGCTGATGGCTCGGAGAGCCGTACACCAACTTGTCCCATAGAGGAGTGGAGTGGAACCCACTGGAGACACTGTGCTCCACGTGGGACTTCTGCCCAGCCTGGCTGCTCCCAGGCACCAAGTGCTTCCACTGCTTCCCCTGTCCGTGGCCATCTGTGTCCTGTACCTCAGGGCTGTCTGTCAAGGGCTGAGTGTCATTATTGTCACTGTGCTAATGGGGAAAATGAGGCAGATTGCAGGAGAAATTGTCACAGGTCCCTGGTGAGACCCTGAGACAGCAGCTGGGGTTCACTTCATCCCTGCCCTGAGGTCCCTCTGCTTTTGTGGTCCTTCATCTTCTGCTGGGTGATGATGGAAGCAAAAGTGCTGGTAGGCAGGGGAAGCACCAGCTGCCTGCCAGCTGCTGGGGCAGTTTGCCAGGACGTGTCTGTGCAGGCAGTACTGACAGACAGGCTGGAAGTGTTCGTGCCCACTGTCTGTGCCCTAGGAAGCGGGGGCAGCAGCAGGCAGGGCTGCAGTGGCACTTTTTAGCTGTGGCCTTGCAGGAAGAGGGAAAAGGGATGCTGGGGAGTCACAGCCAGAGCAGTCAGGGTGGAGGACATCAGGGTGCCAGGAGGAAGCCAGGTCCTGCAGCCCTGCGTAGGCTGTTGCTGAGCCAGGGACACCAGCATGCTCTCCATCGCATGCGAGTGCACTGTGGCCCTGTCAGGAAGTAGAGGGGCCCATGAATTATGAGCACTGTCTCCCAAGGCCGCCGCGTTTCTGCCTAGCATAGCTCCAGAGGATGCAGGAGGCTTCTTTCTGGCTTCCTGTTGTTTACACAGCTCACCGGTGTGCTCGCTCTGTCGGCACTGCCAGCACGCACCCTCACCCCTGCTCCTGGGTGTTCAGCTCCCCTCTGCCACAGCAAGCCCCTTCCCTCTTCACCTCTCACCCTGGATTTTCGGCAGACCCTTCATATTTCCTTTTCCATCTGCATTTCAGAAGCACCCTGCAAGTTGCAGCATCTCAGGTCTTTGACAGATTTGGGCTTTTCTCCCTGTTCGCCTGCATCAGCCCTAAGGAGGTGCCACTGTGTCCCTGGGAGATGCCAGCAGCACCTTTACTTGGGAACTTTCCCTCCTGGGTTTTGTGGGATCAGGCCAGCAGGCGCACCCCCAGGTGCAGAACCCTCTGCTCTCCAGGCCTGCACCCAGCCAGGCTGTGACACCCCTTACTCACAGTCCCAGCAGGGGCCTAAGTCTCATTGTTGAGCATCCAGAACTGCCCCAGATACACGTGAATAATATTCACTCCTTCCTTTCTCCATCTATGAAAATACAGGCCTGGGGGTGTAGACACTGCCTGGGACACCAGTATCTGTTCCCTGCTTCCATTTTCACATCTATAGATAATGCCTGCCTCAGTAGTGATTGCAGACACCCTTCTGAAGCACATTAAGGCTATGTAACCAAGAGACCCAAGAATTTTTGCAGTCAGAGGACAGGAGCATCAGTTCTCAGACACAGAGTTATTTTTGCTGCCTTCTTCCCAGCTGACCCTCTCTCCACCTCTCTCCTCTTTCTCCTGTTCCTCCCTGGGTGCTGGATTAGCAACAGCAGGCACCGGGCAGCAAGGCGCCATCAGCGAGACCGGATGCCCGAGTGCAAGGACTGGAAAGATGTGTCACAGCAGGACGCCGTGAACCCCATCGAGAGCATTGACACCTGGGTGGAGTTCGTGGAGGGACGGAACAAGGTGAGGCCGCAGCCCCGGGCCTGTCCTGGAGCGGGAAACAGGCAGTTGTTTGGGGTTCATTGGGATCAGCCAGCAAAAGTGGCCTGGAAATGAGCCTGGCAGAGACAGATCTGGGGAGTGCTTCACACCTCTTCCTCTAAAGCAAACCATCAGCAGCCATGCCCAGCTCTGGGGCGGTGTGGTACCAGGCAGCCCCAGGACGAGGGAGGGGTGTCATCTTTGAGAAATTACCCTGTGTCCAGAGAGGCTCCTTCTGGGGCTGACTGATTGTACCGATCCCTGCTGAATGCAGGGGGGCATGGGGGTTTGCTCCCACAGCATTTCCGAGCACTCCTGCTGTTCTGGGAGAGCCAGACCCCACAGAGCAGCCTGGGACACTGGAAAGGGAGAGCAGCAGCCACACACCGGCCAGGAACTCTCTGGCCTTGGGAACATGTGTGTGTGTCAGGGCATTTCATCGAGCTGTCCCCATCCTGGTGGGGTGAGGGCGGTATGGAGGTGCTGGCGTCTATCTGCTGCAGGTTTGTGACTGAAAGCACGCCCGTGCCCTGCAGAACTCGCTTCTCCATCACACCATTTCTACTCTGGAAGGAATATCTCTCCCTCGTTGCAGTGTGTGACCTGCAGATGGCTGGACAGTGCTCGTTGCCTGCTTCTTTCTGCCTCTCTGGTAGCCACAGGCGTCAGCTCTGTGCCCTGCACTGCAGCGGGGTTCCTGTTCCCGCTAGTGCTGGGCACCGGCTGTTTGCAGAGGGATGCAGAACAAACAAATGGGCCCCTGTTTCCGAAAGTCACTTCCTGTTTTCCTACACACCTCCAAAGGCACTTCCCGTTCCCCGGCACGGCCGGCAGTTCGTCACTCTGCTAAAGGGGTGGCAGGGGCAGATGCTGCTCCTCCCAGAGCAGCCAAAAGGAAAGGCGGGGGTCTGTGTCCCCTGAGGAAGTGAGCAGGGGTGTTGGGAGCTCCTGGGTGAGATGCTCTTGTGTCCCTCTCCAGATATGACTCTCATCTTGGTCTTTCAGTCCCTCTACATTTTTGCTTTTTTCACCATTCCATTTCTCTCTTCTCTTCCTCCTGTTTTTCAGCTGTGTTCTTCTCATTCCCTGTCTGCTAGATTGTAACTGTCCTAGAGGTCCAGCTCAGGTTGTGCAAGAGCTCTGTGACAGCAGAGCTCTTCTGCCATGTCCCCGTATCTTCTCTCTCTCTCTTGTCTCCTCCTTTCTGACTGTCTTCTCTTACCATCTTCCTTCAGTTTTATTTTGTCCATAAAGGCCAGAATGATGTCAAATGCAGAAATCCCAGCTCAAATGTAACACAGACTAGGGGGAAAATCCCCAATAAGCAGGAAAGGCAGCACACAAAAGTGCCACCAGAAGGGTCACTTCAGCTGTATTGAACATCCCTAAGAAACCCAAAAAGGCAGCATTCATAAGTGCTAGTAACTGGGTCACTTCAGCTGTAATGAATATGCACTGAATGAATGACTGCTCCTTCTGATTATCACAAGCTAATATACTGCCACTTAGAAATGCATCCCAAAGTGTATGGGATGAATTGTAAAGACAAAGTACTTTCCCTGTAGAAACTCTTTTTTTTTTTTTTCAATGTAAACATTGCCTCATTAGAGGGATCTTTGCATGTAATTACCTTGCCATTTAACTGGGAGTGAGGACAAACCTGTGCTCCAGGCTGCAGATTTCCTCTAAGGGGAGTGCTTGTAGCACACTTGGCAGCTCACATGTGTGCACTGTGAGCTGGGAGGAGGAGAGCAGCCTTACTCCCCAGCTGCCTTTCCTGGCTTCCTTGGAGGCAGCATCTCCTGGGGCTGTGCTCCCAGGACAGCAGCCGGGCTGTTTGCCCAGTCTTAGTCAAACCTTGCTGGAAGGAGAGATGAGGAAGCTTTTGGGATTGTGTCTCTATACACTTGGAATTTAAAAAGAGAAGATGATAGCTCTTCCTGAAGTGGTGAAAGCTGGGATGTTTTCCCAGGCCTAATTTTCAGTCACAGATAAAAGGAATGCTAGCAGGTCTGTAAACACCTGTAAACGCCGCTGAACTCTGTGGGACACTGAGCAGCCACCAAACTGCAGAGGACTGTCTGCTAGGGAGCAGCGCCAACCCTACTTTTCTCTTCCCTCTTACCCTCCCTGACTTCTTCTGATGCTCTCTTCCCCCACCAGACAGTCAGCAAGCTGGCCATCCAGGAGGCCAACGTCTCAGCCATGTACAAGTGTATTGCTTCCAATAAAGTGGGTCGAGATGAGCGGCTGATCTACTTCTACGTGACCAGTGAGTACTGTGGATGTCCCTTCCACCTGTGTCAGCTGGGCTCTCTGCTGAAATAGGCGGGTCCCTAGACATGCCAGGTCCCATCTTTCACACACAGCACCTTAAACAGCAACCAGGATGCCGGCAGGGCTGCCCCAGATCTCTGCTGAGTAGCAAAACCTTGGAGTTCTGGCAGCAGATAGTGCATACAGACCTGGAGATAAGCCGGTGCGGCTGTGACAGGTCCTGCCGGTGCAGGCAGCATCCTGGGCTGGGGACGTGCCTGGTCCAAGAGCATCCTCTAGTGGCACTGCCAGACGCGCTCCTAGGCAGGGTCCTGGCCCCAGCCTTTGGCATGGCCCCCACGGGATTTTGGTGGTGGGAGAAAGCCAAGTTTGTAGAAGCCCATATGGGGCTGCACGAGCTTCCTGGCATCAGCACCCTGTGCTGGCAGGAGCCTCTTCGTGCCTGCTGGGGAAAAGGAACCCAGCAGGGGCTGGGGGCAGAGGCTTATCTTCAGGGTTGTCTGGAGGGACCCCAGAAGCCTCATAGGCAGTACCTGTGCTGTCAGCAGCCACCAGCCTTTATAGAGGCAGAGGAACTCCTGCGATCACTGATCCTGTAATGCTCTACATGTGCCAGGTCCAGCCTGGCAGTGTATCTGCCTGACAGGCAAATGCAGGCAGCTGTGCAATCTAGAACGCTGCTGCTGAGCTGAGAACAGTAACAGCCAGACCCAGACCACGTAGACTTGTTTCACTTGTGATCCGTCTCGGTTTGACCCTGACACTTCAGCACATCCCTTAGCACCTGCTCCGCTAAAGCTGTCGGTCGCTAGCAGTTTGCGCGTTACAAGCTCTAGGAGGGTTTTCATTTGCCCTGGCTGAGGACAGTGCAGTCTCAGAGCTGAGCCCAAGGGGGCAACTTCATTGTGTCTGGCAACTGAGCCAAGAAAACTCATCCACGTGTTCATTTCCTTCCTGAAAGCCATTCCAGATGGATTCGAGATCGAAACCCAGCCCTCAGAAGAGCCCATAGAGGGGCAGGACCTACAGCTGAGCTGCAATGCGGACAACTACACCTACGAGAATCTGCAGTGGTATCGGCTGAACCTCTCCAAGCTCCACGATGAGGAGGGCAACCCCCTCGTGCTGGACTGCAAGAACGTCCACCACTATGCCACCAAGATGCAGGGGGAGCTGCGCTTTCAGCCCGACTCCAATGATGCCACCTTGCTGCTCACCATCCCCAACATCTCCCTGGGCGAGGAGGGAGACTACGTGTGTGAGGTGCAGAACCGGAAGACCCGGGAGAAGCACTGCCACAAGAAGTACATCTCTGTGCAGGGTGAGGGTCAGCAGGGCAGGTGGGAGTGGCAGAGGAGATCTGATGGCCTTGCTGCAGTCAGCTTCCCAGTCCATCCCTGGGGGAAGCCATGCAAATTAAACTCAAGGTGGCACAGCCAGGGCACCTGGGTCACAAAACACCCTCCAGCAGGGGTTAGAGACCAAAGTCCCCCCACTAATGCAGATATTCTTCTGATCAATCCGTTTCCCGTCTTCCCCTCCTCCTCTTTGTGCTGCTTCTCCAGCCCTGGAGATCCCTCGCCTCAAGCAGAACCTGACAGACATCTGGGTGAACGTCAGCGACTCCATAGAGATGCGCTGTAAGGTGGATGGCAACCACGTTCCTGACATCAGCTGGTACAAAGATGAGAAACTGGTGGAAGAAGTGTCAGGTACAGTGGGCTGGGGATGGATTGAAAGGGAGGCATGATGTCTAGTGGCCAGGGAGCTGAAAGCTGCTGGGTTCTGCAAGTTTCTGTGCCTAGGCAAAGGTGCCCATTCTCTGAGTTATCCGAACTCTGGTTTTAATCAAGTTCTGCCCTACTCTGATGCACTCTCACTGGCCAAGTCTATGTCCCAGGGCTTGGCTCAGCACTGTCTGTGCATATGCACACTCAAGCGGGCAGGAAAGAGAGATGTGTCCTTTTTCTTCTTACGCTAAGCTCAGTGCTGGGCATCTCTGCTAATGCAGGGACAGACTCAGATCCCATGGGTCGAGATTCCGCATTGCAGAGGGAAAGGAGCAGGTCTGGAGGTGAAGCAGAACTTGATGCACCACCTGGACTGCTTGGGCACTGTCCCAGTCCAGTCTTGTCTGTGGCAATTTCCTTCCCTTCATCCACTGCCGGAGGGAGGCCCTTCTGGGATAGTTCTGGGGCCATAAGGCCACAGAGGAGAGCCTCCACTAGCTGGTGCAATTTAATTCCGCCATCTGAAATGAACCAGCCAAAAAATAGAAGCCTTATTTTTAGTCTGAATGAGTTCAATATATGAATCCACTTCCTTGTGAGTGATCGCCATAACTCTCCGTGCCTTACAGGAATTGACCTGGCAGACTTCAACCAGAGGCTGAGCATTCAGAGGGTGAGGGAGGAGGATGCTGGACTCTACCTGTGCAGCGTCTGCAATGCCAAGGGCTGTGTGAACTCCTCAGCCAGCGTCTCTGTAGAAGGTACCATCAGCCACAACACCCCTTGGGGATGAAGCCATCCGAGCAGGAGTGTGCCCAAGGTCCCATGCCTCTTCCCTGTGATACCAGGCAGTGGGGCAGCAGTGAAAGCCCCTGGAGCATCTGTTCCCCAGGGCACATTTTGCTTGGGCAATGCCAACTCGCTCTGCTCCCCCCAGAGACAGCCCGCTCTGCCAGGCTTAGTGAGGGGAAATGTATCTCCCTGGTCTTCCCACATCCTGAAGCAGGCCACAAGGGACAGCCGAGCCTCTTCTGAATCTGCAATTCCCCTCCTGTCCCACAGGCTCTGATGACAGGACCAACGTGGAGATTGTCATCCTGATTGGGACTGGGGTCATCGCTGTTTTTTTCTGGATCCTTCTTATCCTCATCTTCTGTAACATCAAAAGGGTATGTGGTTGTCTCTGTTTGGGGGCAGGGGAGGCAGCTCAGAGAGTGTTGGGGCACTGTCAGTCCTGTGATGTGGGGCTGTGTGACAGCACCTGCTAAGGGGAGGTCAGTGAGTGGTGCTCCAGGTGCTCTGACTGCCAAGGACAGGGCACATTAGGGGTGTAGGAAAGGAGGAAAGCAGGCTGAGGCAGGCAAAGGAGGCATCTACTTACCACTGTGTTGGGTGATTCCTGCAGCCTGCCCACGCAGACATCAAGACCGGCTACCTCTCCATCATCATGGACCCCGGCGAGGTGCCCCTGGAGGAGCAGTGCGAGTACCTGCCCTACGACTCCAGCAAGTGGGAATTTCCGCGAGATCGCCTGCGCCTAGGTGAGCTGAGCCCCGTCCCCGCCACTGCGCGCTGCACCCAGGGCTTCCCACCAACCCTTCAAACGCACCCTCTGGGTTTCTTACACAGCTCTGTGTATTTAATGCCTTCTCTCTGCTTCAGGCTTCCCATCTTCTTCTCCATACTGTCCCTAAAGCCCAGTTGTGCCTGGGAGATCTCTTCAGGTCTGAATGTGAGCAGGGCTGGGCCAACCATAAGCCCAGACTCTCCCAGTATCACTGAGACCAGGAGACCTCTGGGCATGCTTTAAAACACATCACTATATTCTCTATCTGGCAATCAGGGCAAAACAGCCCACTTCATGGGAGATATCCTGTGTTCAGGACCAGGGTGCATCCATCATCCTCCTGGAGCTGAGATACCCACCTGCAGTCTCTTTCCTCTGCCTAGGGGGGTTAAAAGGCATAGGGGCAGTGACATTAGCCCTGGCTGTTCTGCAAGGTGTCATATTTACCTTTCCCACACATTCTGTCTGAGGGCAGCAAATAGCCCCTTGCCTCTACAGGACCATTTCCTTCCTCCACTTTGTCCATGCCAGTTCTGTCTCAGTTCCTCCCCTCATCCTTTCTCTTATTCTCACCACCAAAGCAAGCAGCCACCTGGGAAGGGCACATATTGCATTCCTTCCTTTTCCTTTATGACCCTTTTTCTTTCTTCTTCCCATGGTTTCCTGCAGGGTTTTTTGTTTTGTTTTGTTTTGTTTCATCCTATTCTCCACATGCTGCACCTGCTTTCCTTCACACCGCCTCTCTCTTTGCTCATAGGTAAAGTCCTGGGTCATGGTGCCTTTGGGAAGGTGGTGGAAGCTTCAGCGTTTGGGATCAATAAAAGTAACAGCTGTGAGACTGTAGCAGTCAAAATGCTGAAAGGTACGTGGACAGCGAAGCAGAATATGCAGTCCTTGTTGGATGCAAAGGATGCTAAGGAATGTCTACCTTGTAAATGACTGTCTTTTGCATAAAATATTTTCCAGGGCCTTAACAAATGCCTCATCTCCCACAAGCACTCCTGGGTGCTTCTGCCTGAGCGAGCACTGAGCTAAGGGAGAGGAGCTGGTGCCAGTCTTTTAGTTTATGGCTTCTTGGCCTCAATAGAGCTGATCCTCTTGGCCTCCCATTGTGGATGCTTTAGCCCCACTTAGCTGCACTGGGAGGCAAATGGTAGAGCAGACGGCAAGGACTTGGGGAGCTCAGCTTCCAAGGGAATTCAGCTGTCAGCACAGGCAAAGATCTGTCTCAAAGGAAAAACAAGAATCCAGAGACCATATCCAGCAGGTCACCAAAGGAAGTGATGCTCCTAATTGCCTTCTTCCAAATGTTCCTTTATTTGATGTTTATGGGGCCAGGTTCAGAGTTGAGTAAGGAAGCATGCTGCAACTCTGGAGTCTAGGAGGGCTGAGTGGGCTTTGCATCCAAAGCCTGGTCCATCCAGAGTGAAATATTAAGCTTTTATAGCCATGCTTTCAAAGAGGCATCACGAACACTATCCTGTAATTCAGCAGCCAACAAAATACCAAGGCAGTTTGTGGTCACCAGTGGCCTGTATGTAGAAAACGAATCGTGGCTTGTCTCAGCAGCAGGTGTGCAGGTGACCTGCCCAGCAATTGCAGAGGGAAGCCTGGCCATACAAGGTTGGTTTACAGCCCTTTGAGGCATGGCTCTTACTAGTCCATCAGCTGCAGCTCAAGAGGATGCTTCTCTCTTTGTCAGACTAAATTTGAATACTCCTCAGTAAGGCAAAATGTATATGTTCCCAGGTAAAATGCACATAAGGACAGAGAACACAGCTTGAGGGTAAAACAGAGGGAGCAAGAACTGGTATGAATTAGCGCTCAGAGAGAATGCAGCGCAGCGAGCTGGCAGGAGCACAACACTGTTTGCTGTTGGAGAGGAATTATAAAAAGACCTTCTGGGTTCAATCTGAGGCAGCTCCTGTCTTCAGTCATGATCAAAAGACTCAAATGCCTTTTTGTTTCTAATTTTCCTTCAAAAAGCTTTATAGCTCGTTATCTCTGCTTGGAGGCTAAAAGGGCAGAGATTCAAATGTCTGCATCTGTATGTAGGCCTCAAGTGATCTTTTTCCTTGCACAACTATCAGAAGCAAAAATTTGTTGGCTGCAGGTTGTGTTCTCCTTGCCTTGGGTCCTTGTTCCTGCAGGGTGCACCCGGTGCATTACAGCAGGGGTCTTGGGAGCTCCAGACAAGGCTCTGCCGTTTAATTTGGAAGCATGCAATAACAAAATGTACCAAGGCTTTGGGATCGCAACCTCTCCAGCAAGACTCACATTAGCACTGTGCTGAGAGAAAAAGGGTGATGAGGGGGAGTGAAAAAGCAGCGGAGAGGCATCATCATGACATGGTTTGTGTGTTTTCCAGAGGGAGCTACTGCAAGTGAACACAAGGCCCTGATGTCAGAGCTGAAAATCCTTATTCACATCGGGAATCACCTCAACGTGGTGAATTTGCTGGGTGCCTGTACCAAACCCAATGGTAAATATCAAAGGGCCACAGGCTGTGCCTGCTCCCCAAGATCAGTGCTCATCCCCTGTGCCATTTCTGCTGGCCATGTGTGTGACTGCAGGCACATGTGAGGATGAGTGAGCTTAGCCCTGGTGCCACAGCTCAGCAGGGCTGCGTATGATGAGACCAGGACAAATTCTGACTATTCCAAGCCCTTATGTTTTCTCCTGACCTTTGGTTTCTTCTCATTAGGTCCACTCATGGTTATCGTTGAGTTCTGCAAGTATGGCAACCTCTCCAACTACCTGCGGGCCAAGCGGGAAGGATTCAGTCCTTACAGGGTAAGCAACCCCCTTTATCTCTAGGGCACTGTCCGATGGCTAGGGAAGGAACACATGCATTCAGGAACATAATCTAACAGTAAGGCAAAGACACTCTCTGTCTAGCAGTGGTCAACTTTACGCAGGGATGTTGGTTCATGTGCAACATCAGGGAAGAAATTTCTTTCTGCAGGGGGGAACAGGTGTTTCCAGGCCAGAACTACAGTCTAAGAGTGGGAGAAGTCTGTGTAGCTGGGTGCAGGGGCTGCAGTGTGTGTTGCCTGCTGAGGTTTTTGTTTTGGTCTTCTTGCCAGGAGAAGTCACCCAGGCTGCGTATTCAGGTGCAGTCCATCGTGGAGGCAGTGAGAGCAGACAGAAGGAGTCGCTCTGGGACTAGTGACAGTGCTATCTTCAACCGCTTTCTGATGCACAAGAGCCAGACAGCGCAGCCGATCCAGGAAGGTAATACCCCAGCCTTGGCAGGAGCTCGCCTAGCCCACCAAGGAAATGCCAGACTTACCTGACTTGGGGAATGGGTAGAGCACAGCAGTGGACAGCTGCAGCCCAGCCTCAGAGCTGATCATTCCACTGTTGTGTGGCAATTCCCTGAACTGGGCAGTTGCATTCATCTGTTGTCTCTTGCAATGGACTTTAGAAACGCAAAAGGGAAGATTAAGTCATGTTCAATTTTTTTTATTTTATTTTTATTTTTTAACCTAAATAAGGGGTTCCTTCTGTGCATCCTGGTCAGGACTGCAATGATGATCTGACCTTCAGAGTTCCTTCTAGTCCCCTCACCCAGGGGCTATTTGTATCCTGCAGTCCTACAGAGAGGCAGGGAGGGCAAGAGGCATCTCACTGTGTAACCATTTTCTTGTACTCCTGGACAGCAGATGACTTGTGGCAAAGTCCCCTGACTATGGAAGACCTGATCTGCTACAGCTTCCAGGTAGCACGGGGCATGGAGTTCCTGGCATCCCGAAAGGTGAGCTCACCCCTTCCCATGCTCCATTTTTTTTTTTGTGCATGCCTGGTGTGGTCTGTCGGTGTAACCACAGAGCCTCAGAGCAGGTGTGTACGTGTACAGGCTCCCCTGGATGGCCGGTCTCTCTGACTGGCTGTTTCCAGTCTCTAGTATTGCTGTGTGAACTTGTTTTATGATTTATCACCACAAAACACTGCACCCAGTGGGACTGCCTACAGCCACTTTCCTGGTGATGCACAGAAGGATTCAGTGTTGTGCCTCACACCCCTTTGGAAGTCTGAGGCAATACAGAGATGGGAACTTCGTCCTCTCCTTACTTATCTCCTTTTAAAATTCTTTATCTTTAGCTCCTCTCTGCCTCCACCATTTCCTTATTACAGCTGAGGCTGTTGAGGGAAGTACAGGGGAGGAAGGTGCTCTGCACTTTATGATGGTGGTTCTTGTCCCTCTGATTTTGCCCCTTCTTCTTCACATGCCTTCAGTGCATCCACAGAGACCTGGCAGCTCGCAATATCCTGCTGTCAGAGAACAACGTGGTAAAGATCTGTGACTTTGGCCTGGCCCGGGACATCTACAAGGACCCCGACTATGTCAGGAAAGGCAGCGTAAGTGCCATCTACTCAAACCTTGTACAGATTAGGCCTCTGGTGAGGTGTTCATGAACTTTTCTGGGGATGGAATAAACTGAGGAAAATAGAAAGAGAGGAGTGGAACCATTTGGGACAAGGGACCGTTGGCCCAGTGATGGAGGTGCAGTCCTCCACCACCAGACTTCTGTTTCCTTCCTCACAGGAAGGGCCCATCAGCACTCTTCTATCTTTATACTCTTCCAGTGTCCCCATCTCTCCCTCTGGCCTAACCAAACCTCCATTCCTCCATCGAGGGAGGATCAGGGCCCTTGTCTCTACTTCCTGAATGAACAACTGTGCCTTGCCTCTCCCTCCTGCAGGCTCGTCTCCCACTGAAGTGGATGGCTCCAGAGAGCATCTTTGACAAGGTCTACACTACCCAGAGCGACGTCTGGTCCTTTGGGGTCCTCCTCTGGGAAATCTTCTCACTAGGTGAGTGCTAACGAGGGCCATGTGCTGCGGAGGCAGGCAGGAGTTTTGTGCCACATAGCAGCTCGCTGAGTGAGTCTGTGCGTGAGCCCCTGGTGCTCTGCACCATGTCTGAGGAGTGGTGGGAATGATATCAGTGTGGGCAAAAGGAATACGGAGACCACATCTGCCCATGAACAGAGTGGTGGGAGTCAGCTTCCTCCTTACTGAAGCAGAGGGGCCCATCTCAGACAGCACCAAAGACATGGGCTGCGGGTGAGAATTGACCACGTCTCCCATGTGTTTTGGGAGGAAGGGCAGTTTTGGGACAAGGACTGTTTTGTGATGGCACGCTTCACATTCCCACTTCTTCACCCCTCTTCGAACCTCCTTTAGGGGCATCTCCATACCCTGGTGTCCAGATCAACGAGGAGTTCTGCCAGAGGCTCAAAGACGGTACCAGGATGAGAGCCCCAGAGTATGCCACAGCAGAGATGTGAGTCAGAAACACCATGGGTCCCAGCGTAGGGCAGAGCAGGCCCCTCTGGGGGATGCAGAGACCTTCCAGCCAGGGTGGGGTGAGACAACATCACCTTCTCTCCTGGTGGCTGCCTGGAGGGCAAGCTGGATGGGTTTGAATGCAGGACAGAGCTATCTGGGAACACCACATCCCTTGTATACCCATATTGGGATGGCTCTGTGAGTGGGTAATGTGCTTTCCTGCTCTGGAGGGTAGCTGAAGTGTCCAAATTGGCCCTGTCTGAACTAACAGTTACATGCACAGTGAACCAACTCCCTTCCAGTAGGTCCACAGGGCAGGGTCCCAAGCTTTTCTTCACAGTGCAAGTACACACCATGCCAGCAGGCACTATGTGGGTGGGAGCTGCCGAGTGGGGTAGGATGGGTTTCTGTAGCATAAAACCAGCATCTCTTCTTGGCAGTTACCGTATAATGCTGAGCTGCTGGCATGGTGATCCCAAGGAGAGACCAACTTTCTCCGACCTGGTGGAGATGCTCGGGAACCTTCTTCAGGAGAATGTCCAACAGGTGAAAACCTCTCTGTGTCCCTGCTCAGCTCGGGACAACTAGCTGCCACACTGTGCCCTCCTCTGACTCCCCGGCCAATGCAAAGCCTTTGTGAAGGCCAAGGGGTAACACAGTGTTCCAGGTCTGTCCCCTGGGGGTTCTGGAGAAAACAGTTCTGCCGTAGCCTTCTCGCTGCATCCTAATATAGCTCCAGTCCTTGCAAGGCAGGTGTCATCCCAGTGGTCATTCTGGTTCTTCCATCCTAATCTCCAGATGATTATTACAAATTTTTCAGCTGACTCAATGCCCTGGCACTCGTGCCTCCCACACGGCTGCATAATGAAAGCCAGCACTTCACCAGGGTTTCTAAAGCTCTGTCTTCAGATCTAAATGTCAGGGCCACACAAACCAAACAACTGTTCCATTACAGCTGCAAGATGTACATAATTCTCTGAAACTCTTACTAATCACTGCCATGCAGCAACTCACCAGCACTTTTAGCTGTGATGAACGTGCAGCTCTGTGTTTATTTTTTTCTTGATGTTCCGTTTCAAAAGATGATAGCTAAATGCTTAAAAATGAGTACTGTCCTGTCCTGCCCCTCTGATTTTAATCTTTCTTTTTAATTTTTAATCTTGTATCCCAGCACAGGCAAGACTAAGCCACAGTTATTTCTCCCCAGAGCACGGTATTTTGTCCCTGTAGGCTGGAGAACTGTAGGTTCTGAGTTGGACAGAGCTGTTTTCCTGCTCACACACACCTCCATGCACCTGCAGCACTTGCAGCCACATAACTCAGGGGGCATAAAAATCTCCAGGCAAATATTTTGCCTGAGAAAACAAGAGTCATAAAATAGGAATGTTCCCCCCCAGTTCTGACAGATTCTGTTTGTAGAGCCCTTTCTTGCAGGAAAGGCCTCCCCTTCTTGTAAAGCCACTGACTGTTCTTCCTACCAGGAAGGGAAGGATTACATCCCACTGAATGACTCTCACAGCTCAGAAGATGATGGTTTCTCCCAGGTGCCTTCCTCCGCCCAGCAAAACTCAGATGAAGAGGACTTTGACATGAGGATACATTGCCACAGCCTAGCAGCAAGGTGAATCCCCTCTGAACAGGGCTGAAGGAGCCCAGTAACAGCCAGTGGCCTGTAAGGGAGCTGTGAGGGAGCCTGATGGGGAGAACACAGTAGCAAGAGGCTGGAAAAATCCCTGTGATCCAAGCACTTCGGCCATAGCGTCTTCCTCATAAAAACAAAATCACTTTCCTTTACTGGTGAACAACAGTCTCTGATGTCTGAGCCTATGACATTCCTCCTCCTGCTTCCAGCTATACTGTCAGAGAATCACATCCCACCAAACTCATCATGGCCATCACCCAGTCTGGGTGTTCCCCACTGCAGAAGTAATGGGACAAGAGCCCTAAGGTGACACAAGTCTCCACCCAAAACCCACCGTTTGGGTCACCTACCTCCCTGCACACTATGGTTGCAGGCACTGGAAGATGGTTTCAGCTCCTGTTTATCCAGGAATTGGCTCTGTTGGTTTTTACTGAATACTGTATGCTTCTGTCAGTAGATACTACAACTGCGTCTCGTTCCCCGGCTGTTTGACGGGAGGAAATCAGATCAGGTGTCCTTCCAGGATAAAGACATTTGAAGAGTTTCCCATGACACATACAATGTACAAGGCACACCCGGTGAGTAGCATCCGAGCGGGGTTGAGCAGGGAGCAAAGAAATGCTCAGCTGTTCCCTGACACTTTTGTTGTTCTATCTGATGTCAGTCTGTCTGTGTCGTTCCTGTTCAGTCCGTCCAGTCCTATGCACATTCATTTCTCCAGTTGGCACATAGGAGTTTCTCCATAGCACAGCTTGTACTGTCTGACTGTGAAATAGGGAGGTTTAGATCTGCAAGCAAGGACTATAAAGGATCTCAGACAAGAGTCTGCTTCTCACCCTTCTCAGATCTGTAAACATAGCCTGGTTAAGCGTAATGAAGTCCAGCCATGACTAGATAAATCCAGAGTGCTCGTCTGCACCTGCAGCTCCTGTCCTGACCTACATGATGGTATACAGTAGGAGCCCTCCTGACCTCTCTGAGCTGGGCTGGTACTTATATCTCCTGTGGTGGCAAAACTTAAGTCATACCAGTAGTCTCAGAGGAAAATCTTACCTCTCGCAGATCCCATGGTAATACATCTTCCAGACAGGTAGCACGCTGTTTTTCCCGAAAGGAATACTGAATTGCACGCGCAAATCCTACTTCTGAATGTGCTGCTTTTAAAAAGGCACCTAAGAATATCACCAGCATGCTCCATGGTCTTGCTGGAAGTAAAATGCCCCTTATTCCTTTTTTCCCATCACAGACATGCGTGATCTCATCTCCTGAATGATTTCTCCTCCCTTCCCAGTCTGATCAGTCGACAGGGATGTTACTGATAACTCCTGTTGCTTCCTTCCAGGACAATCAGACAGACAGTGGGATGGTTCTGGCATCTGAGGAATTTGAGAGGATAGAAAACCGACACAGAAAAGAAGGTGGATTCAGGTACTCCTTAAGTCTAGCCACTCAGATCTCCCTGCTGCCAAGTGCAGTAGACAAGGAGGCAGCTCTTGGTGTTTCCCTGTAAGGAATGCCTCTTGGGGCTCTCAGCAGCAGCAGGGCTGTGGGCTCTGGGCCAGAAAGTCCCTGCACACATTAACAAGAGGCAAAAGGCATCAAGAACAGACCTGCCTGCTGCTTAGGTTTTAAAAATACACACTATGCCTGGTCAACAGACAAAAACATGTTCCATAAGGCATGAGGATGTGTCTGCGAAGATAAGGCACAGTGGAATGACGGTGTTAGCAGTGCTCTTCGTGCTAATCGACATTTCCTGAAGTGTATCAAGCAGTGGCAGGTGGAGCAGACTGAAGCCTTGTGGGTGCCACCTCCCTGGGGTTCTCCCCAGCCCTGCCAAGTTTCCTTCAGCCCTGACCCATGTGCTGCAGGGCCCTGATGTGCCATGGCAGGGATGGTCCTGGCCTTAGGACTTCCTGTGTGCTGGTACTGAGCCTGGAACGCAGGGCTGAGGATTATAGGTGGTTATGTCCTTGCTCAAGCTGGAGTCTGAGTGAGAACATGTCCTGATCATCTCCGCTCTGTACCAGAGCGGGCTGGGACCTCGTATCTGTGACAGTACTGAGTGAGCCATGTCACCTCCTGTGCAGACAAGGCCAGTCCCAAGCCTCTTCCGCCCCTCCGCTCTCTCCCAACATCAGATCAGGCTGGTCATTGTCCTTGCCCTTAGCCATAGCCCTGTGGCCTCTCTGCTGTTGTATCAGACTGTCTCCTGCTTCTTGTCCTTGTCCTCTTTTCCCTAAAGCACTTCCCTGTTGTCTCCTACACCATGGGCTTACCTGATGTCCCGTCCTCTAGGAAACAATGCCCTCAAACCTCTCCTTGAATGTGTGCCTGCCCTCACTCTTGTGACTTCTTGCCAGTCACCTGCTGTTGGCAGGCACTGAGATATGGGATTGCTGCTTTCCTCCCACATCCTCTTCATTGTCTTCCTTTGTTTCTTTTCCCTCATCCTGGCTGTTGGTTTATATCAGCTTCTATTACTCCTGCCAGGTCTAGGAGAAATTGAGGTGATGCCTCTTGTCTCTACGGGCTCACTGGGGTCCCAAGCCCAGCACTGGGGTCCCAGCCCTTCCCTGGGCTTCCCAGAGCTATCTAGAGGAGGTGAAATAACTCTGTGGCTGGGTTACGTGCAGAGTTTTCAAAACACATATGGGCCGTGCTCAGGTTTAGAGCAAGACCTTGTGTTGTGCGTTGAACTGGAGGTGTAGGTCTGTTCCTGACCCCGCCACTGCCCCGTGCATTAGCAGATGATGTTTCCTGAAGCTGGGATTTCTCTGAGCAGGACAGAGGCTTTCCAGGAGTGCTCGGACTGACCTGTGTCTCTCTCCCTCACAGCAGTAAAGGGCCCAGCCGAACTGCGGAGCTGTCGGGGGAACAGTCGGACCTGCGGGGCAGATGTCGGCCGTTGTACGGGTCCCAGGTCGGAGGCCAGACTTTTTACAACAGTGAATACGGGGAGCTGTCAGAACACTCTGAGGACGGCAGCTGCACCCCACCTGGAGAAGGGGCCAGTCCCCCCACTCTCCACGCTTCCTTCTTCTCCGAGCAGTACTAATGGCATCAGGCCCTGGAGGCACCCTGCCGAGGCATCCCCTCTCTCACCCTCCAGGCACATCATCAGGGTCACTCAGAGCTTCCCCTTCAGCCTACGCCCAACCCCAACAGCAGGGAACCCACCCCAAACAGACGGGGAACACCGATGTCCTTGGAACCACAGTGCAATGGTCCATGTAGCACCTCCAGCTGCAGATTCTCTGTGCCGGGACTGGAGAGAGCACCTTCCCGATTCCTTGGGTTTCTTTTATTTCTGTGACTCAAACAGATGCATTCTGCTGGCGAGTGTGTGCCTGTGTTCAGAGCTACAGCACGTCTGCCTAGCATCCAGCCTCCACTCAGATCAGTTTCCCATTCAGAAAGCCCATTTCAGGTCAGATATAAATAGATCTCTCTTAGTCTCAAGTTTCTTCCTGGTGTGCAGCCTGAATGTTTTTCCTTGGATTGCTTCCTCCTTCTCTCCTCATGATGTCAGCTGCTGAATGGCAGAGCAGAATCAAAGGCAAGAAATCCCTGGTGTTATTAGCATCAAGAGCAGGACATTCTGAAGAGGTGTACAAAGAGATCCCAAGGGATCTTTGTAAATGTTTGTGCACACTGTTCGTTCTGGGTAGGTGCCAGTTTACACTCGGCCTCCCCATCTCCTCTGGAAGCAACACCCACACCCCTCTCATCTCTGCTGGGGGGGGACTTGTCAGTCCGCCTTATCACAGGGAATTTTTAGCCATCTCAGCATAGCCAGTGCTGAGTGGGTCACCAGCTGATGGCTGAAGTCCTCCCAGTGAGATAAATAGCAACTCTTTTTGCAGGCTCTGTGTGAAACAGGGCTTTATATTCTTTGTGCTGGGAGCAGGTTGCTCTCAGGTCTGCTGCTCTCGCCTTCCCCTTCTCCCAGAGCAGTGCTGAGATCATCTGTTGCTCGAATGAGAAATTAAACAAAGCTGTGTTAATTTCAGCTGGCTTCTAAACATAGAGTGAAAATGTGTTGTTTGCTGAAAGGAAAAGGATATAAGTGGTAGGGAGTCAATGTTTATTTTCAAGTTGCTGCAAGGATTTTGGAAACAATGGAAGGAGCAAAGCTCCAGCAATGAGGTGCCCTGGGCTGCACCCCCTGGTGTGCTGGCATCGCTGAGCGCGAGCAGGGCAGCAGCTGGCCAGGGCCCAAGCCTGGATTCTCCTGGATGGACCACCCTACACCATGACCTTCCCTGCTGCCCTGGCTCTAAGGAGGCACTCTCTGCTCCTCTCCAGTTTCCATTGCAGAGCCACCAGCACAATTGTACCTGTCTCTGGAGGACTGAGAAACATTTATTTGCAGAGGAACCATCTCATCATCTGGGCCCTTTGTTTCTAAAAGATACCACGTGAATTCAGAGCTCCGGGGAACCTCCACAGCCCCTTTCAACAGATTTCTGTGCTGCTGCCTCACTAGTTTCCACCTACTTCTTCCTATCCTGCTCATAATCCAAGAGCTCAGCCACAGAGCCCCGCTACATCACCGCCAGAGGAGTCTGGGTGCAGAGGCTCGTCTGAACAGCTTGCCATCTTCTCTTCTCCCACACACTGGTGTCTGGCAGAGCTCCTCGCACCACGGCATCTCAGCACCAGGGAGTTTCTGCATGCAGGCCACACCTCTGTGCATAGAGACAAGGGTTTGGACTTCTAAAATCGTGTTTCCTATCAGCTGTACCATTTTCCCAAAGTGTGTTTCTCTTACAGCAGAAGGTATTATGTGTTTCCTGATGTGAGTCCTCATGGATGACTTTCCCAAGCCTCAATTATAGTTGTCTGCACAAGTGTAATGGGCGAGATTTATTTAGCACATGGGACAAGCATGGCTGTCATTCAGATTCTCTAAGTCTGTGCAGAGCACTCGGTGTTCCCCCCCTTTTCTTGCCAGCAAAATGACATGGCTGTGATTTCCACGGCAAAAAGAGACACAAAACTGGACCAGCTTGAGCCAAGCTGGCTTAGGATGTGGAATTGGAAACTGCTTGTGACAATTAATTCCCTGACTTCTACTGGTGTTCCCCGAAATTGCCAGGAATTTGAGCATCTTTAAGTAATTGTTATGACTCAGTAAGAATGCTTCTGGCAGGAGATGCTGGAGATCCAGGCCAGGGAAGTAGGACAGCCAACGGGGTGTAGGCCAGGCCAAATTCTCCTGCCCTCGTCTTGCACTGTTTTTTTAATTGGTGGTTCCCTTGACAGAAGAAAGGCTGCTGGTGGCCTGTGCTGCTGGTGGTCTCCACCGGGATTCACACGGGCAGAAGGTGACAGCAGAGCTAAATTCAGGCCGTTCTTTTGGAGATCTGCAGCCACGGAACCCACATTCTCTTGTTTCTAGTGCCTCATAAACAGTTCTCTGCCTGGCAACACAACCCCAGCTGAGAGAAGGCCCAAGAAAGATGCCTGTAAATTAAGTAAGAATTGAAAAGCAGAAATCCAAACTAGCTGCAAATGAGTGTTAAAAACATACTTGCAAAGTCAGGCACTTGCAGGGCACTGGCAGGATTCCTTAGCAGAAGTCGACTGAGGCATCTGAGTGCTCTGGCGCTCGGCACGCCCAATCTGTCAGCGCTCCCAGCCAGCCAGGGCAGCTGCACTTGGGCTTTAGGTTCAGCTGTAAATTGCCCATGAGCATCATTGTGGAGAAGGGTTACTTCATTAGAGCCGTTGTTAAAGACCCCCTTGCTTCATGCTGGGGAAAGCACTCAAGTGTCATCTGATTTTAAACATGCGGATCATTCAACCCCACAGAAGTTTGTTTTCACTATTTTACACCATCTTGAGGTGTTGGGGGAAGAATCAGATCCTATTGTATCTGTGTCAACAGCCCTGCTTGAACAATGCAGCCTTAACGCGAGCAAACGCTGGCTCCTCTTCAGACACTCCTGCGATGAAGAACGATTGCAGTGTGGGATATTGAAGAGCTGTTGAGACAATTGTACTTTTGCTCTCTGAAAAGTATACTAAAATTAGAGTGTACAAACTTGATACCCTTCCCCACACTCTCGCATTATTTCTGGCATTTTTTTTTACAGTCTTCAGATAAGTGCGAGCGTGAAAAGAAGCTGGTTTGTTCTGGCTTTGAGATGAGAGGCACCAGTGCTGTCTGTCTTTCCACAGCAACAAGGAAGTATTTCAGCTTTTAAAACCCAGGTTCAATATTTGTGCCTGCTCCCTTCACGATGCACTCTCTGTTTTGTTTTGTTTGGGCCTTTTACTGGAACTCACAATTGAAGCTAAGCTATTTATCACCTTCTTCTTTTAAAATGACCATTCCCAGTCTACACACGGTCTGATTTTTCCTTCCGAACTATTGGTGTGAAGAAGGCATTCCTCCCTCATGAACACAAAGCATCTCGTCCCCTACTTGCAAATACATGTGTGTCTCCGAAGAAAAACCTGTGTATCGAGTAACACTTCATTTATATTGCAATATTTTGACCTGGTACCTGTTGTTGCTGCAGCAGCATTCGATGTTTCAGTGGGCTGCCCTCAAAGCAAGTAGGTTACAACATGGGTTATGTGCGAGCACAAAAGTGTGGTTTGTGTGAGTGAGTGTTTTGTGGGTGTGTGTTTGGGTGTTTGCATGTGCGAGTTTCTCCTACCAGTGAGTGTACGCGAGTTTTCATAACTCCTGTTGAGTCTTGTGTGTGGAAGTTCACGGTTATATATCAAACCAGTTAGAACTCTGCTTTCTTTCCTCTCCTCCTATCGTACTTGTTATCTTTTGTCATTAAGACTTTTGTTGTAATATCTAAATGTGAAAATGAATAAAGTCGTAACTGGCAGCTGTGCTCTGCTTTCTGGAGGCGGCTGCTGCCCACAGGTGCTGCTTGGCCCCAGCTCCCAGCACAGCACTGAGCAGCCCCGCTCCAGCCATGCAACCCCCCGCAACTAGCACATTTCAGCTTTATTATTTTTTACTTTTGAGTCCAACATCACACACATCCTTAGATAACATGCTTGTTGCCTGGCCAGTGAAGGCTTTGCTCCCCAGTGCTTAGAGATCCTTCTGAGAACGTCGACACAGTAATAGCAAGGAATCCTGGGGCTCCCAGATCTCTTTCCAGCACTTTTGTCACCTCCATGCAGGGGACAATAATCACAGAATCACACCACACCTCCCACCAGACCAGGCGGCCCAGAGCCCCATCCAGCCTGGCCTCGAGCACTTCCAGGGATGGAGCACCCACAGCTTCTCTGGGCAGCCTGTGCCAGGGCCTCACCACCCTCGTAGCGAAGAATTTCTTCCTAATGTCTAGCTTAAATCTACCCTCTTCTAGTTTAAAGCCATTACCCTTCATCCTATCTCTACACTCCCTAATAAAGAGACTGTCCCCAGCTTCCTTGTAGGGCCCATTTAGGTAATAATCACAGAAAGAAGGGAACTGATAGCATCCTAAGAACCATGCTCAAGCGTCTCATCCTGGTGTTTGCTTCACCCAGCCTCTGTGCCGGCAGCCCCCAGCCCATGGGCTGGCACAGGGATGCTATCAGGCAAGGGGAGGTGGCTCCAGGAGATGTCCCCATGCCGTGCTCCTGCCTCTCCTGTGTCAGCAGCCCTCCAGTTGCCCCTCTAGCTGGGGTGAAAGGTTTGGTGAAATGTTGCGGGGCCATTACTGACATGTGGCTCCTCACCCAGCATTTACCAAGAATAGCAAAATTGAAAAAAAAAAGAAAGTGGAAGCAGAACATTCAGCTGCTGCTTCAGAAACATTTCCTGGATTGTATTGACATTTCTATAGAGCTTTTCATAAGCAGCATCTCAGAGGATTTTACCGTGCCACAAGCCTGTAGCAGACCCCGTGGCTCAGCCACAGGCTTGCGAAGCCTCCAGCTTTCCTTGGCAATGACACAGGGCTCGCAGAGCGCAGGCTTAGACCCGTTCCTTGCAGCTAAATCAAGTAAACAGAAGGTGCTTTTAGGGTGTTAGTGTATGTGACTCTGCATCGCAAAGGGATACACCGCAAAACCTTGGAGGAAAACAGTTCAGCGAGATGCTTAGGGTAAGCACGGCGCTTATAGGAGGGCCTTCCAGAGCAGCTGGGAAGTCGCCAGGGAGACCGTATCTCAGAACAGCAGTATGGTTATTTGTTCAGAAATATAGAAAATATCCTAACCGAGAGCCCCACAGTACATATTTTCTTTGCCATAAATAATTTTCAGATACTTTGCCTTTCAAAAACTGAGAAGGCCATTACAGCACTTTGTTGCTGTCCTAGTCAGGGAGAGAGGTTCACATCTTTTGAGGATTTGAAGAGAGCAACTCATCATGCCCTGCTTCACAGCATTTCATGGGATTTGTATTTACTAACATCTCAGCATTACTAAGATTTCCCATTTTAGCACACCAGAAATAAGTAACTCCAGACCAGGCAGGGCAGTCACATTCGGACACAGGGGCTGTGCCGTTCCCTCTGACCCGGCCACTTAGCACCAGCTAGGCAGACCGGACGCGGCCCCACCCCCTTTTCACACCCGCAGCACTTCTTCCCCATTCAGGTGCTTCTGAACCACGTTCTTTTAAACGACCTGGTGCGTGCTTCTGACGGCCAACAGCACTGCCCTCCCTGGCGGTTGTGCTGAGGGGCTCTGGGGGGCGGCGTGTGTCCCTACAGCCGGCTCCCACGCAGTGGGTGCTCACGGACACCCGGTGCTCCCGGCGGGTGCCCTGCACTGGTCCCGGGGTTCCTCGGGACCACCCCAAGCGGAGCGGTGACCCCAGCCCCCTCCGCCCACCCGCACCCTGCCACGCCCGCGGTGACGTCACCCACTCAAGCCCCGCCCCCCTCCCTAGCCCCACCTCCCGTCGGGGCGTGGCTTTCGCCTCCGCCCCGCCTC
>VXAV01000022.1:95721-142256 GCA_013399715.1 Alectura lathami
TCGCCGGGAGTCGAAGATGAGCCCGCGCTGGGCTCGCCGGCAGCGGCACGGCGGCTCCTCCGCGCTGCTGCTGCTGCTGCTGTGGCACTGCTGGCTCTGGGCGGCCGGCGCCGACAACGCCAGCCAGGCGTACTACACGGCCCTCATCAACGTGACGGTGCTGAGCCCCGAGCGCGGCGGCCCCACGCTGCTCCGCATCGACCGCGGCCGCTACGGGCAGGATTCCCCCAAGGTGGAGGTCAAGGGCCTGCTGGTGACTCCCGTGCCCATCAACGGAGGTAACGAACGGCCCCGCCGCGCTGGGTCGCGTCGGAGGGGGGGGCTGCTGGGCTTTGTGTGGGCTCGGCGGGCTTGCACGAAAGGGGGGGCAGAAATTGCCCGAGGGGGAAAAAAAAATAATAATAATAAAAAAATAATCCGTGATCTGGCTTTAATAACAGCGCTGCAAAGCGTAGTGTGCTTTTTTTCAAGTCGTATGGAGAGATGTGGGGTTTATTGCCAAACTGCAAAGAGTCGGTAGCAGAGCTGGTTGCCGTGGGTTTCAGGACAGCCGCACAGCTGTCTCGGCGGGATGGATACGCATCTGGAAGGCCTTAAGATTGTGCAGCTGCATGGAGTCGCGTTTAGCGAGTGTGCCTGCCTCGGAAATGCTCTTGGAGCTGTCGTCAGGGGCCGGGGACGGAGCCCTCGGGCTGGTGTTGGCGTGTCCGGTCCAAAACGTGCTCGGGTTTGCAGTCCTGAGCACTGCGTCATGCTTCCAAATAAGTTCTGTTGCTATTAAGTGAAGCTGTTGTCCGTCCATTGCCTTCTGACAGATGTTAGGTTTTACAGGGAATGTGAATTTAAACAGGTGAGTGATATCTTGATTTCTGCCTGAAATGAGACCAGGCGCTTTAGTGGTAACAGCGTGGTTTTAATAGCATCTTATTTTGAGAACCCCTCTTGACACTCTCTGAGCTGGCATCCTTGGGGATGGACCCCCTGATGGATCGCAGTGGTCCCAACCTGTCTTCTGGGCAGTCAGCCTCTGAATAATGCATGAAGTGAAACAATGTGATCAATTAAAACCAGACTGCAAGGGTGCAGGTTGAGAGGATGTCTTGTTTGCTTTAGTTTTCCTGAGGAGTCAATAACATGGAACTCCTGTATTATTAAAACCTGTTTAGAATTTAACGAATCGAGATCAGGAAAATATTTTGATGGTGCTTCAGAGCAAAATGCATCCTGCTGGGCAGCCTCCTACCTGCTTCCAGTGTATATGAAGCAGGCTGCGCATCTGCACGCACTTGCTGGTTTCATTGAAGCTCTGTTTCGTTAGCTTTACCAAGTGTTGATGACAGCATATTAAACTAGCATGTTTGTGGGGGCAGGCTGAAGAAACAAATAGTTGAGCAAGCCTACTGCAAAATGGTTTTCGTTCGTATCTTCAGCCTTACCTTTACCAGTGTTTTCAGTCAGCTGTCATCAGATGTGCTCAGCCTTTCGTTTTCTCCTGCTTCCTGGTGTTCCTCGCTTAAACACACTCTCTCCAGCCTCCGTGGGAGGTCGGGAGGCTGTCCTGGACGTGCTGGGCACATCACAGTTGCTGCAAGAGGGGTTTGGGAGACAAGGGGGTTACGGTTAAAACCCCTGTCTTTTGGTATGTGCAGCGTGTCACGTCACTTTGGTGCCTTTAGAAGCTGTGTTATTTGTCAAAAAAAAAAAAAAAAGAAAAAAAAGAAAAAAAAAGCCTTTTTGGTATTAATTGCTTCTTAATCTTCTCCTGTAGTTTCTGATCTCTTCCAACACTGTCTTCGCTTAAGTGTGATTAAAACAGTGAGGGAGGCTGACAGGGTTTTTGCCGGAAGCTGGCAGCGAGAGGGGAGCTAAATAAAACTCTCAGCGCGCTATGAGAAGCATTTCTGTACCTTGCTGCTGAGGTGTAATATGGGGAATAATTTGAGTGAGAAAGCACAGCAGGAATCATGGAACTCCAGACCTGAATGACTGCGGTTTTGACATGCTGCAGTCATTAAAACTTTGCTGTGGGTTGTTGGGGTGATTTGCTCCTGTTTGTCAACAGAAGGCAGTTAAAGCAAACACGGCAGTGTTGTCTTCCTGTAAAATTCTTCTGAATTGTTCTCTGCAGATAGTTACGTAGGATGCATTCTGTTTTAATTTTGCCAAGGCACTTCGTGTGGTTTAAAAATATTTCATTTAGTAGGAAACTCTGGAGTATGTTATGCTTTTAGTTAAGATGCTTTTGAACACTTAAGACTCTTATGATTATATTCTTCCGCTTTATTGTATCTGGCTTTGATAAGAGAGTGCTGCCTTGCTGTCAGAGGTTGTTGCAATGCCTTTTTATCAGCCGGTTTGTATTGCTGTAGCACTTGTTTGCAAGATATTTTTGTAATAGCTCTTAACACAAGTAGCTCGCCAGCCTCTCCTGCTAGAGCAGTAAATGAGCTGCCTGTTCCCCATTCTCATGTGTCCAGGGAAGAAAAGGCCTCTGCAATGATTGCGACTGTTTGGAGATGCACTGACTTTGAAACTGCATTGGTGCCAGGCACCGACCCATTCCTGGGCCATTGCTCGCAATTTCTGTGCGTGCAGGTGGTCTGTTGGCACCTTGCTGGTGTAAACTGGAGCCCTGTGTGTTAGAGCTGAAATGTCCTAAGTGTCACATTTCACATGCCTGCAGGAAAGTAAATGAATTTACTCTTTTAGAATTTAGGGCCAGTGGTCTGCAGTTGAACATACACCCTGTGTGAGAGCACAGCCTGGGACAGTTTGTTTTAACTTGTGCTCTCCAATAAGCTGGGTATTTGATACAATTTTCACAGCTGCCAGTCCCCTGTGATTACCCATCCTTTAAATTTCAGTACCCAATAAATTCAGTCACTTTCTCTGTTTCTTCAGAAGAATCTCTTCACTGAAACTCAACGTTGTCATTATCCAACTTTGTTTCCCTGTGCTTTTCACAGACCCTTGCAGTGGGCTGATAGCGGCTTTCAAAAGCGATGCTCCTCTGTAAGGAATGCAGCAGTAATTCACACGGCCGCTGGCAAATGTGCCTTGTGGAAGTGTACCTCGAGTGATGCCTGCCTCAGTGGCCATGGGGTATGAGTACACGCCTGTGTGCACATCTTTCCAGGTGCATCACGTGTGCAGGACGAGCTGAGGTTCCCTCTTTTTTCGGCTTTCTTCTAGCTCCTTTTCTTACTTCCTCTAACTTGCTAATCTTTTGTTGTGACTTGAATAATGTCGTATTAGAAGACAATGTTAAACAGCTTCTGGAGCTGGGTGCTTGCAGATTAAAATGTTCCTTTCATTCTGCGTGGAAAAATAACAGTGCAATGCTTCTTCACAGCCCGCTGCAGCTTTTCTGACAGCACGGGCCAAGTTCTTCACCTCTTTTGTGAGGCTAACCAGCATTTCTCATCCAGTCCCCTACTGGACCATTTGTAACTTTGTGTAACCAGGTACTAAGGCCAAAACTGTGTGGAAAGGGGAGGGCTGGGGAGCTGAGCCCCTGTGCTCCCAGCAGGATTTGGTTGGGATGTGCTGGGTCCCGGAGATGGGGCTGATGGGAGTCCCAGGCCTGGCTTGGAGGCAGTGAGACTGGCTGAGGTGACACTGGGGGCAGAGGGGATGCCCCTAAGGGGAACAGGTCAGGATGTCCCCTAGGGGATGAGGGAGGTGTGGGGTGATGTTGTGCGAGAGCTGGCGGGGTGTTGTGGACCGATGGGACAGTGCTTTGGGAAGGAGAAGAGGTTTTAGGAAAAGGTGGAGGTGGGGAACAAAATACTTGAGGTCACAAATGGGGGACGCCACAGCGTAGCTGCAGCAGGTTTAAAATGGCAGTATCCTGGTAACTGCAGGGCTTTCAGTAATATTCAGTCAGAACTTTGTGTTCCTTTCTGGCCTGGAATCCAAAACTAAGCTTTAGGAAGAAGCAACAAGCAAATGCATCAGAATGTATAGCTGGGTGGAGGGAAAACCTTGTGCCAGGCATACATCCTTTACCACTCATCTCAGTATCCAGCTTAATTAGTAGTCATTAAGTGAGAAGAAAACTGTTGTTTATCTATGGGAGTTTATAGCTGTAATTGTAGTATGGTTGTAGAGCCAATAAGATTAAATCTTAACTACTACAGGACTGTAAGTGTCACTGATTTTCTTTTGTTTAACTTCTTCCCTGAAACAAGATTACCTCTTGTTCAAAGAGTTTCTCCTTAAGCCTTAAGCCAACCTCAGTCAAAGCAGTTACCTCAAATAAAACGTTACCACCTTCCAAATCCCACTTTGCAGCTTCCAAAAAGCAGGAATTGCAGCTGGCTTGAGTAAGGACTATTGATAATGACACAAGTGCTAATATGTAGAAAGAAAATACATATGTTACATCAAGTATTAATCCATAATTGGGTAGCACGCCTTTCTTGAAATGGGGAGGAATCAATGCAGTTGTGCTGCTTTTAGAAATTTCCCAGCTGAATCCTTTTTCTGGGAACTTCCATTCGCGCTGAACAAAAAGGAGGGAGCTGCTTCAGGTGAGCTGCGCGGTGCCTGCCCGGGCAGCGGCCGCGGGAGGAGCGGGGCTGCATCTGCCTGTGCTGGGCTCTGCCCTGGCCAGGGCCCGGCGCTGCCGCTGGCTCTCCAGCGATTGTATTACAGCGGCTGAAGGTCAGACCGGGGAGTGATTTCTGCGCCTGTGATTTCTGAGACCAGCTCTGGGGACTGCTGCTGGCCCGAGAGAGGAGAGAATTAACTGAGAGGGGATCAGTCAAGGCATTGGTTCTGAAAAACGCGGGGGGAGGAAGCATGATACAAAGCAGTTACTGCCCAGGCTGTGGGATCCTGGCCGTGATCTTTGTGTGTGTGTGTGTGAAAAGGGGCAGTGTCTTGCTAACAGTGCTTTGCTGCATCCCTGTTTGAAGGAGGACATCTGTGGGGCAGAGCAGCGTAGCCAGGGAAAGCAAACCCAGCCTGGTTCACCAGCAGAAGGGAGCAGTCTGCGTTCAGGCGGGGGTGTACTAAGTGCTGATAAAGCCATTACGGCTGACAGCTGACCTATTAATTTCATTTTTGCCACCACAAAATGGCTCTCCCTCTTATGGGGAAAGCTAAAGGGCCTGGTAAGCAGTTGTGAAGGATCAGAGGGAAGTACTGTTGCTCTTCTGATGTAAGCTCACCAGTATTACTTCAGCAGGTGAGGAAGCCTGGCTGAATCTGTTGCAACATGAACTCCTTTCACAGGAATCCCTAAAATACTGTCACAAACAGCACAGTCCTTCAGCCGGAGCGGCTCTCGAACTTAAAAAAAACGATTAGGGAGGAACAGCTAGATGCAGGTTGAGCAGTGCTGGGTGTTGTGCAGGAGGAAATGGAGGCTCTCCTAAAGCTGAACAAGCGTGCAGCCTGGCCTGTGGGTGCTTCAGCTGATCCTTCTGCAGGGGGCTGTGGGTGGTGTGGGGGCTTGCTGTGGGGAGGGAGCATTCACAGCACAGCCTGTGTTGCTCTCTAACCCAGCGGGCTGCCTCTTCAACAGAAAGTTATTTTCTTGCCAAGGTGTTCGTGGTACATAGGCAGACACAAAGAGGGGAAAGGAGGGGTGCATAGCCTGTGTCTCAGGTGGGCTTGAGCAGCAGCACACCTATAGGGGAGCAGCGTTCTGTGTGCTTAGACTTTCTGCTGCTACAAAATGACAGGAGTGACTTCTGATCGTGTCCTCTTAGGTATGAGTGATTCCTTACAGAACAGCTAGCATGAAGTTGCCTTTCATTCTGGCGTGGCCGTCATCCAGGGCTGAGTCTCTTGCTTCCTGACTGGACGTTGGACCACTGAGCGTGGACGGCGTGGTAACGGGGAGCTGCGGATGGGGATCCTTGCTGACCATCCCTTTGTCTGTTGCTTGCAATGCAGATTGGTGTGCCTGGCAGGTTGGGGGCGGATCAGGTGTTTTATTTTAGGCAGCTGGCTGTGCTAGGAGGCTGAGAGCCTCTGAGAGTGAAGATCTTTTCAGAGCATATGAAGCCTATTGAAAAGGCAAGCAGGAAAAAAACTTCCCACTGTTGTTCCTGAATTTTGTTCACTTCAAAGTGAACGGATTACTTAACATTTTTGTGGGGTAAATGGGGTACGAACATAAAGAGAAGTGCCCTGTGACTTTGTAAGTTGTTTGATATTTAATAGTTTCTTGGTTCAGGTTTATCAAATGCAACCAGATTTTCCTTAATGGTTTTGTACTACTTAAATAGCGCTAAAATCGTGCTGTCAGTTGTTAATCTTCATTGGGACGCACTGAATCGCCTCATCAGATCTAATGTGATTGTTAGTCTGTGTCTGGGAAGCTCGCGTATCGTAGCATCTCGTTTCCTAATCCTGTTGGCCCAACAACATTTCGTAGCTCTGTCCGCTGCTGTGAGAGGCTTTGATCTCTGCTGTAGTAGAAAATTCGTGCTACTTTTCCCACAGATGGTGTTTGTTATCTCGTGCTACTTTCTCTGTCAGTGCTTAAATTTGTAGGGCTCAAAACTGTGCAGTTTGAAGTTCCCTGTGCAAAGCTTTACAAAAGTGGGTTGTACAATGGACTTTTCAGAATGCTTCCTCCCTGTTCAAGATGCTTTTATTGAAAGGCCTTTTCTAGCTAATAACCCATTATCTAGGTTATTTGTGTGGCCATTTTTGTTAGCTCCATATTTTGCTTTGAAGATGATTGCACTGAAGCAAACTGTACGAAAGCCGCAGGCTTACTGCTGTTCTTCCTGCCCGTACGGTTGGGTAGATTTTTTGGCTGTGGCATCTACTTCCAGAATCTGTGCTGAAGAACTCCCTTCTTTAAAAGGGAAGTTTTATGGGACACTTCATTTGAATCACTCGTAGGAACAGTAACAGTTTTCAGAGCTGTTATCCAGATAAATTGTTTGTTTGTCTTGAAACCTCACTGTTTATCCCAAGCATTTTAGTAACCAAAGATGCCTTTACTCCTGGCATTGGAAAGGGTAAATTACAAATTGCTGTTGGCTCCAAATTTCTAGAAACCCTGTAATGATACAGCCAGCGCATCAGGCTCAGCTGCACGTTTGCAGTTGTGTACACAGAAGCGTCTTTCATCTGCTCCGGCTGTTGTGCTGTGAAACCATCTTCCATGTTTTGTGCCTCTTGCACGTAGATGTGTGTGGGCTTTGGTTGCTCCAGGACACATTACAGCATCAGAAAGGACAAAAGGAGAGCTTTGCGTGCTGCTGGAGTCAGATATGTCTGGCTTTTGCCATTCCTGTTGCTTCTCCTTTGTAGCATCCACACCTGTTTAGCTAACAGCTGGAGTGCATCGTGTTTGAACCCCTTGTTTCTTCATGAATTTGAAAGCGCTTCCTTGCAGACAAACTGTGCATACGTAAAAAGCTGCTGTTGGCTGCTGGGGTTTTTACAGCATCAGCCTCTACGCTCCGCCTTTTCTACACTAGCCTGCACATGGCAGATAACTGCTCTGAAATCTTGTTTTCACACCCCCTTTGTTTAGTTACACTTCCCACTGCAGTGATGTTTATGACTGCATTAGAAAATGTTACACCACCCGCACTGGCCGATAAACAGCTGCTGGGTAAATGCCTGTGGCATGTGAACCGTATTCTAATGGCTTTCAGCCTGGAGGCAGGTATTGATTCAAATGTGAATTCATTGTTCTAGCTGTGCTGGAGTTAAAAATAGCTTGTGTTGGTGAGCCTAACTCTAGGGCATATAGTTACAGCCTTCAGTGTGCGAGACTGAGCTTTTTAAAGAAGACTTTTTTTATTTTCCTTAAGAATGCAGTTAACTTTGGGCCTTATTAACCAGAGGTCAGTCGTTTCCTAGCGTGTAACAATTAGCTGACTCAGCAGAACGTGGAGCTAAGTTGTTTTGTTTTGTTTTCTCTCTTGCCTCTTGGAGCAGACTGCCAGTTGTATAAACGTGATCTGATTTCAGTTGCAGATCGCCTGGGCTGCGACCCTCGAACACGTTTCCAAGTTCCTCCCAACACCAAGCAGTGGATCGCTTTACTACAGCGAGGGAACTGTACGTTTAGAGAGAAGATACTGCGAGCAGCTTCGCACAATGCCACAGCTGTGGTCATTTACAACAATATATCCAGCGAGGAGCCTGTCACCATGACTCATCAAGGTAAACAACGTGCAATCTCCTTCTCCTTCGCTGTAATTCTTTTTTGCCCAGGTACTGTTTTGCCACGTGAACTGTTGCTGAAGTG
Source organism: Alectura lathami (assembly GCA_013399715.1). Lineage (NCBI taxonomy): Eukaryota > Metazoa > Chordata > Aves > Galliformes > Megapodiidae > Alectura > Alectura lathami. Next base: position 103,949 of record VXAV01000022.1, read on the forward strand.
CTCTTGGCAGTATGCAGACGATGCTATTTGAAACAACTTGTTCTCTAATGATGTTTACATGTATGCAATACAGTGAAATAAACCCATCATTCTGACCAACGTTACTGTGCTTTAGTGTATATCTTATCCTGCGAGGAGCACTTTCTTCTGCAGAGGGGACAGGGCTGAGGAAATGTCTGTAGGATCTTAGGAGTCAGCTGTTTCAAACGCCGCTGGGATGGAAAGCTAACATTACAATGGCAGGTCTAGAACTCTACAAAGCATCTGTGACTGCGGGATGTTGATAGCAGCTGTCTCCCACCGCCAGTTTATGGTGGGGACTTCCACGTGTTAAGGTATATCGGAATCTGAGCTTGCATGTTTTTGTATGACAGTTGACAGAGGGTTCTTTGTGATGTGTCTTGGGTTCTTGTGTGGTACCCAAAGCTTAATGACTCAGAGAGCAGTTGCCCTGTGTTAAGTCCTCTATTGCTGCTCTAGGACAATGCTGGAAGTCTGGTTTTCCACTGGCTTATACTTTTTTAGGGCTATCCATTTGTAAAATTTTACTAGAGCTGATGAGACTCATAGTTCATACTATAAAAAAAAAAAAAGTCCATGGTTAAAGATGATTTTTTCAGAGTTCTAATGACTACATTTTTTATTTTCATAGAAGGCTTTCTGTGAAGTTATTTAGCTTAATCAGAAAAGGCATATAGCTGTATTTGCTATCTGTACAATTGTTTTTTTTTTTCCTAGAGATTTTCAGCCCTCTAAACACAGGGAGTTGCTTGGAAACTGGAATTTCACAGTTATTGCTCTGCATTCTGCATACTGTCACAAAATTTAGAATTTTGTGGCAATACTACTAAAGGGGTGCTATGGTTGCTTCTCTCCTTCCCTCCCTTCATCCAGACATCATAAGGGAAATGTGTTGTGGCTTCTGGTTCAGTGGGGTCTGATCTTCCCAATTCTGTACACCAGAGGAATTTTCAAGGGAAATTTTTGTCTTCTGTGTAGCAATCCTAAGCCTGTTGACATACCGTTTCTATCTCGGGTACCTACCTTAGACATTTTTACAGTTCATCTGCAGGCAAAAAAAAAACCATGTTCTAGTGAAGCCCTTTTTTTTCTTTTTTAACCACCTTCGTTTTGTGTTTTTTGTAACTTGTCTCTCTGCCAAGATAGTACCCTCATAAGCCTCCAGCTCTGGTCTCTTTGAAATACCTGCATGCAAGTCTGCAGTCCTTCATTAGCAATTGGTGACTTCTCCTGGGGCTTGGAATGTCATGTTGTAGCAGAAATGTGCTGTCAATAAAATACAGTTCTAGCATTGTTTAGTATATGTTAAATCCTGTAATGGGTTTAATTATGGTGTTAATACCCTGTGTCTGTAATGCTGTTAGACTTGGCAGGTGCTTTCATTGCAGTGGGATGGGATAGGGTCAGACATGCTAGGAAATCCCAGCTTCCTCTGTTTCAGCTCTTAAGACCAGTGTGTTGCCTTTGAAAATGTGACAGTAGGTCCAGTGGTTCTGGTAGGTTGAGATGATTCCTCAAATTACAAGGCTTGAGAGCTTCTATGGGGAGAAGGGTGTCTTGCAAGCTCTGAGTTAGCCAGGTAACTGCTTGGATACTTGATATGTGGGAGGAGAAAAAAAGAAAGTGCTGTCTTAAGCATGTTAATTTCCAAGTATTTACCCATGGCAAGACTTTAAAAAAAAAAAAAAGAAAAAGAAAAAGTCACTGGAGATGGTGTTTGTTTTGTCTTTGAGTCTTTCAGTTGTTGGGTTTTAGCTGTGAGTGCTCAGTCGCTGATGTGCTGGAGTCTGTCGCGGCTCTGGGTCGCAGGCATCTCAAAATGAATGTTGGACTTGAAGTGCTCAAAGTATGTGACAGACTAAGAGCAGCTGCCTAGAACTGAGCTATCATCTAGCTTTGAGATAATGTCACTGCTGTGAAGGTGCCACAGAGGATTGCTGCTCCGTGGTTCTTGTTTTGACGGCACTCCGGCCGTGAGCGGGATCTGTGCAGCAATCTGTGTCTTGCTGGGCTTCCCATAAATAGCTTCCTGTTTGCTCAGTGCAGCTGCCAGCACCTAACTGTGAAATGCAGCCTAGTCCTCTGGTGTTAGCTTCAGCACGGTGCCCGTCTGGAAGCCAGCATGCCATTTGCTCTCTGATCGTTGTTGGAGTGTGGTACCGATTCCTGAACCTGCGCTTGACTGATGAGCCTGGGCGAGGTGATGTTGTGTGCGGAGTGCTGACGCACAGCCGAGGCCTTATTTAAAAAATGCACGGTTATATTGTGAAGCATGCAGCTGTCTTATGATGACCAGGTTCATAGCTGTTTTCTTTCTGCAGTCAGGTAGAAATAGGCCTTGTATCGCTTTGTACCTCTGTACCATAGTTGTTGTGCTGTTACGTGCAGAACCTTAGGAGTGTTCTGCCTTCCTGGTCAAGCAGAGAGGGAAACAGCAGGTGCTGGTAATGCGTATCTGTGAGCTGCATGCTTCCCTGCTTTGATCTTAGCATGAACTCCAATCATCAGCTTTGGCAATGTCTGTGCTAAAAATAATTGAAATATTATATAGATTTGCATATGTTGCCCATCCTGAACCTGCAGGGAGGTGAATCCCTATGAAAAAAGCTCAGTAAGCAGTTCTCAGCTATGGGATTAATATTTTAACCAAGTTATTTTATGCTTGAACACACATCTGAAATTTTTAATCTTGTGGAAATTTTGTTTGTACTCAACGTATTGCTTAGCAGCACATGAATTCCTCCTGGTGGCCGGAGAGCAGCTGTCACTCCTGGATCAGTCTGTCATCACCACGTTAAATGAACACTTTCTATTGCTAGTATCCAAATCGTTGTGTGATAGTCCACTAAGTCTCTCCCTTCAATGTCAAGATGAGTTTTAAAGTAGGTATTGACCTAAAGGAACTGACGGAACTGGTTTTGTAAATATTGCTGCTAATCTTGCTTGCAACCTTATCTCCTCTCTATATATCCTTGTAGCTGTTACTGTGCACATGTAAAATAAACAGACTTGACATCTTCTTGCAGATGTCCTTCACTTGGGTGATAGAGGACATCTTTTCCCAGCACAGGTTATGCTAGACTATGATATCACTGGCAGGAAGGCAGCTTTATGAGTGGTTTTGCTTGCTGCTTCTGCTAAAGCAGAACAAATATTGTCTAATGTAAAAAGAGCATATGTGGTAGAGAAAATATTTAGTCACTGTCTCCTTTCTAATCAATTATGGGAATAGGAAGGAAATGCAGGTAAAACAGCATTTTAATTCTGTTTTTTTTATGTGGCGGAGACAACCCTGTTAAGCACAGAACAGTTAAAATTTATCTGGAACCCTATTAAAAATCTAGATTTTTGTGTGGATTTGTTAAAAAAAAAAAAAAAAAAAAAAAAGCCAAAGAAGCCTCTAAATAAACATGTATTACTCAATTTATGTAACAAATATAAACTAATTCAGAAGAAAGCATCAACATACAGTCGCTGAATTCCAGAAAGTAATGTTGATCAGCGCTGAAGAAATTTCTTGTTAAACAACTCCTAGTACAACACCTCGTTCAGAGAGTTTGCCTGGCATTGTTAAGCCTTTTACAGCCCTTGGCACAAGTTGCAGACATCTTATCAGGATAAATCTTTATTGCACTTCTGAAGAAACTATGCTTTTTTTTTGAGCGTTTTTTCAACGATGTACAAAGAAGGTGACTTTCTCCTCCTCTAGTACTGTGGGAGATGTACCCAATGCAGGCTTCCAAAAACTGTTTATTTTTGAGAAGAAGATTTCTCATTGCCCTGTTTTCCATAAGAAATCACTGGCACGGGAGGCAAGGTCTGTACTTCTTTCGGGCTGTGATAAAGCTAATGTAACATATGGGAATTGTTTTAGGCCGCAGGGTCAGAGACAGGAGGGGCGGGATGTAACCCGGCCTTGTTGCTGTCTGGTGGCTGTTCGTGGCCTTGCCCTAAGGCAGGGGGCTGAATGTGCTGCAGGGGTCTCGCAGCTGGAGTGCTGCTGCTTTTGCAGCGTGCAGCAAGTCTGTTCCTCTGTGCCTGCCTTTTTCTCACCATCTCTCGTTGGAAATGTAAGCTAGGCTGACGCGTGCAAGCCGTGGCAGGGTGCTTTGCAGGTTGTTTGCACTGGTGTGTACTGGTGGATGTTTCGGCTCTGTACCACATCTCCCTGTGTTGCTGAGACAACCTACTTCTAATCCAGAGCTCAAAATTGATTTTAATGTGTATCGCAGCTCTGTTCTTACTATTAATTTACCCTGGAATGTTAGTGAAAAGGAAGGAAAGATGAGTCATCGTAGCTGAAGCTTGAAAAGGGAAAACAATCTTCAGTAGTCTGACCATAGCTGGGGTATCTCTGATCGTTTTATATGGTTAATTGTTTGTATTTGGTAATTGCACATGTTGGAACACGTGTCAGCAGCCTTACAGTTGATCTGTTTCCCACTGCATTTCCTGGAGGTAAACTCATGAGGAAAATCTGTTGTGCAGTAAACGGAGTTGTCCAACACTTACCAGGACACAGGAGAAGTGTTTGAAGCGCAGATTCAGGACCATGGGGAACAAATGTCTGCAAGCCAGGGAAACCCCTTTACCAACCTCAGCAGGGATTCCTCTTCCCGGTATTCCTGCATGTTCCATGCCTCACCCACCGCTGAAGTAAAAGGAGTTCAGCTCTCCTTTCCTTAGCCAGCTGAAAGGGTAATTAGTTCTGTGGCTGTGAAAAGGCCCATGGGACTCTTCGTGACTGTAAGTAATTACTTTTTTTTCTTAGCCAAAGACTGAGCTCCAGTGGCAGAGTAATTCCCCAAATCCATGGATTCTGTGGGATCAAATTGATTACATAAATCCGTGAACATACTGTTTATAGGGTTCTAAAAACCCTTGCAGTGTCCTTGGGTACGGATCTGTTACCATTTGTTTTGGGGGATTTGCTGCATTTGTTTGGAAGCGCTGTCCAGAGCGGTGGATCTGTATCGCAGCTGTCTGTAGAGAGAGGAAAATAGCAGCCCCTGACAGACTGCTGATATTAGAAATCCCTGGGCTTCTTAGTTCCAGCATACTTCAGTGGGAATAGAAGCTGCCATCCAGAAATAACAAAATGGGAGCCACCTTTAAGTGTCTGCTCACGTTACAAAATGCAAGAGTACAGAGAGCTCTAGCTACCAGAATCCAAGCACCTCTCAAGTGGATGGATGGACCTGTGAGGTCCACATCGCAGTGGTATTTTTTGTCAGTCAAAATCAGGACACTGATCAGTGTTTGGGTGTTAAATCCAGGTCTGAGCTAACAGTTCCTGGATGTTGTTAAAGTACGTATCTTCTTCAGAAGGTGTCTTCTGGGTGCATCTTGTAGCTCAGTAGGAGGATCTTTAGTTCTTTTAATAGTGCCTTGTGTCGTGTGACTTGAGATATGTACAAAGGTGTGAACTGGGTGAGGCTGGTGCGAAGGAAATCTGTGGTGAGGCCCGAGCGCAGTGCCTCTCCTACCCACTGGTGCTGTGTTGCCTCTTGGGGAGGCTGCAGGCGTCACCTCGCTCGAGCAGGGTGCACTGGGCTTGAGGAAATGCAGCAGCGTTGCTCACCATCTCGTGTGTCAACGTGGCTTGGACTTGTGAATGAAACAGGATGATTTAGCAATGACTTTGTTTTGATTTTATGCAGACTTATCCTGAAGAAGCATCTTGCTGAGTGTCAGAATGGAGCAACTGGGTTGTGAAATGACGCCAGCAGCTGCATCCTGAACACGGCCCAACGGCTTCCTCAGCTCACTGTGCTGCTTAGCTCTCTTTTTGAGAGCTTTGGGGCGTAGCAGATTGTAGGGCTGATCTGGAGTATGGCAGCAACATCGCGCTGAAGCGGTTTGTTCAGTGCAGGGGGTGAGCAGGGGAAAGCTCATTCCTGCTTTTAAGATGGTTGTTTATTACCTGTGGATTTAGTGGTTTAATGTGTGACAGGTGAGCACAACAAGAACCCGATGAGGCTTTACCATTGCTTTGAGGTTGGTTCTGTCACACCCATCTTTGGAAAGCTACTCTTGCTCTTCCTGGTCTTCTAATCACACACCTCTGTCACAGGCTGTTCTGGAAGGAGCAGGGCTCTTGGGCATCCACGTTCCTGTTAGCAGGAGGCAGTGCACGGTGCACTTCAAAATCCTGACGTGCCCGGGGTGTATTTGGGTGATGTAGTTCGGTGTCCTGTCTTACCATGGCGGAATAAAATCTACTCAAGTTCCTTTTGCTGCAGCAAGAGCAGAGTTTGGGCTGTTCTTCAGGCATAATTTGACTCCATTTCTGTTGCAGTTTGTAGAAGCCTGCACCTCACTGAACCTGAATATCTACTGCTTTGCCTACTTGAGTAGGCAGTCAGAATTCAAGTCTTGGCCGCAGAAGCAGCTGTTTCTGAGGTTGTTTTGCATAGGGCTGTGTAGCAAAGAGACTTGAGTTCTGGAAATTGCTGCTCAATGTTTTGGGGTAGGTGGTTGTTCCACTGGTTGTGTTCAACTGATGTGTCCTGTGAAAACCTGACTTCCAGGTAACATTCATGCACTGCTGTCACTTAGTGTTCTTGTGGTAGTGCTATAACATCTGTTCCAGTGTCTGACACTACATAAATTAGACATCCTACAGTAAATGTTTACAAACAGACTGGAATTCAACATTTCCAATGTTATAAAGGCAACAGGAAGAAAAATGTTGTAAAACTCTGTTCAATCTCATTTTAAACTTGATGCATATTGGCAGTAAGTTTTTGTCTGCCTTAGAACGAGGTAATTGATAATGTTATGTTTTTGTTTCTGCTTTCAGAAGTGTATGATTTGGGACATCTCAAACAACATATTTCACCCTTGAGATTGCATTCCTGTTAGCAGGTTGGGTGTACTCTTGCTTACTTGCTGATTAGATCAAAATAAAAATATGTGCAGGTAAACCTGCTTCAATCACTCTGAAGATGTCCAAGGCTCTTCTTTCTACTGCCTACTTCTACACAAGTCCATTTTGGAATTTAAGACTTCTTTGTAGTGAATTTCTGGTTTGCATCGGACTAAAATTTTAAAATATCTAAAGAATTTGTGTTCCCCAGTGTTACTGTACTGTGGAATCTGTGTTGTGTTCCCTGAGCCCACCTTTTCTAGAGGTGCAGGTATAAAGCTAGAGTTCCGTTATTAGAAGATTGATCTTCTATCATGGATATAAACCTGAGCTTGGAAGTGTCATCCTTAAATGAGCAGTGAGATCTTTCTGTGACTATGAGCACACCCCCTTGTGTCAGCGTTGTCACTACCTTCTGTTTTTCTTTAATTTCTTTTCCTCTGACTTGTACTTGGATTCCTTGTTTCTGCTTTCCATTTATTTCATGTACCTTTTGTTTCCAGCAGTGTGAAATGCACTTTATGTTCTGGGACCCCCCTTTCCATGGGTAGTTTGGTATTTTCAGTGCAATGTCCACTCCTTCCCTCTCCTCCTCTCAGTGCAGATGTCTTCTGAGGTGTTCACAAAACTCCTCTCTTAAAACTTCAGTGCCCTCTCCCTGTGTATTCTGTTTCTTGGGGACAGAAAAGGAACAAGCCTCCTTCAAACCAGTAAACTACTTTCAAGAGGCTTTCTCCTGGAGGAAAAGAAAAAACTGCTATTCTTCTTTTGTTTCTAAATTTCTGGTTTTGTGCTTGCCTCTGTAAGGTAACTTCACAGGAGTCTCGGAACTGTCCGTTAATTTCCTCACTACTGGTAACAGCTGAAAACTAGGCCCTGGTGACAGTGTTTTCCATGTGGATCAGCAGGCTTCACGAGTACGCTAGGTCTTTATTCTATGCAGGTGTGACTTTGCTCTGTAAAATATCAGTGAACGTGACTTAAAAGGGCTGCCTGAGTTCTGGAATTGCGTGGTCAGAAGTGTTTTCCAGCAGACCTGACAGGTGACTGCTGTTGGTGGTGGTCTCGCTGTTAGTTCGGTATTCCAGGGAATCCGGCACTGTGACAGGATTGGTCGCTTTCCTGGATAGCGTGTCGTGCTGTCTGTTCATTTCTGACGCATGTTGTGGAACTTTTATGGTTTGTGAAGATGGGCAGGTGCATTTCCAACTGCATTATTGTTACGATGTTTCCGTTGTTGTGGTTTGGTTTTTGGGGTCTGAATCATGCCCTGAATCCAGCCAGCAAGCAGCTGTCAGCGCTGTCCTTTACTTTTATCAGAAAGCTGGGGATTTTGTGTGCTTTTTCTTTTAAGGAAATACCCTGAAATTTCCACCTGCAAAATGAGTCAGATAAATGTCTGTTAGGTTTAGGTTTTTCAGAGTGAAGTGATGAAAGGCTTCAGTTACAGTTAAATATTGTCTGCTATTTAAAGAGAGAATAATATTCTTCTGCAAGTGTGAGATGAGTGCAGTTTGTGCTCCATGCTATGTCCGCACCAAGCATCAGCAGTGCAATCAAAGACTAAGGAAGCTACAAGGTCTTCAGCTGAAGATGCCAGCCGTCAGAAGAGTGCTTACCCTTGTTGTGCAGGTACCTGGCTTAGCTCTCAGCTCTCTGCAGACCTTGTTACATCAAACCACAACAGTTCAGTGCCTCTTACAGGGGGTCCTGTGCATGCTGTGGTTGAGCTGGCATTTTGACTTTGTCCTCTCCACCTGCAAGGAGGTGCTTGCAGCACTGCAGTGCTGGCAGCAGCTCAGGAGCCCAGGAGTTGTCACCGTCCCTTCTCCCACAGTGCTGGCCAGACAGCTGCTGGGGCCGTTGAGGAGCTCAGGAGAAAAGCAAATGGCAACTGCATTTTGCCTGTCTGCCATTCCCCACCTCCTCTGAGGGATGCTGGTGGATGGGAGGTGTCTGAAGTCTGCCCTCTGAACCACGCCTGTCTTTGGGTTGGTACCCTTCCCACAGCTGACTGTATTTGGAGCTTCAGAGAAGTGTCCTGTGGTCAAGAATTTTTTTTTTTGGTCACAAAAAAAAAGAAGTTGGCAGGGGCGGTTATTTGCTGGTGATAAGACTAAGAGTCTTCCTTTGAGATGACTTTCTGTGGCGTTTCTAAATGTGCCCTTTTAGAGTTGCTGAGAGGTATGGTTGGACCAGTGGGAGAGCAAAGCAGCTTCTGTAGGAGCTCTATGGGAAACCTGATGCTGCTGTTCCCCTCTTGTTGTTCCTGGTGTCTTCTTAGCTGTTAAATCCTCCTCTCCTGTCCCAGTGTCCTGTTACACAGGTTCAATGATGGTTGCAACTTCCTTTTCATACATACAGTTGTGTAACAATCCTAGTAAGCATGCCCCGAGTAAAACTGCAAGTTTGAACTATGTGGGCTTTGTTGATGACAAATGATTTATAATGTTTACAAGTGTCAGTATTTATCTTAAGTCTGCTGTCTGTCCTAGCTTGTCTGTGATGGAGTGTGTAGTTCCTTGACATCAGTTAGCATTCCAGCTTCTTTCCTTGGACACTTCTTGGCTCAGGAGAGCACTGCTTTTCAGAAGATCATACATTAAGACCATATTCTAACTTTTATAAACATGGTTAGTCTCTCTATATTCACCTGAGGATTTTTTTCTGCTTAGGTTTCAGAAATGCAAGGTTTCAAGGTGCTTAAAATAAATGAGTCAGTGTCTCCTCCTGCCCCCAATTCTTCTTAAGCAGGGAGCTCTTGCTATAATTATTTAGGGTGATGCCCCTGACAAAAATATGGATGAACCAAATCCCAGTTTCCACTGAGCTCCAGTTGTTAAACAAGCACAATTTATTTTTCCTTTCTGCAGTTCTCCTTGGCTCTCGCAGGGTCAGGAGCGGCAGCAGTGCTTTGGCTCTTCCCAGCTGAGTCATTTGGAATGCAGATTGCTTGGCACTGATGCCAGAGGTTCCCTTTGTGCTGGGCCTTATATAAAACTTGTGGCAGATTGTCAGCTTTGTCACATCCCCTGGGCAGCAGGGAACAGGTAGAGGCTTCAGCTTTCAACTCAGACAGAGCCAGACTGGCATCTGAAGACCTTAGTCAGCTTTGCTTCGCAGATAGCTGTATAAATCACGTCAGGGTGCTACACTGAGAGTTTCTGGCTGGTGTTTGGACAGTAACATAGTTCCATGGTCCAGAGACATACCTTCTCGGGAAGCAGAGCAGCACGTGTGCTCTGGGGAAAACAGTCACTCCGCCCTTCTTCACCATCGGAACTAGATGTGAGGAAGTGAAGCGGAGCCTGGGGGGGGAATGTCAGGCGGTAGGAAGTTACCTGCTCCTGGCTGACCTTGCAGCACATGCTCCTGCAACCCTCAAAGCCTACAGTTCAGCTGGTGCATCTACATACAGCACCTGTAAGTTGCTGGAAAGATGGCTTTTGTGCTGCCATGGAGTGCTGCAGGCTTGGGCAGGGACGTCCCAACTGGACAAGCAAGAATCCATGTAAGTTTCCTTTTTTAATGTAAAGCAGTAGTGGATTTTTGCTCTAAGCTTTGCTGTCTGTTGCATAACTTGTACTGAGTTTGGTTTCACACAAACTGACTGTCTCGAACAGAAGTTCTTGTGGAGGGCTGGTATGCAGTGGGCTTCGTGAATTTGTGGTGTGCTAGTGGTTCAGTAAGCTGCTTCTGCAAATCCTGTTGGCTTGGAGTTGATACTTCAAAGCTTTTGGGTTTCTGTGACATCTGAAAAATATTCGGGAGGAAGCACTGAACGCTTTTCCTACTTAGGCTTGTGTTACTAGGACAGGGCTTGAGTTCTTGACTCTACCATTTCAATTTTAAATAAGAAGTTGAAATTTCTTAGGGAGATTATTTGGGAGCTGTGGAATATCTTTTTGTCAATGAATAACTGTGCAAACCTTAATTTCTGAGAGCAGCAGCTATGATACTTAGGAGTAGTTCTGGCAGCTCTAACACAAATGTTGGGAAGCTTTCTCTGACAATGGAGGACAGTGACTGTAGAAGTTGCTGTTTGGCTTTGTGAATGGCACAAGTAATGCAGTGGCATTTAGACAGCTGACATAGCCCTAGTAAAGCCCTCATTTTGGAAAATCAGCTGCTTGGGACTGTCACCCTGACTTACTGTGCCCTCAGTTTCAAAGACTGATCTTTTTGGTTTTCTACTTCATTTTCTGGGTGGAATTAACTTCTTAAAAATAGGATTTTGATTAAAAGACTTCACATAAATTCCTTGTGTTAAGATAGGATCCCACATTCCCTATTCACTAACTGAAATTCACTCTAAAGCCAGAATTTCGGTGATGAAGTCGCTTGTGTTTTACAGCTCCTCTCCCAGGGAGTGTGAATTGGAGCAGGCAGATGGAGGGAACAGATGAGCAGGCTTCGCAGGCATTTTGAAAATAGGTCTTGAAAAGGGGTTTCAGTGTAGATGTGGATAAATAAGAATGGCTCTCAAGTTTTTTTTTTTTTTCTTGTTGGCTTCCATGTGACTGTAAATTTTGCTGTCTTTGAGCTTGGGTTGGGATTCCTCAGAGTTCAAGATCCTCTTTTGTGGATAGGGGGCTGGTTCTGCATTTGAGACATAGGTGCTCTGTGTTCTGGCCTTGCGGTTTGATTCTCGATATCCTTGTGCCAAAGATTTTCGCTTTGGGGCAGGAGGTAGACTAGAGGCAAGCCACTACAAAAAACCTATGGGCTACACATTCAAAATGGAGTTGATGGCCTCTTTGCTACCTCGTTAAGCCACCCTTTATATGGGTGATAAATCAGCACGCAGACTTACCAGTTTTTTTTACTTTCTGTTCCACTTCAGGGCCAGGCTTGTTAGCTTTACTTTCCCTTTTATCAAAGTGCTGCAGGTAGAAGTTTGGCTTTGTTGCTACTTTGGTGGAAGTGTGATTTGCAGGTCCCTGACAGTCATTCTGGCATGTGAAATCCCCATAAACGCAGAGGGGAACTTGCCTAACTCTCCAGAGCAGCCTGTACTCAGCTTTAAGACAACTCATCTTGTACACATGTTTTTTATTTTTTTTTCATGTATGTTGCCTATTCAGGTAATCATAGTTTCCAATCTGGAAGAAATGTACTTTTAAAAATCAGTTCAGACTGCACACAGTAATGTGGGAAGTGCTGATTATCCCTGCTGATGGAGACCTGTGAGGATGTGTGGAGCTGCAGACAGCCCTGATTTGAAGGCCTGGGTTTGAAGGATAAACGTTCAGTGCCCAGTATGCCATAGGTGGCTTAGATAAAATCCTTCACATTTATCAAATGGTTCTGCATATGGAAAATCTTGTGGGCAGCTTGCTATGTAGATTTTAAATGTTAATTAGATGTTTTTCTCGTTTTACAGGAACTGGAGACATTGTTGCTGTCATGATTACAGAATCAAAGGTTAAGGAGATCCTGAATTACTTGGAAAAGAATATCTCTGTCCTGATGGCAATAGCAGTGGGTTCGCGGGTTCCTCCAAAAAACTTCAGTCGGGGCTCTCTAGTCTTTGTGTCAATATCCTTCATTGTTTTGATGATAATTTCTTCAGCATGGTTAATATTTTACTTCATCCAGAAGATCAGGTACACAAGTGCACGTGATAGAAATCAGGTAAGGGGACTTTTTTTTTTCTCCTCTCTAATTTCTGGAGGCAGTATTCCTGTTTACAGTGATCTATAGAGAATTAATTCCTAAGGAATGTCCATCATGCAAGTGTTCAAAACCACCTTGCTCAATGTCAGAGCATGCTGTTGGACAAGGATTTGTATAGCAGATTGTTAGCACCCTGAGCAGCACCAGTACAAGATCTTGTTGCTGGACAGAAAACTGATGCAAAGTGTTTGTGGGTTTTGAGTGTAAGTCAGAGGGGAGGAGAACCTGTGTTAGCTCACAGGACATACTGTGTAGCATGTTACTTTTCTTGGAAAGGATTTTGGGAATGGCGAGTAAAGTTGTGGGTGAGTTGTGTGGTGTGGTGGAACACAGAGCCGATGTAATTAACTCTGTTGGTGCTGAGAAGGATGGCTTCAGTGACAGGTAAGGCAATTCAGAGGTTGCGTGAAGGTGTTCCCAAACTATGAACTCATGAATGCTTGAGCAGGAAAACAAAGATCTGCGTAGTGATCTACACTAGCTTTAGCTTTATCTGGGATGATACCTGTTATGGCCTGCCTGGTTCACCTGATCAGACGTAGCGAGTAACGTTTCATCCAGCGCGACTTTCTGACATTCTTTTCCACCTCCAATGTAACAACTTACACCTGAATTAAACGTGCCCATACTGAGATGCCTTGAGTACATGAACTCATCAGCGTAAATATGGATTAAACTTTAGGAGTAAATGTTTTACGAGTGTGGACTTAATGACCCGCTGTCTCAGTAGCGTGCCTTGGCTTCCACTGCAGAGGGTTGGTAAACCTCAGGAAAAGCCCTGTTCTCTCTGCCCCTCTGTATCTCTACCAAGGTCAGCTTACAAAGCTGCTGAGCTCTAGTCACTGTCCTCCCTTCTCTCTGATTTAGGGCTGACATGGAAGGACAAGCTGTGGGACAGTGCTCTGGCTCTTTAAGGAACTTTGTCAAATGTAAACCTACAAAGCTCCAGTTGCGACAAAGGATTTCCTTTTTGGTTTCTAGAAATAGCATCTGATGCTGCAGGTCCCGTGGGCATCCTGTAGATTTTCCTAAGGATGTCATTCTTAAACGACCGCACTGTGAGCTGGTACTTGGCGTGGTCCCTGGGGATGGTGGGAGTTTAAATATAACTGTTACTCAATGGATGCCTGTGGAATACGAAGTGGTGCCTGCTGCATCCCCTACATGGTGCTAGGCTTCTTCCAAATGTCCATGTTTCAAAACTGCTGCTCCGTGGGGAGAGGGCTTTTATGACCTTTTTTCTTTCTTTAGATTTATACAGAGGTCAGGAGAAACTTGATGAAAATTTTATGTGGTTTAAAAAGCTGAGTGTATTAAATTTTAATAAGGAGGTGGCGACAGCTACAGCTTATTTTTGAAGAGCTTTGAAAGCTCTCACAGACAGAAGGCTGTAATAACTTGTAATGAAATAACTTGTAACTGAAAAACAAGATCATAGCTTATATCTAGGGGCACCTTTTTTAAAAACATCAAAAACGTGCTGTGGTTTGTAGATAGTGCAGGTAGGTACTGGTGTTTCACATGATTACTCTTGTGCATTTCTGCCAGAGGTACAAAACTCTTTTGCACGTGCTGGTGGCCTTTTCCAGCAAGGTAGCTGTGGGATTTAGAAGTAAGCATATGCTGTGTACTTATGCCCTGACTTCACACAGCAGCACATCCTTTAGCGTTTCCAGTGTTAGCATATAAAATGGTTTGTTAAAATTAGAAAGTGGAGGAGATGGATCTCTTAAATGGAGGTGAAAGTTACTGTTTAGCAAATCTCTTTACATATGAAAGTGTAAATTTTGGAAGGGTTTTGCTGAGATTAATGCTTTCAGGTGGTAGGGCTGATCACTTCAGTTAAATTCCTCACCGTGCCTTTTCAGCGTTGTTCCTCTCTTAGCAATCACACCTTTGCCTGTGCATTGATAATCCGCTCCAGCAGTGTCCAGTGTGTTCTGTGTCACTGAGTACTCAGGCCAATATGCCTGTCCTGGACATGCAATTTAGATTTGCGTAAGCGGACTAGTTTCTCACGTGTTGAGGGTAGGATGAGATTTCTGGCTTCAGGAAGCACAACATATCTCTGTCCCACCTCTGCTTCTGATGGTACACTACAATGTTTGGGACCCAGTGTGTTTTTTTCAAATACACGTCCTAAAAAAAAAAAAATACAAAATGAGCTGTTTTTCTGTGAAGACAACAAAAAATATGTAATTCCAGAGCAATATTGGTACAGTTGGTGACCTTGGCACATCACCTGCAGTTGTAGTGGCCTTCTGAGGGTCTTTGTGTTTCTCAGAACCAGCCTTCTTAGCTGTAGCTTACATGGAAAGGAAATGTATGATGTGGGGTGAGGGGAGACTTACAAAGAACTTGATTTTTCAAGTGATAGAAGATGGGCACAAGAAACACATTTGTTACAAGATGTGCGAGAGCTTCTGGTGTGTGCATTTATATTCTTGGTGGCTGGCTCTCTCGAGAGCAGAGCATGCAGCACAAGGGGTGAAGGATGAAATATGCAGACTTCCTTTCTTCCAGTAAATGTGAACCCGATCTGACATCTCAAGTTCCTGACATGAGCAAGCATGAGCTCTGTGCAGCTCGGTGTCCCTGGGATCCCACGAAGCAGCTGGCCAGCGGCCACCCGTAATTGGCTGGGAGCTGGGCGCTGCGGCAGAAGCCAGCGCTGGGAGCGCAGAATGGCTCCTTCCACCCAGCAGTGGTCATCCCTTAAACTGCATAAACAGCAAAACCCAGCTTGGCCTCTGCAGGCAGGTGGAGGTTAATGTTTAAACCAGCATTCATTTCAGCTTTATTTAAGTCTGTGTCGAATCTTTCACGTTTTGTGACCCATAAATTTTCGCTTTGTGTGGTAGTGGTGGTTTCAGGCAATGGCAAGAGAGAAACTAGGTTACACTGAGGATGTGTGCTGTCTCAGAACAAGATCAGCCTGCTCAGGGAGGAATATATTTCAGCACATGTTCTCTTAGGCTTCATTTTTTTTTTTTCTTCCTGACAAATCTCTAACTGTGGGCTTTGCTGTGTACACTTTTAAGTGTTAGCCCGTGTCACAGCATGTATTGCAGAGTTAGTGTCTAGCCCAGATAAATTGTTATGAAGGACAGTAATGAAGCTTGATTATCAGGGTTAATTTGTGTTCTCTTCTTTGTCACTTCATTAGCGTCGTCTTGGAGATGCTGCCAAGAAAGCCATCGGTAAATTGACAACCAGGACGGTAAAGAAGGGCGATAAGGTATAATAACATTTCAGCATGACAGACATGAGCATCGTGTTTAATCTCTGTCAGAGGAAAATGTTTACTTCTCAGCTTTTCCTTTCTGTTTTAATTTTATGATCTTACCTTCCTTGTTGGAGTCTTGCTTATGGCACAAACTTACAGTATTGATGTGTGCTGTAAGTCTGTGTGTATCAAAGGTGTTTTTCCTGCCTAAGTGCTACTTGCACTCCATCTGGCAACTGTGACTGAGAGTGGTTTTGTGTGCTAGCAGGCACACAGAATTCCCAGAAAGCTTATCCTAAAAAAAATTTTCTGAAAGCTGAAGTGATTCCTGTAGGAAAATACCTACCATATTTATAGGGACTCAGCTGAACATTATAAGCATTTTAGGCCTTAGCTTAGTGAGGAGATAGTTCTGTATGTGTGAGATACTTTCCTTTTTCAAGTCCTGTTGGGATTTAACCACCCAGTCATCGCTTCTGTGTCTTCTTGGTGATAGCCTCTTTGGCAGCACGCAGTTCACATACTAATCACAACTACTTTTACGTTTGTCATAGCCTAAACTCTTGACTTGAATTTTCATTCTGTTCATTTTAGGAAACAGACCCAGACTTTGATCACTGTGCTGTCTGCATTGAGAGTTACAAGCAGAATGATGTTGTTCGCATTTTACCATGCAAGTAAGCTGGCAAAGTTGCTTTGTTTGGAAACTGTTTGTTCATCATGCTCTTTTGCTTTATTTCATGTTAAATGTGCATTATAATTGTTAGATATTTCCTGTCCTAACAACAGATTTTATTTTCCCTTGTATTCTGAAATACAAAGCTTTCTCCTTGTCTCCAGACACAAAAAATACACATGTTGCATGTATACAGCCAAGATCCAGTGATCTGGCCTGTGGTTGGTATATAAATAGTGTTGTGCATGATGCTCTGGAAGCATCTAAGTCACAGTGTTGGAGTCAAGCTTCAGTCACACAGCAGCAGTGCATGGCAGCTCATTATCAGTCTTCAAATCCTCCTGCAGGCTGCCCTGAGCAGCTGGAATACTTCTCCTAATGCATAATGAGTTTCTATTATGATAAAAGGAAAACAATATTTTACATCTTACTGATCAAAATATCTGTGTATTCTAGTTCTGAAACCAAGCTTTTATTCATTTTACTTTTCTCTGTTCTTTACCTCTTGGACTGCTTTAGATTCTCAGTGTTGTGTTTAGTTAATAACACACCTTACAAATGTTTAGAAACTCCCATTAAAATATCTGGAAGTAGAAGAGGTCTGTCATGTATCTGTAAAAGATCTGGGAGGTTTTGGCCCTGCAGATGGGTGTGCATTTCTTGTCTACGCTTCAGCCATGTTTACTCATTCAAAGCTGAAATCCTATTGCCCATTAAAATATACCCACCACCGCTGGGATTTCAGACAGTTAAGTCACACAGTGTAATCTCGAGCAGAGCTTTATGTATGAGTTATGCCCCGGTCTTTGATTTATGAAGAGCATTTGTAAACTAGAGGAGAAACTTCTGGAAGCTGTTCGCCAGTTTTAAACCACTAAGCCGGTGGATGAACTGCCTCTGACAGCGTCACTTGTGTAGCTCATCATGGCACTGTGGGGCCGAAGGGTGTACCGTGGATGTTCACATGTCCACCCTGTCTTCACTTTGATGCTGAGGAGAAGTCAGCGAGAGGTCCTTGCCAGTGGAGAGTCTTCAGCTGGTGGGAAACCATCTTCTCCCAGTAAGCACAAGGCAAAATCAGGAGTCAAGGTCGGCTTCACTAGGTAAACGCCCACCACTGACCAACTCCAGATGTGTTGCTAGTATGAGCAGATAGTGCCGACCACTTAACCAGGCTGAACATCTATTTATTTGACAAGTCCATTTCCTTCAGACACCTGTTGTGAGCCGTGGTCCAGCAGACAAAGCTCCCTGGTCACAGCAGCTCCAGGGAGCTGGGTGAGGGTGCACATGGCTGCTGCCTGCGCACAGCTTCCCCCAGTGCAATCCACCCGCCAAGCCTTTTCCGCAGATCCCTTTCTGTTCTGTTTTTCAAAAGAATGTAAGGTCACAGAAGGCTCAGACTACATTTCTGCCGAAGGCTGTACGACGACTTTTATGTTCGCTTTCTACTTCTCTTTTTGAAATCTCACTTTTCATCTGCTTCAGTTCAGCTTTAAGTGCAAAACCATCTTTGTTAGATGGGAACACTGAGATGGATACTTTATGCACGACATCTTTTATGCTCGTGGAATGGGTGAAGGGGCAACCAGTGCCTGTGGAGATGAGCCAGATACATTTCAGGTTGCGTGTAAAACTTTTCAGTCTACTGAGGTGCCTCTCCTCAAATTTTGTTTTGGAGATTTAACCATTTTCTGCTTCCTGACAGTTCAGCCTCACCTTTCTGTATGACATGCAAAGTTAGTATTAAAAAAAAATCTAGAGTCTCTAAGACAGATGAGAAAATAAATTGCAAGAAAACCATGGAGAAAAGGGCTCAACCAAGAGGAAGCAAATGAAAGGTTAGCAGTCTGTCTTACTGTGTCTTTTGAGGAAGCTGTAATCATTAGACAGTAGGAATCACTGACATAGGACATCCTTGCTGCTTTCATCGATTGAAGTCGCATTTCCCTTTGGTGCCAGAACATTCTCTCCAGTTAAGTATGGTCTGTCACTCTATCTCTGTAGAGAGGAGTCTGGTTTGGACGGATGTACAGCTGCCAAAATACTGTCTGCTGAGCAGGTTGCACCTGGCATTCTGTGGTAATCACTGTGATGTGAAGTTTTGTGGCAGGTGGGGAATTATGGCCAATTTAAAAATGAACTAAAATGAAAATGATAGAAATCCAACTGCGGTGCTTGCAGTCATTCATGTTGTGCTTCAGAGAGAAATATGCTCAGTACAAGCAGCTGATGGGCATGCCTAGAGCTTTTGGAGCACAGGGGCAAGGCAGCCCTCCTCCTTGGGCTAACAGGGCTGAAGAGCAGTTCTGTCTTCTGCAAATGTAATCATGTAAGTTAAAGATCAGTAGCATAAGCAAATGTATTTTGCTAGATTCCTTCTGACAAGCCTCCTGGGCAGTTTTCCTTATTCTGATGGTTTTACTTTAGCATCACACTGCTGCATCTCAGAGGTAAAGAGACACTGGGTAAAGAGTGATCAGGAAAGAGGTAGTGTGAAGGGAAGATAGCAGTGAGAGATAAGGGGAGAGCAGAGTGGCAGTTAGAGAAAAGCACAGAGATTGACATTGGGAAGGGCAGAAGGATGGCATGGAAAGGCAGAAAATCACAATGCAGAAGGAGAATTAAAGGAATAGCAAACACCTTACAGAGAGCAGCAAGCTGATAGGGCAGGGAAAGTTAAAATTAAAAGAAATATATAGTGCAAGGTTGAACGTTAAGTATGTTAAAATATAAATGAGTTTTAACCCAAATTCTTAGTATTTCCTGCATTGGGCAAAAAGGGGGAAAGTGGCAGAAGTGACTAAGCCAGATCCACATCTGTTTGGTTCTGTGCTGCTGCAAATAGCTGTTCCTTTAACAGGACGCTCGCTGCTGTCCTTCCTGCAGTGCCTCTGCCATCCCCTTCTCTCTGCTTCCTGCTGGCCACGGCTGTCTCTCTCCCCCTCGCGTTACCGAGCATTTGTAGGGCTGCTCTCCCCTGGCCGTGCCTGCTGGGGTAGAGATCTGGTGCCTTCCTCCCAGCCTCAGCAAGCTGCTCATGGCTGCTCAGCTTCGCTTTGCTGCCTGCAGCAGGAGAGCAAGCCACAAACAAGCCGTGCCGCACAACAGAGTTGGGGTTACGGCCCTCCTTAAGCTGGAGGCCAGTAGGCTTGGGCATGCTGACAGAGTGGAAAAATACCTGCAGGCCACCTGTTTGGAGTTGTGCCCGCATGGGAGGCTCCTCCAGTGCTCCCTGCCTGGCTGCGGCCGTGCGTCCTGCAGCCCCGAGGCTGGAGGAGCAGCGAGAGCCGTCACGCTCAGCTCCCTGGCGCACGGCTCCTAGGGGAATGTCATCAGCTGCTGTGACCTAGGGCAGCTCGCTAGGAGCTCAGCAGATTTATGGTCTTGGGAGGCTTCTTATTGAGCAAGTGACAGATATGAAGTTGGAGAAGGTTTACGATGGCGGAAAATGCGAGCACTTGCTTTGTCAGACCAAGTTTTAGAAATAATTCATGTGTTCATGATCTTCGTTGCTGTATAACTGCTTTTCAACTCTTACAAGAGAAACCCAGACAGAGCCTGAGCCATGCTGATGGTATCAGCAAGCTTTTTAAGGAGTAGATAAGCAGCATAAATAGTAGGCAGAGCCATGCTGATTTAAATCAATAAATAACCTTGGGAGTAATGCACTTTTTTGAAACACATTAGTAAACATCCTTGAAGGTTTAGGAACTAAAAGCAGAGAATGAGGGGGACAGCAGAACAGTTGAACCGTTGTGGTGCATTTGAGCTATATCAAACTGCTAATGACTTTAAAATAACTCGTAACACTCAGTGGGTGCATGTTGGCACCCACATCAGCATTCTGCCTCACTTGATCTGAGTGCTTCTGCAGCACTGATGCGCAGATAACGGCGTGTTAAAGCCGTTTCCATACTTCTGTGGAGTCCTGGTGTCTGCAGTTTCCCAAAAGACTAGATTGTTGGTTTTGTCCCACTCTTAAATTTTTAGAGTTTTCAACGAAAACTTAAGCAACTAAAAGCCATAATTAGGCTAACATAGATAAATAGCATCATTATGTGTTTCAGAACATTTCAAACCTTTCTGTTACCGGGACTTGTGAGCACAGTTTCCTCAAGTTTTGTGGGTAATAAGGGGAATGTGTGAAGAACTAATAACAGTAGAAGTAAGTTTGTCTTTTGTACAAGTACCTGAACAGCCAGCAGTGCACCTATCCCATTTTCCGTGACTGGCTCAAGGACACATGGCTAAATTTGCCAGACAAAGCAGTCCCGTGGGTTCAGCAGTGCATGTTCTAGGCTCTTATGAGAGACGGTTACTCAGACCAGGTGGCTACGAGCATTTCCCAAATCTGTATCACGTAGAAAGTCCAGTGATACCCATTGCTGCCATGAGTATGCTCTGAAAAGTTCTTGGCATCTTGGAAAGCCAGCAGGACAATTTGCCTAATCCCTTTAATTTAGATCTGTTGCAGTCTCTGCATAGTCCTGCCGTGTTAACTGGGTTCTGTCAGTCCCGTGCTGTTGCGTTTATATTCATGCATGTGACTAAGGTGGTGTGAACCAGTTCAGACTGTTCTCCTGCAGAATTCCCTGCTCTGCAAATAGAAGCTCATTCTGCCTTTATCTTTGAAAGGTTTTGGTTTCCTGTGACCGTCATATGATGGGCATGTTTTCCTTACAGATATCGAGGAACACTGTAGGAAAAAGCCTTTCAAAATCTTGTTCTTGTTACTTAGACATGCTAATTATTAAAGCACTTAGAAATTCAAACAAGTACACTTGTGTTGGCTTTTAAATAAAGTTGACTTCTGGTGGGTCTGTGATCTCCCTACCTGATTCTTGGCCGGGTTCTGTATAGAAACTGAGATGGGAATGCACACGCTGGTGTGATGGGGCCTTCGTTACCCTGGTTATTCTGCCAGTGTGCCTACTCATGTCCACATATAACGATTTTTTTTTTCAAAGTGTTTGTTCCTAGTGAACTTCTGGTAACTGGAGGCAAGAGCTTGAGATTTTTTTCACAAAAATTTTTTTTTTTTTTTAGCACAGAATACTGACGATTCTAGAGTTTTATTGCTTCTGTAAGTCAGCAGAGCTAGCCGTGTGCTAAGGCAGGTCTCGTCATGGTTTGCAAGTTACGTATGTTCCTTGTCTGTTCTCCCAGGCATGTTTTCCACAAAGCCTGTGTGGACCCATGGCTTAGTGAGCACTGTACGTGTCCAATGTGCAAGCTGAACATTTTGAAGGCCCTGGGAATTGTGGTAAGTTGGTCTGCTACAAGCTCTTCTTCCTTCTATACCTGAGACCAAGAAAGAGAGGAATGATTCTCGGGGAGAATAACCTTAGTTATAACCTTATAACCTTAGTTAGAAGGGTGTGGGGTTTTGGTTTTGTTTGTTAACAGTTTTAGACTAGTTTTTTTCTTTTTGCTAAAATTAATTTTCTTTGTTGTTCCATTCCCTAGCTGATCATTGAGACTTATTCTATGATGTTTCCATTTATAACATTTTTTTAAATCTGTTGGAAGTCGTCCATGTTCTCTATAGTCTTCTTTTCTCAACTTCTTTCAGCCTTTCTTAGTTAAATTTTCTCTCTAAACCTCTTGTGGTATCCTGTAGACTCTCTGAAGTTTGTTTACACATTGAAAGCCATGCCTAAAGATGCACAGTGCCCTAGCTGAGGCCAGCTTTAGGATCTCAGAACTACTTCCGTTAGCCAATTCACAAGGGGGTAGACTTAGAACCTCAAAGAGAATTTTTCCTGTCTTTCCCATTTAAAAAAAAAAAAAAAACCTCAAGTAGGAATGATGCTTTTTCAGAGGGAAGTAGTAAGGGAAAAAGAGAAGATACTGCATGAAGATACCATCTGAAGTAGCTTCTGAATCAGGCCTCCATTTTTAGCTCTGTTAGATGCAAAGTTTCTAAAAAATAGTTACAGGTATGATGTGGATAAGCTATTTTTGCAATTAATTAACATTCTTGAATTTTTAGAGAAGGAAACAGTGGGATTCGGTGCATATTACTCAAGGCATCCTACTGTGGAAGCAGAGCTCAGAGAGTGAACTTCATCACTGCTCACAGCAGTCAGCTGTACAGACAGGCTGTGATGCAAGCATGTCTGAGTCCCTTTCTTGAATCTTAATCCTATTTCCTGCTTCTTCACCTCTTTAAAGTGGACTGAAGCAGCAACAGAACTCGCTAATGCATGCCTCTCCCCTGTGTGACCTGAGGGTAGCCGCAGCAGCTGAATGAAGTGTTTGTGTGCTTTGACCCCATTTATGGCTTTGCAGTAACGTGGAGTTGCTTCGTTTCTCAGCCAAACGTGCCGTGCACAGATAACGTGGCCTTTGACATGGAGAGGCTCACCAGGAGCCAGCCCGCCGGCCGGCGCTCAGCGCTGGGTGATTTTGCCAACGACAGCTCCCTCAGCCTGGAGCCCCTGCGCACCTCTGGGATGTCACAGCTCCCGCAGGATGGAGAGCTGACTCCGAGGTCGGGAGAGATCAACATTGCTGTGACAAGTAAGTTTTCTTTGGCTTCCGTTGCAGTTCTGTGGCTTTCCTGGTGCGTGGCTCTCGCTCTGCTCCTGCCCTGCGGGGCAGTGGTAAAAGATCTCCCTGCAGAGGCAGAGGTGAGCTCTGTGTCTGCGTGTGCTCCATGTTGAAAGCGAGAGCTCTGCCTGCAGCAGTGCCACCGCTTCCACTACTGATAGTATATCGGATTGGATCAGCATACAGGGAACACTGCCTGAACCCAAACAGCAACAAGATAGCCGTCCTGAATTCGGTGTCCAGCAGGAGAAGCTGCATTGCCAAAACCGTTATTTACCTTTCCAGAATACTCTACATGCAATAATTGATATGTCTATAAACATTGTAGCCAATTGCCAGACATCTCTCCCCAACGGCATTATTACTGGAATTCTGATGTCCCTTAGCTTTCCTTACAAATTTAAAATATATAGAGAGAGAGTATCGTGCAAGTGTCTTATGACTTCAGGAGACTGTTCCTGCAGTGCTTGTTCTTAGGGATAACAGCTTGCAGCACGGGAAGTGTCCACTGACTGGGTTTCACCCGGGGTCTCTGATGTGTAATAGCACTGTAACAAATACATAATGTGTGGAGTTGCATCATTTTTCCATGTGCTGTGAAGTCTCAGTTTGATGCATGGATGGCTGTTCTGTG
Source organism: Alectura lathami (assembly GCA_013399715.1). Lineage (NCBI taxonomy): Eukaryota > Metazoa > Chordata > Aves > Galliformes > Megapodiidae > Alectura > Alectura lathami. Next base: position 127,605 of record VXAV01000022.1, read on the forward strand.
GCTGAATTGCAAAAACAGAATTAATTCAGTCTAATTTTCTACTTGTATTTTCCTTATGTGCATCTATAAAGTAGATGTGAAGCCAGTGCCACTGTTTGCCACTGATAAAAGCAGTGTAACTGATGCAGTCCATTACAGTGTCTCTTTAGGCACTGCAGCAAAGTAAATGTTTGGTAAGATGAGGTTCTTTTAGGAACATATAGCCCATATCCAGAAATGTCTTGATCTGAGAAGGAAAAGCCCAAATACAAAGCCTAGGTTCTTTGCCAAACCAATGAGTCACTTTGTCCTGCAGTGTTCAACTTCCAGTTCATCACATTTTCAGTTGTATTCAGCAGACATCAGATCTGTTGATATGCTCTTTTCCTTGTCATGGGTGGGAAAACTCCGTAGTTCAGCCGAAACATTGGCTGCTTGGTTTTACAGAAGGTGTTTTACTGTCTATTCTACTTATCTTGCGTGGATGAGATGCCAGGGTAAGATGAGAAATATCAGCAAGAGTTCGTTGTGACAGTGTTTGTAAAATAAACCTTTGGAGAAGGCTGTTCAGATGTTTAGATTTGTGGATGACACATGCATTCTTGTATGCATACCAGTTAGACCAAAAGCCATGTTCAGCAGAAGTGTTTGTATTCCGATCTATTGCTATGTGCTAGATTGATATTGGAGAGAGAGAACTTTGAGTAGTGAGCATTCCTTAGCAGTCTTTATTTTTTTTAATGTCTGTACTTACATACTAATGTTAAAATTGTTTCCTATTTTATTTCTGTCTATTAAGTGGAAAATTCTAGTTATGCTTTACTGTTGAATAAGGGATCCTATCTTGTTTCAAAAGTAACGCCGCGGCACTAATTCAGGAGGGAGGGGGTGAGGAGACCAATGGTGTGTGAACGTGTTTTGGCTGCGCGTATGTGAGGAGACGCATCTCAGCAAACCTAAACCAGCCGTGACAGTTGTCCTCCCGACCTGGGGGTAGACTGAGTTGTCATGACATTTTCCCTTGTTCTGCATTTCACTTCACATTGTTGAGTAATCTTTCTTTGTCACTAATCCTGGGGCTCAGCCAGGAAATGTTGTTGTGCCATGCTTGTTTTCCACACCTCTCTCCACTTCTTCTTTGCTAGCCTTCTCCAGTCAGTAACTCTGTGGCTAACCTCCTTCTGCTTCACTTCCTGGTGCCAGTCATGGCTTAGAAGCCGCTTGCCTTCCGCCAGTGGTGTTTGAGGGAAATGTTGGCATCGCTTTGACATAAGCCTTCTCCCACGAGTGATTTCCTCCCTTTCCTTTGTCAACAGAAGAATGGTTTATTATTGCCAGTTTTGGCCTCCTCAGTGCCCTCACACTCTGCTACATGATCATCAAAGCCACAGCTAGCTTGAATGCTAATGAGTAAGTAAACATTTGGCTGTTTCTGTATGCTTCTGGTGGGTGTGTGGCACAGACAACATTGGGAAGAGAAGGAATTAAAAAAATACGCAGTTTTCAGTGTCAGATGCCTTTTCTGCTTTTTTTAATTGTAAGTCGTTATCAGTGGGTTCCAGGGTAACATCTGAACTCCATCTTAACGTACATTTAGCTGAATTGTCTGAGGAAATCTTGCAGAGTGAAGATGTGGGAGAGGGAAAAGAGAGTATTTATATTTATTTATTGGTTTTTGATTGATAGTCTAGGTAAGCATTAGGTTTGTCATGAAATCCCCATGTTCAAAATTCACCCAGCAGAACCCGAAATTACTACCATCAGTCACCTCTGACAGTTTCCACCTCCATTTCTTAGCCATTTCATCTTAAAACTAAATAAATTTCCCAATTGGCACACTTCCAGCTAAGAAAGGAAAAAAGGTGCTTAGTTTCCTATCTTTTTTTACTGTTAGCAGGCAGAGAGATGTAAGCAGTGAATGCACTGTCATTTCTTGTACCTGATGCGGATGGAGCAGACCAGTCTTCTGACCTCTCATATGCTTCAGAATTGCGTTCAAAGGAGTGCTTAAAGACATCCACGCTGTCTTAATTTTCATGGGCTCACTCCACTGCCTCCCTTCATGCAGTCTGGACAAGAAATGGCTCTAGCACGTCACTTCCAATCTTTTTTTATATTTCTGTGTGTGGGCAAGTATAAATCTGCTCTGCAGATACATTAGCTAGGTACATCTGGCTATTTTTGTTTTAGGGGGTACAGAACATCTGGACTCGTGATGTAGATATATATCCGAAGGCAGTCTCTCCAATGCAGCACAGAAATGTAGCTTTATAAGCATGATTTCCTCTTTTTTTTTTTTNAGCATTTTGTTTTTACTTCTATGGCTGTCAGGAAAGTATAAGGTATCCTCAACAGGATGGGAGCATGTCTGATAGTCTCCAGTATAAAATTGTTAGACAGTCTCAAGATAATCTTCAGGAAAGGGATGTACGTTCTTCAGGGTTTTGGTTATCAGGCTTCTCCACTTACCACTAATTTGTGAATCTTCAGCAGTTTTTTACTGAATCCTTTGGGATCTAAGTGGCCTCCACAACTGCTGCTAGGTTCCACTGCTCATCTTAGACAGTTCAGAGTGTGTGCATGTCACTGACTTGTTTCACTGACACCTTATGCTCCCCAGTGCCAGACAGAGCACTTCCTCTGCTGAAGATCGTGCCAGCTGTATGGCAGCTCTCACCACGATCTCTGTTAAAGATAAAGGCACACCTACCCTGCTACTGTTCTTCTCCATACCAAAAGCAATGCTGACATACCCTACTTCTGTTACAATGTTTTAAGAGGAAGCTGAGGGTATTTTCCATATTGGAAAAGAACATTTGCAAGAGTAAGGCCATGTAATGTGCTGATGCAAATAGCAGGTGCCAAATATTTTATAATAAAACTAACCTAAAAACGTATCCTGATCCTTTTTCCAATGTCCTTCCCACAGCTTAAACATACTTGTTCAGAGCAGTAGTTTGTGTATACAAATGTGTGAGTACACACAAATATCTATTTCTTTTTTTTCTTTAGTAATTCCTGAGAAAGCTGAACATGTTCTAAGTGACAAGGAAGTCAGGAGCAGCTGTTATGTTAGCCTCGTAGTACTCACAGGCTGTTAAATGATTTTGGCAGTGATTTAGAGGGACATGAAAAGCACACTTCCCTTTTGTTTTGTAAGGAGTGGCCAGAAATGGCTGCATAATTGTGTCTTAAAGTCCAAAAAGCCCAGGTGTTGGGTAGCATGACTTAGAGAAGGCTTTCACTAGCAGATGGAGCTTCCTCAAAAGTTGCTCAAACCTCTGGCTGTGTTGTCAGCTTTACTGACCCTGTAGGAGTGACGTAAGGAGTACAGATCCCTTGTAGTGCTCTAGCTCTGTACAATCAGTCATTTCTCACTAACTTGCAGCATTTTTTTCATTGAGTATTGGCAGTATTACCTTTGAGACAAATATTTTGTACCTTTTTTGTGCCCCACAGAGCAGAATGGTATTGAAGAACGCTTTCCGGCCGGTTGCCCTGGAGAGAGAGAGACACCTATTTTTATGCGTCATTTATCGATCATGCAGCACAAGCATTTATTTAGTACCTTCTATTTTTTCATAAAATTTGCTGATGCCAAAGCTTTGTATTATGGAAAAAGTGAAGAAATAAATGAACTTTAATTATGAAATCTTACTCTGAGTTTTATTTTTCATGGACTTTGTGTTAGTGTGTTGGCAGCTTCTTGCAGATTTTGTGTTTCATTTCTCCTAAGTGTTTTCATCTCTGTAGATCTGTGTTCTCCTTTCATTTTGGGACACCCATGGTAACAAGTGGAAATCCCGTGCTGTGTCATTCTTACGATGCCACCCAGCACTGCAATGACACTAACAAGTATTACTAGCAGTCACTCAGTGCCAGCTTGGTGGGGGGGCAAAGCTGGGCCAAGCAAGCTGGTGTTTAATGGGCTTACCTGGACCACAACTGAAATTTTCCTCCTGTTCTCCTCATGTAATGCTCCTGTGCCGCGCTGGGAGGACTGCAGTATGATTTCTGTCTACTGAATAAAGTTTTCTTGACAAACAAATCATGAACCTTGTCTGTCTCTTACTTTCACCCCACCCTTTTTCTGCTGAAAGTGAAGCTAATCTGAACCACTTCTTCCTTCCTGATACCAAGCGAGAAGATAACACTTCCTCTGCTGCCATCCTTGAAGCCTTCGTTCCTGTTATTGATGGGGTCAGCTGGTGATCAGCTCAGAATGTGAAAGATTGATATTGGTCTCTACTGTAATGTGGAAACTGTGCAAACGTGTCCCTTCTTGCTGTGGCTCTTCACTGGTGGGGAAACCAGCTCTCCTCTGCTGTCCCCATTCCTCAGGCTGTTTCACACAAGTTTACTTATACACAAGTTTACTTATGCAAGCTGTGTATGAGTAATTTCACAAGAGTCAGTTAAAACATGCAGGTCTGATTCACAGCCAAATGCTAGTGTTTGAGTTAATTGGATGGGTAGGTGAAGGTAACAGATGGGTAAGGAAAATGTAATTGATAAAGCTAAAACCTTTTCTGAGTTGTTTTGGTTTTGTTTGTTTTTCTGGTATCAAGATGTAGACTTTTGAAACTTAATACTTTCTAATTTAATTAATGAACTGAGAACCAATTTTACTGTAAAATCTATTATTTTAATGTACTGGAAAACAGAGTTTAATTTTATGTATAGGCACTTTTAGAATTTAGGAATGCAGCCAGAGTCTACATTAAAACGGTTACTTAATTCTTATCTGTCCAGCAGGTTTCAGCTGAGAAGGCAGCTTTTGTAATTAAAAATGAAGTATGTGATAGCTTCAGTACATCTAATAGAATTATTTTTCATTGTGTCCTTGTGAAATTTTGAAAGAAACATGAGAACAATCAATAGAGCAATAAGTGTATTTTGAAAGGCTGGAAAACCCCATTGTGCCTTCTGGTGAACAGAGAAACCTCAAACGTACGGGGTCTGCAGACTCTCTCCTTGAGAAATGCAGCGTTTGTCAACTGAGCAAAAATCTTTTTGAGCCCCTAAGGTCTGTCTCCACAAAATGTTAACGAAAACAAGGCTGGGGTGATGGACAGTGTAGTTCAAGAGGGAGTAGCAGTGCCTTGCTAGACAGCTGGCTTAGAGGAAAGGATGCTTTATGAACTAGTCCTGCTCTGTTCCTTAACCAAAAGGGTGGATAAAACCCATCGTCTGAGAGAGTACTCTGATCATATTTCCACAGGAAGTTGCTGTGTCAGAGGTGTGGAGGGACGGCAGCTTATGGCCATGGGTGGCTCTGGTTAACAGTTCTGAGGGTGTTGCAGTGCTTTAAGATTGAAAGGCAACAGCAGCTGGTGCTTCCTAGTAATGCATCTGCAGCATGTGTCTGCAGTTTGTGGCCTTTGAGTTGTGCCTGCTTCTGTAGCACCCCGTAGTAGCACCCTGTAGTAGCCACAGGGATAAATTCCAGGCTAGTAGGCTGATTTTCAAACTCGAATTATCTGAAAAGTTGATTGTAACTATATAATGAACAATAGTGGCAGAGCACACTGAGGAATTAATTTTCATTTATTACAGCTGAATACAGACTTCCCATTTGTTTTCTATACCTAAGGGATAAACCTTGACCTTTCTTGGTAAGTGCAAAATGGGAAGAACACATTCATAAGCTGAATTTGGAACTCTGGATGTTTCTACTTGACCTTAAAACATGTTTATTCATTAACCTTATCAACTGGACTAATGCCATGTTTTTAACCAAACAGTAGCTGTTCTCTGCGTTAAGAGAAAAACCAAATCACACTGGGCAGGGTGCCAGCGGCTCCTCTGTGTCTCAGCTAGCCTCAGCCAGAGCTACTGAGCTCCTGGGTTCTTCCAGGCAGGCACCGATCAGGGACAGCAATGTGGGCTGCCTGCAGTGGATCCTGAGCGTTTTTCTCCTCCTCCTGGTATCTGGCTTCAAGGGGAGCAGAGCTGGGTCGCTTTGCCTTGCTGACTCTGCTTTCCTCTCTGTAAAATGTGGGTGATGATGCTGATCTGGTGATTAAAGCACCTGATCTGTGGTTGGAAAGCACCAACCTTCAGCCGGAGGTGTAGCGTCGGGCAGGCTGGTGGTAGCCTTGGCACGTTCTAGTGTCCCACCTGTGGGTCCCATAGGCTCCTGCATCCAAGACAAGAAATGTTATGTGGAAAGACATTGCATGCTCGCAGTGGGCTGGCAGTATGTTGCTGGTGGGCTTTTGTGTGGGAGCTGGTAAAATCTGACTAAACATTTAAAAAAAAAAAAAATTAATGAACTGAGCAAACAGTGTTCTGTTTGTGTCCTTCAAGAGGGCAGATTGCATGCTTTTTTTTTTTTTTTTGAAAGTGTTTAGAGGTGTTGTCTACTATGCCCGTAATCCTGGTGAAGGGAGTCATGGAAAAGATTACATGATTCAGGTGTTTCCAGGAAAAAAAAAAGGGGGTGGGAAGAGAAACATTTAGAGAAAGGGTGAATGATGTGTCCCAAACATAGAATGAAAGCAAAGCAGTTTGAATCTGTATGAAAACATGCAGCCTCCCCCTGGAAGTGAGTGGGTTAAAATTCTCTTGCCAAGAAGCAAGAAAACATCACAGTAAAGAATTTTGGAGGTGATGGGTGTATGGTGCCTTTTTTGAGATTAATTTAAAGTTTTCTGATGACCTGCCTGCCTGTTGATCAAATCTCTCCCTTGAACCAGTTAGAGTGGAAGGCTCCCCACACACAGAGGAAATGACTGCCTCGGCTGTCTGCTTCCTAATCCCTTGTTTGGTTTTTGTGTAATAAAAACAAAAGCAGCACCAAGCTTCTAGAATCTCTTTTGTTTTGTTTTAGCATTGGCAGTTCAGTGTGTAATGTTTCAGTGAGTGGAGAAAAGGGAGATGAAACCTGCAATACCCAGGGCTTATTTCAACAGCAAACCGAGGCTCAGTCATCACAAATGAAATGATCCTGACCCGTAACACAGAGCAGAGGAATCTTGAAATCAGTTTTATCGGCTCCAATTCCAAAGCAGATTTGTTCAGGTTTTTCTTTGTTTGAAGACAGACTGGTCACCTGGAGGTCATAGTTCCAAGTCAATATTAAAAACAAAAATAATCTTTTTTTTTTTTTTTTTTTTTTTTTTAGTGTCAAGTGCACNAAGCAATGCCAATTCTTGAAACCTTTAACTTTGGGGCAAGATTCAGATCTGGAAGGCGGGTGTTCATGATGCCCTACTGACCACTTCTGCGAAGTACATGCTGATGTAATATGCTTCTTCCAAACAGCTGCGTGTGCTTGTATGAATCTAACTGCTTGTTGCAGTTAACTGTGAGATCAAAAATGCATTAATGTACTTCCAATTCTCCGTCAGAATGGTGGAGTAAGGAACTTTTCTGAGCCGCTTTGGGGTGAGTAGGGAAGGAGGAAAAGCTGTTGAGGACAGTAGTAGCTGAATTCTTCCCTCGTACCTTTTGTAAGCTCTTTATTTGAGACTGGCATGGGCTGGACCCAGAATTTGGCAAAGAAAGGAGGATTTAAGACCCTGAACTCTGCCAGGACTCAAACTGCAATCCCCTAAGCTTCTTGCTCCACTGATGCCTGAAGCTGGAGGCATCTCGGTTTGCTGAGTGCCTTCTTGAGGAATTTGGAAGCTTTTCAGTTGCCTTGAATTTGGCTCGTGTGGATGCCTGGTGTATTGTAATCTAAGCAACCTTGCTCCCAGCTAATCCCTGCTGGGATCGAGAAACCAGGCAATGAAATGTTTTGGCCGGGGGCCTGATCTGATAGATGTTTCCAGAGAGAACCTTTTGTACACCAGCAGGGCTGGGCTCATCACAAAACACAGCTGTGGACTTGAAGAGTCAGGTTCTGTCAGCAGCCTCTTGGGCTCGCTTCAAGTATCGCTGCTGTCGCCAAAGTTGGGAGAAGAGGGTTGGGTCTGCCGTGGTTCTTTGTAAGAAAATATGTCGATGCGTCTTTCCAGAAGACTGCACAGGACACGAGGCGCCTTCCGAAGGTTTCTGGTTCTGTGAGGAAGCACGTGCCTGCTTCCTAAGGCCGTACATCAGCAGCAAGGCCCAGTGCGGAACTCGGGCCTGCTCCAGCCTTGCTCAGGCCTGGCGTGTTCTCTGGGAGCACTGTTTGTGCTCAGGCTCGACCTGGGTTATCTGGGGCTGCTCAAGCATGTGTGAAGCAGCGCTAGGAAGCAGCATGTGGATGGAGGCAAAGCCCTGCGGCACGTCCCAGGGAGGCAGGGGGTCTGAAGTGTCAACTCCGTGCTGTAGGAACGCTGGGAAGGAGGTGAGGTGCGCTGCAGCACCAGGCCTGGTGAGGCTGTGGGGCCTCAGAGCCCCGTGGCCGGGCCGTCAGTGTGTCATGGTGGGTGGAACGGATTTAATCTGATAGCTCCTGTGGGACGCAAAGTCAGGCCTTGTCCAGGGCTGCGGTGGCTGCTGCTTGCCACCCTGAGTGGGGATGTGGCAGGAGGGAGCAGTAGGCCCGGCCCTGCCTGCAGAGCTTGTTTCAGGTCAGTGACTGGCGGTACCAGTATGAATACTTCGTGCACGCGGAGGTGAGGGCGTGCAGGACCTCTCCTTTGCTATCTGTCCCGCACAACTGTTGCTGGTTTCTGCTGAGGGGGCTATGTTGTCCATGCGTACTGTGTTTGTGGTCAGAGCCCACGTGTGAGGCTGCTTTGCTTGGTCCTGACGTTGCCGTGTGTCCCTAACAAGGCTTTGTTCTACCTCTTGTAGGCAGTCACTTCTTTCATCGCAATTCTCTGTCCCCTCGGAGTCTGGTCTACGAGAGCGAATTCTCCACAATCGAGCCCACTTTGGACATGTATGACGAGAACAAAACCTGAAAGGAATCCACGTTCCTTCCTGGCCCTCTTTCCGTTGTTTTCATTTCTCATTCCTATCGTTGTGTACTCTTTCCATGGATCTCCTTTGTCTGAAGAAGAGCTGCTTTTTCCAGAACATGAGCCTGCCTTCCAGATCGCAGGGATGAAGACAGCTGCGGTGGTTTCTGCGGGTGGCATCTCTGGGCGGACCGAGCGCGTGCAAGCAAGGTTGTCTGATGGAAGTCGCTGAGTAACAGCACAGGAGCTGTGTGGGCCCAGCCGCGGTGATGCAGAGGAGGCTTGGCGGTGGTCCTAAGAGTTTGTTTCGTACTGCGAATGCGTCTCGTAAATGGGCGTCTGCTGTTTCCAGTCATTTAATTGTCCAGAGAGTTGGGCAGTGTCAGGAAGGGAACTAGTTGCAGAGGAGCTGGCCAGTGACTGGTAAAAGCACTCCGTATAGCTCGGTCAATCCATAACCCAACTCCCCTTCCGAGAGGGACCTTACAAGAGCATTGAGTTTCCTACAACCCGCTCACCCCCGGGCAGCAGCAAGCCAGTCTGACATGAAAGCTGCAGAGAGGCCCTACGTTTGCAGAAAGATTTCAAGGAACTTGATGCTTCTGTTTTTTTTCTCCATTTCTATTGAAGCAGGAGAAAAGTGGCCTACGCAGAATATATTTTTTGGTCTTTCCGTGTGCTCCAGTCAAGTGAGTCTCTTTCTATAGAGAGGACATTCACAGAACCAGCACTTGATCTACCTTAAAACCATTAGACTTTCTGAAATATGCAGGAATCTAATTAGCTTTCTTTCTCGCTTTACTGTTTTTGGAGGGGTTTGAAAAAATCCACCAAATTTTTCACTGAAATTTTTTAAAAGCCAGCACGTTGGCACTGCAGAGAGAAGAAAAGAGGTAACCTTCTTATCCTGTTCTCCCACTGAGATCTGCAACAGTTAACTAACAAACACGTTCTCTAAGCCGTGCCCTTTCCCACTGACATCAATAACGTGAATGCAGAAAGCAGAAGGATAAAGGAGAGCAGCAACCACTTTGAGACTCAGCAGGAAAAATCCATTTTTATCAGAGCGTGCTGGAAGCGGTGGGGAAACGGAGACTGGATTCAAGGTTCTGAACGAGTAACGTGGAGATGGGAGGCTGAACTGGTCATCCACGGAGCAGACGTGGCAAGCGAGTGCTCCTGCTCCGCCGTTCCTCCTGGACGACGTGTAGCTGTTTGGTGAACGTTAACATTTTCTCCATTGCAGTCTAAGGTACTGTAGATGTAGAAACGCATTTGTGTCCTTGTAGGCTTCCCTCTGTATAGGAAACTTGAGAAATCTGTAAGCCAAAAAGAAAGGTAAGACATTCCCTGCTGTGCTTTAATTCTGCCAACTTTCGCTACGAGCAGGGCAACTTCCCCTGCTTTGTCTTTTATTTTTATTGTATAGTGGTCTGCTTGACGTACATCCTTACCTGAAGTGTGGTTCAGCTGTGTCTTTACCACAGATGCTGAAGAGAAAAAGAAAAACCCGGCTCTGCAAAATGAGGAAACAATCCTATTGCAGGGCACGCTTCAACTTCTGTTGCTGCGTGCCAGCTTTATTTAGTCTGAAAGTTCACGGAGGGGTGGTGTGAAGCTTAGAGAGGTTTGTCTCGTGATACCCATGTTCCCATTCACCACATGCACTTTTACTGCATTCCAGCTAACACTTACACCCCAAACTTCTCAAGAGCACAACTTCAACGCCTGCCTTCCCCAGCCAAGCAGTGAGGGCGTGGAGCTTTGCTGCTCCACGCGGCAGCTGTGTGCATGGGGCCAGGGTGCAGGTTGAGCAACCCCGGCTTTCGGCATTGCAGCTGCCAGGCGGCGGCAGGCATGGAGCTTCCGAACAGGAACATCCGGAAGAAAAAAACACCATCGCTCTAGGGTGTTCTTGGGCTTGTTTTCATCAAAACAAAAAGCTGTACTCGGGTGTCTGCAGTTAAATAAAGCAACATGTTGGTGGCTCCAGCCTGTGCTATGCCCACTGGAGCAGGGTGGGATGGGATGCTCGGTGCTCCTGGGCCAGCTGGCCTCGGAGAATGCCCAAGGCCATGGAGGATTTTTCCCCATGCAGAAGTGAGCCTGAGCCACAGAGCAGAGTGTTTTCAGTCCTAGCATTAACATCAGGAAAGGCAGAAACCTGCCTGTGCTGCTCAGAGGGGCTTCCAGGGAGCGCTGCCGACCTCCCCCCCCCGGGGCGAGCCACCTGCTGGGCACCCATGGGTGCTGCCCAGCTCCCTGGGCACGGCTCCACGGGCCCCCGGCCGTGGGGCTGCCCGTCGGGAAGTTCCCCCCGCGCTGCTTCCTGTTTTGCTCTGCTTCCCCTGCTGCGGGGTTTGTTTGTTTTTTTTTTAACAGAACGGACTGCTCTCCACCAGCTGTGTGGCAGAGTTGCAGAGAACAGCTAGAAAGCTAATGGAAACTGAAGTAAGCATTAGTAAGTACAAAGCCCCAAAAGACAAATGAATAAATAATGCCACTTACATTTTGTTACATCTCCCTATTTCTGAACTAACTTTCAGTGGGGGCGAGGGCAGGGTTTGCCTTCAGTCGTGCTAACTGGGGTCTGGCGTGGTGGTGTGAAGCTGGGTTAGCACATGAAGTGAGCTGAGAGGCAGCTGGAGCTGAGGGTTGTAACGGACATTCTGAATTTGGAAAATCTTGCAACGCTGGAAGCATTAAAAGCCAGTTCAAGCAACTGAGCCCTGCGTGCGTGCTGGGACGCGCCGTGCCAGGAGTTCTTGTACTTAGTCGTAATTAGGGTGGGAAAGAGGCGGCACAGCAGCATGGATGATTTTTCTGGGCTGTGCTGATAGGTTTGAGATTTTCCTTTTAATATTAATCAGTATATTAAAAAAAGCTTGATGAGCATCGTTGTTGTTGTTCTGCTGCAGTGGTGCTGTGTATGGTTGAGTCACTTCATAGACGTAAAATAGATGGCAGTCTGCCAAGAACTGTAAGTGTCAATATCTTGGAAAATGATTTTTAAGGTTAAAAAAAAAAAAAAAGTGTTTTTACCAGAAAACAATAATTTTATGACTTCTGCATACAAAAAATGCTTTTATCTCAAAGTGTTTCCCTAAGCTATCTAAACCCTAGTACTTCACCTTCCCTTTCCCCACCCCACATCTCCTGTTTCATGAAAGTTTTGCATGTTCCCATAAGACGTGTAAAATCGAGGTTTGCCTGTGTTCTTAGAGGATAACTGCCAGTAAAAAACAGACTGTAAGTGTGCTTTTTACCTATAATACTAACATTAAATATTAAAATTTGAAGCATGTTAAAATTTACTTAATGCCACTCATGAGTACTCCCTTCAGTAAGCTCATGTGTTGGTGCCTGTTTGCGCTGCCCCCCTTGCTTCTAGGATGCTTGCCTTGGCACATGAGGATGGTTAAGGAATAGCCCGATATCCTACATAAGCCAAAGAAAGACAAAGTATTTAAATAAATGTATTTAGCACTATCCTGTGAGGTTTTTGCACATCCATTTTGTTTGAACATGAAGGATGAGGCATCAGAGCTGAGCTGACTTTTAAGCTCTGTGGTGTGTTTCTGGGAGGGGGGAATTGATCAAATTGTTAAAAATACATGTATTTTTTGCTTAGCTAAGAGTCATCTGGTTTTTACAAAAAAAAAGTCGTATGGCACCGCACCTACCAAGGCACAGCCGAGGCACAAACACGGGACCGCCGTGCTGCTCCCTGCCCCGAGGTCCCCATGCTCACCCTCAGCTTTGCAGCTGACACTTTGGCTCCTTTTTCACCCCATGCTACACATCCGTGTGTGGCCTGATTTTCCAGCCCTAGCTGTGCAGAAGGGTGCGTGCTGTGCCGTGACATCTTGCATATGTGTTGTTAGATTTAAAAATATCATCACTCCTTTTCCTTCCCTGCCAGGCTGGCTGCACTGCGGAGCGCTGCTGTAAGGGCTGAGCAGGAGGGGGTGAGAGAGGGAGAGATGCTCCAATGTACCAGATTGGGGGAAAATTAAGAGAGAGGTGCTTGGAAATGTCTGGGAAATAATCAAGAAAAACGTGGTACCCCCACACTTGTTGGATTCACTCCCCCAGAACGGGGGCTCTTGGCCAAAGGGGGCTGTGTGGGGTGGGTGCTGCTGCTTGGGTTCTCGTTTTGCAGAGCCCTGCAGCCAGCATCCCACAGCCCGACGGATTTGCACGGATAAACTGAGGTGGATGCTTGGGTTGTGCAATAAGGGCTGGATGTTTATTCTTTGTACAATAATGTCCACAGTCTCCAGGTATAACGTGTTGTCCAAAAAAAAAGTCCTTTCCCCAAAGATTCTTAATATTCCTGCAAAGTAAGAAGTGTATAGCGTTTTGTTAAAAGTTGGAGCTATTTAGAGGGATTTCACTGCAAAGCTGAGGAGTAACTTAAGTTAGTGTTGCACAGCTGGGATGGCGATTTCACAGCCCAAAAAGCTGCTTGGAGACATCCCTGCCTCCCAGAGGCTCGCCCAGGGAGCACCTGCTCGAGGCCACGGCTCACTATGCACAGCATCCTCCGAAACGAGAGGGTCTGGGACTGCCTTTGGGACTGGGTCGCTGCAGCAAACAGGAAAAAAGACAAACCACTGCAGTTCGTGTCTAAGGTGGCAGGCCTGCTGGGCTGGCTGGCTGCGAGGCGGCCCGTCGCGGTGTAACGCCCGCCGCATCCCTCCGGCCCTCGGGAGGGTTGCTTGGCAGCCGCGGAACTCCTTGAGGTATTTCGATGTAAGTATAACACTGTATCGTAGTTATGTGGTATATGCCAGTATGTTAACAGTGTATACCTGTTAGGGTTTGCTAATGTACTACATTTCAATAAAAAGCAATTTAAAAGTACGAGGTTTGCGAGTGTGGTGTCTCCCTAAATACAGGAGGCTGAGCGTCGCCCAGCAGTGCTGAGTGCCTCCAGCAGTGCTCTCGCAGGGCAGCGTGGAACAGCACTGCTAAAAGATCCGATTTTAGAGTGTGTTTTTCCTGCTCTGTGGAAAACATTGCTTTATTTTGCTGTGCCAGTGCTCTTAGAGACTGCATGGTTCAATGTGGAACCAAGCAGGAGCAGAGGAGGCACCTCTCCATCTTCTCTACATCTGCCATCTCCATCATCTTCTCTCCTTCCTCCCTCCATCTTCTCTGCATCTTCTCCCCATCTCCTGTCTCTCCATCATCTCCACCTCTCATCTCTCCATCTCCCATCTGTCCGTCTCTCCATCCCCTCTCCATCACCCACCCCACACTCTGCCCCTTCCCACAGCACACCCAGCGCTCAGAACAAAGCTGTGCCATCAAGATGAAGGCAGAGCCTTGAAAGCTCTGCCAGCTCGTAAATATTTGTATTACAGTAGTGCACAAAGGCTCCAACAGGGATTAGAGCACTGCTCTAACACAGAAGACTAATCATCCCAGGGCTAAAGGATTTGTAGCCTAAAGGAAACACAGGCATTCCGCCTGGCAGCGAGCATGGGGAGAGCAGACTCCATCATCTTCTGCTGTTGTAACACTTTCAGGGCTTGCAGGGACGCCCTGTGATGGTTATTGACACAAAACCAGTGTTCCACTGAATTACCAGGGAGCTGCTCTGCGGCCAAGAGTAGGAAGGCACAGAATCTACGATTCTACGGTTCTATGAAGGCACCGCGTCTCCTGCCTGCTGCAGACCGTCCTCGACTCGCTGCCGGCCGTGCGTGGCCTCCAGACCCGCGCAAGGAAGGTCAGAACGCAGCTACCCCGGGAGCGGGGCTCGAACCCGCGACCCAGGCCCTGCGGAGCCGCGGCCCTAGCTCCGGCGCCGCGACGGCGGCACGGC
>VXAV01000022.1:142823-161320 GCA_013399715.1 Alectura lathami
TGCCCTCAGGCCCTGCCCCAGGGGCGAGCAGAGCCGCGGCTGGGGGGCCGGCTGGCTCGGGGGAGCGACCCGTCGGGCTCGGGTTGCCTGGAGCCGTTGAGCGGTTTGGTTTATGCCCGCCCCCCTCCCCGGAGGTGCAGATGGGTGGCAGTAAGGTGCGGTTCTTCGCGAGCATCTCCGCGGTGCTCGCAGCCGTCGCTCTGTGTTCATTGTGTGGTGCTTGGACGGGGTGAGGTCATGTGGCTGCGGCTCAGCAGAAATTGTTCCTGTGTGTGCGGTCCTGATATGTGTCTGGGGACAGAAACTGTTACAGGAACTTAGCTGCCACACAGGCACCATGTTCACAGTAAGAGAATCCCCCTTGCTTATCCAAATCCACCGCACTCATATGCTGGTTCCTCGCGCAGTGATGCAGGTAGCACACGTGTGCTTTTTACACGGTGAGCTATGCGCAGCCAGCGTCGTGTGTTGGCCCCGTTAACCAGCTGTGCTGCCTACAGAAGCGCCGCAATTGGTAAACATCCTTAGCATGTTTCATCTTCTCACAATATTTAAAATGACTTTGAATTACTCGCAGCTTGTGTAAATTTGTGCGTAAGCATATACATGTGTTCTGGAATTTCCCAGTTCTCTTTTTACAAGAAGTGACCCTTGGTGTTGTTCTGGAAGCTTTGACATTTGAACTGATCTGTTCTAAGTGCTTGAAGCTTTGAGGCAGTTTGCTCCTTGAGCAAGTTTAGCTCAGTGAGGCTCCGTCGGAGCCCCTACGTGCCAGCAGCCACACATCCTCCTTTAGGACGTGTTACGGGCAGAATGGAGGTGTTCAGCCAAGTTAAAAAGTTGTCTAAGTTGCTGCTGGAATCAAGCTCATGAATATGTTTTTTTTGCTGGTCCGTATGTGGCACATCCACTGTTGTTACTGGAAGTATACAGAATGCGGTGTCAATCCTTCTGCCTACAGCTATACCCAAGAAACCTGGAGCCCAGACAGGGGTCCTGCTGTGCCAGACGCACACGTATTTGCTTGAAGGATGACCAGGCTCCACATGGATGTGTTCTGGAGGAGCTTGCTCTGTGTGCTGCTCCCCTAACCTGTTACTTGTATTTGGATAGCCGAGGGAGGTAAAAGGGGGGAAGCAGTGTGTCCCATGGGCAGGGGACGGTATGGATGAGTACAGTTTGCTCAGACTCACCTAGGGCGCAGGAAGGATGGCGGGCAGCTGGGCCTAGGTCTCCTCTGGTCCAGAGGAGCAGCTGTGCTCCCTCTCGAGGTTCTGACGACAGAAAACATTAAATCACGGGGATGGTGCAAAATTAATTTACATTAAAGGTGCTCACAGCACATTATTTAGAATAACAGAGCAAAGTGTCATCTTAAATATTTGATCTAAGTAATAAATAGGCTTAATGGAAATAAATGGATTCACTTTACAAACTCGAACAGTGGTCAGCATTTAATTCTGAAGGTGCCTGCTTTTACTTATCATATTAAAAAAAAAAAAAAACATTTCTGAATTACCAACTGTCGATTTCTCTGCCTGCTTTCCTTGTTTAACTGAAGTACTTGTAGGAATGTCACCGAAACCTGGTGCCAGCTTTTCTGGAGCTGCTTCATTCCGCTGTGGATGAGTTGCCTTACCTACTGTTTGCACAGGTGATGCTGAAAGATACAGCACTGAAAACTCCTGTTGTTTAGTTTCTTGGTTTAAAAATTGCCATAAGTGACAGAAGTGTGAAGATTCTAGAGGCTTGATATTCCTGCTGCAGTCACTTGGACGCAGTGACGAAAGACCTCAGGGCCGTGTGGAGGGTTGTCCATGTTGGGGACAAAGCTCTGTTCTAAGCAGCGTTTTTCAGAGAACGTTGATCTGAAGACATCCCACTTTCCGTGCCTCTCCAGCATATCCAGATCCCACAGAGAAAAATTCATTTGCTTGTGTTATAAAACGCTGCTAGGAAGGCGGAGGATCATGGTCAGGTTTTGTGGGCGTTTAATTGCCATCTAAGGGCCATTAAGGGTGGGGTTGCCTGGAGGTGATTCGCGGGTAATTTGCCTGCAGTGCCTGGATTTATGTCTGTGTTTTCTTGACCAAGCACCATTGCTCTTCCATCACAGGCTGCGTAAGAATACTGGCATTTTTCTGTAGTATCAGTGCTGTATTTTTGCTTAACCCTGCTCTTCGTTTTGGTATTGCACTGTTTTAATTCCTGTCTCTTTGCGTCCCAGGTCTCCTTGTGGGGACGTTAGACGTAGTTCTGGATTCCAGCGCCAGGGTTGCCCCGTACCGCATCCTGCACCAGACTCAGGACTCTCAGGTGTACTGGGCAGTAGCATGTGGTATGTAGCAATAGCCACTTAGTGTTATTCAGAGTAATTTATGCTGTGAAATCGATGTCAAATGGCTAGAATAGACACCAAGTGAACTTAGAAGCAAAAGAAACCATAGCTGTTGTCTCAGCCGTACCTGAAACTGGTTACACAGTGAAGCTCGTCCTCTGTGAACCTTGTGGGCTGTGCGGTGAAGGACAGCTCACTGTTTGGTGTAAGGTTTGCTGAGACATTTTTTTTTCCTTTTAGAGAAAGCAAACAATGTATCATACGACTATTGCACACTCTGGCTGCTTTTTGTTTTGTATGATCTCTGCTGACACCTGCCATGCAAAATGAAGCTCCACTGTAGATGTGATAAGTTTGATTGTTCTGAAATTTCAAGTTTCTTCTGAAAGTTGATTATTTTTATTCTAGATTGTCAGGAATTGAAAGAGGACGTAAGGATGCTTTTTGTCTGGGGAAAAAATAACTGTTTGCTGTGCACTGGCAAATAGGATGGTGTGTTGGTGGTGTGCTTATTGTCCTCAGTGGCAGTGGGAATATTTCATTAGAAACGTAATGTTGCTGTATCTTTGACATGTATACAGTTGGCATGCGTGGTGTTTGAGCACTCTTCGGTAATTAGTAGTTTCCTGCTGTAAACCTGGAGGAAAAAAAACTTGTTCTAATTTCTTTTTTCTTTGCTCTTCCCTTCATCTCTCACCCCTTCGATTAGGATCATCTCGTAAAGAGATCACGAAGCACTGGGAATGGCTGGAGAATAACTTGCTGCAGACTCTGTCCATCTTTGATAACGAAGAAGATATCACCACCTTTGTCAAGGGCAAGATACATGTAAGGGGCATGTTTCCCTGAAGGACTTCAGATCCTGAAAAAGAACAGGGAGGTGGGATTAAGAAGTTTTTTGCCCTTGGGATAGAGGAAGCGAGAGCTCTATTGCAGAGCTGTTCCCTGCTGCCTCTTCAAACATGTACACTCTGGAGTTGTCACGAAATGCATACAGTGTTACCAGCACGATGGTACAGCCACAACACTGGGCAAATGTTGGGGGAGAGGTTGTGGGCAGTGGATCTCAAGGAGCAGCCATCTTAGGGTGGTAACTGACTGAAATCTTAAGTCTTGTTACAATCCTTGCAAATTGCATCTGTGACACAGTGTTAAACTGGGGCTGATCTAGCAACAAATACAGGGGAGAGAACTCCAGTTTGCAAGCGGTGTGCTTAGCAATGTACGTGCACTCCCATGGTGGTCTGGAAGCCATCTAGGGTGGAAGGGCACTGCACCCCAACCTGCACTGATCTCATGTTCAGACAAGTGTCCCTGCTTGTTGTCCCGGTAGCACACTTCAGCTCCCCTGCCCACAAATGGTCTGGAGTAGAAACTGACACATGCAGGTTTTCGTTGAACAGCAGCAATTTGGGACTTCTTCAGTACTCCTGCTGTATTCTCTGTATTTGCTGCGTGTCTGTGTGTGAGAGAGGCTGTGGTCAGTTGTTCTTCCCTCTGGCCACTCACGGTCTGACAGCCTGCAGAGTTCTGCCCTGCCTGGCAGATGACGATCTTCCTGCTGAAGCACGCTGGCAAGTGAAAATAGGCTTGCAGGGCATTCGAAGTGTTACCAGAGCAGCTGGAAGAAGTTCAGTCAAATGCTAAACATGAACACTAGCTGCACGTGGTCAGGAGCAGATAGCTCGCAGGCTCCCTGCAGACTGGCTTGCTCTCCCTACATCTTCACTGTTTCTCTAACCTGACAGGAGAAGTGGTAACTCCTGTGTCACGTTTCTCCTTCTGCCTTCTGGATTGCAGCTGTCACCCTTTGCTCTACGTTGTGTCAGTCAGCAGGCGCTGCCTTCCACAGCTTATCTCTGTGTCTCTCCTCCCATGTCCTTCAGGGAATTATTGCTGAAGAGAACAAGAATCAGCAGCCTCAGAGTGAGGAGGATCCAGGCAAATTCAAAGAGGCCGAACTGAAGATGCGGAAGCAGTTTGGGATGCCGGAGGTGGAGAAGTTGGTCAATTACTATTCCTGCAGCTACTGGAAGGGCCGCGTGCCCAGGCAGGGTTGGCTGTACCTCACTGTCAATCACCTCTGCTTCTATTCCTTCCTGCTGGGCAAAGAGGGTGAGTTACAGACTTCGGTGTTTGCAGCAATTTTCCATTATATTTTTGATACAATTGATCTTTCAAGTAGACTTTTGTTGTTGTTGTTTTAAGGTGACAGGTTTTTCCCCCTTTTGGGAATACTTCGAGCTCTGGCTTACCATGTAGATCAGTCCTTACTCTCACAGGTGCTTCTGTGAAGCTTAAACTGAATGCCTGAGTCATTTTCCAACACACAGCTTAGGTACTTAAGTTGTACACCTGGGCTTTTATTTCCACTGATTTAGAGAAGCAAGCAATATTTTGACTTTGAGTTTTGTTCGGAACCACCACCTAGTATTAGAGAGCTTGAACTCTTGAGTCTAAAGTTAACTTGCTGGGAAGAAAGAATGAAAGCATGAGTAACTAATGGAAAGCATTTGCTGGATGGAAGAGGATCCTTTTGGAACTGCATTATTTCTAGTCTAGTTATTTCCAAAGATTATTTCCAGGTATTTTTGGAGAACTCAGTAAGTGTGAAGAAAGGAATTGTCCATGTGTAAGGGGAGAAGAACACCTCTACACTGAGAGCTTACTTGCTGCTTGAGCTTCATTTCTGATTTTTGTTTTGCCTCAAATATGGCTTTTTTTAACTTTTTTTTTTTTTTTTCCCCAGTGACACTGGTGATTCAGTGGGTGGATGTAACCCAGCTAGAAAAAAATGCTACACTGCTGTTCCCTGAGTGCATTAAAGTGAGCACAAGGGACAGTGAACTTTATTTTTCCATGTTTCTTAACATCAATGAGACCTTCAAGTTGATGGAGCAGCTGGCTAACATCGCTATGCGGCAGCTCCTGGATAATGAGAGCTTCCTACAGGACAAGTCCCTCCCGAAGCCCAGGAAGCCTCTTAAGAACATCTCTGCACTCAAAAGGTGTGTGTTTCCAGCAGGGAGAAGAGGAGGCAGAGAAATGGGGATTGTAATAATAAACCTGCATTGCTGTGTAGCTCCAAGGTGCCCCTAGATTTTTCTCACTCTAGGGGCTGCATCACTTACTTCAGTCCTTAGCCCTCTACCAGTTGTTTTTTCCCATCTCCAGTTGGTACTGAATTCACGTAAACCCTCATGCTCTTTGTCTGGAGTTCAGGATTTATAAAAAATAATACGTATTTGTGTTGCAAAAAATCCTTCTGCTGGAGACTGTTCCTTACAGTTTCAGAATCTAGTGTAACATTTAGGTTTCCCAGGTTTCTGCTCTGAGATGCACTTGCATCTTTTGTCTTGCGTTGCAGGACATACCTAGTCTGTGAAGCATGTCTGAAGGCTGAAAGAGGAGTCAGGGGTGGCACCTCAGTTAGAGAAATGAGTAGTAAGAATTCACAGCACAGTCTGCAGCTGGTGATTGGAGTGAACACTTGTGTTAGTGTCTGAGTGTTTTTTTCACATGAGAAAAAAGCTCTGGGCACTGTTCTTTACTTCTCCCCAGAGACCTTGATGCTCGAGCCAAAAACGAGTGCTACCGTGCCACATTCCGGCTGCCCAAGGATGAGTGCCTGGATGGACACACGGACTGTACGCTGTGGACGCCGTTCAACAAGATGCACATTCCTGGCCAGATGTTTGTTTCCAACAATTACATCTGTTTTGCCAGCAAGGCGGAGGAGGCCTGTCATCTCATCATTCCTCTCAGGGAGGTGGGCATTAGCTGTATGTTAGAGCCACAGGCTTTTCTTGTCTTTTGTGTGCTTCTGGCTTTTGTGTAGTGTTTTGCAGATAATGGAGAATCTGCCAGATCCAAATGGCCCTTGTCTTTGTCTTCTAGGTGACCATAGTCGAGAAGGCAGACAGTTCCAGTGTCTTGCCCAGCCCGCTGTCCATCAGCACTAAAAGCAAAATGACCTTCTTCTTTGCCAATCTGAAGGACCGAGATTTCTTGGTACAGAGGATCTCTGACTTCTTGCAGAGAACGCCGTCCAAGACACCGTGCAGCGGCGACAGGGAGTGGAAGTGGAATTTGGGTGATCCTGGATGCGAGGTACTAAGGAAGCAGGTGGGAGAAGCGCGTCAGCCTCTCAAAGTAATGCTCCTTACAGCATGCCGCAGTGCTCCTAGCAGCACCTCGAGTCTCTAAGGGCCGTTAGCAGAGGAGGGAGGCTGCCTCAGCTCAAATGCTTTATGTTCTGTTGTTCATTTTCTCAGTTGCTTTGCTGTTTTGCTCTAGAGGTTAATTTGCATGATGAGATCACTGCTTAGGTTTACCTGCTGTCTTGAACAGACTGACTGGTACTTTCCTGTAGGTTCATTGCCATTAACAGCATAAATTGTCTTGAAATTCCGTGAGAGGTTGAAACACTGGGAGAGTTCTGGAAGGATGTTAAAGAAATATCATGGAAAAGTCAAAACTGTTGCCACCTCTTCGCTGCCAGCTCTGTCTCCAGTCTGGCAGATACATTTCTACTGTTGTCAAGTTAGTTGTGCATAATGTATGTTTTTAATAACCAGAAGTGTTTGCGTTTCTCAGGAAGTTCCAGAGCTGCCTTCCAGCAGCCCACCCGCAGTGAGCCCCACCTCTGCTGTCAGCAATCGCCCTGTCAACTTCTGTGCTGGTGAAGTGCCAACAGCCTCCCAGGGGCTGCTCAAACTTTTCAGAAGAAATTCTGAGGAGCAATTGGGACCCAAAGGGGTAAATGATATTTTAACTTAGAGCAATTAACTGTCAATAATGTAAAGTAGGTATCAGGTTTTCTGTCCTGCTCTGAGACTATGAGTGCATTTTCTCCCTAGCTTCTGTCACCTCTGCAGTATCACCCTCTGTCACCATGACAGTGCTGCGTGGCTGTAACCTGACCATCGGCTTGCTGTGTCAGTAGTGGGATACGTGAGCAGAGGCTGAGAAACTTATGTTACTGTGCTTTTGGAATGCAAATTCACATCTGCGAAGAACGTTCCTTCAGATCAAAGCAGTAGAGAGCTGGTGTCTCTGCTTCCTAGAGACCTGTCCTACAAACATAAAAATGCTTTAATCTCCTAAAATGGCTGTGTTTCTTCTGTGAAGGCAAAGGAGAAGATGAAGGAAGAGTCTTGGAACATTCACTTCTTTGAATATGGGAGAGGGATGTGTATGTATCGCACTACCAAGACTAGGGAGCTGGTGCAGAAAGGAATCCCAGAGAATCTTCGTGGAGAATTGTGGCTCCTTTTCTCAGGTAGGAAGTTGTGCAGCATACTTTGGCACCTTGCAGAAATAAGCTTTCTGCGTGTCTCAAAGGAAAAGGTGTAAATCACAGCTCATTTCAGAAGGAAGGAGTCACAAGCCAGCTCCACCTGACGGTACTTTGTGGTGCTGCTGGACAAAATGCAGCAACTGCATTCCTGACGTGACTTATGAGCGTAGTAGCCCTTTCGTTGCCTTTGTCTGGATTTCAGTGTTGGGATCTGGACTCCGTCAATGGGTTTGTTACTGCCATACCTGTTTGTGGTTACTAAGTTCATGTGGTGCTTCCTGTCTGCGTCTTTGAAACTGTGGGCATAAAGTCTGTATTTTAAAGCTCAATAAGTGAAGTAGTATTTGTTTGTCATTGCAGGGGCTTGGAACGAGATGGTCACTCATCCTGGTTACTATGCAGATCTTGTGGAAAAGTCAATGGGAAAGTACAACCTTGCTACAGAAGAAATCGAGAGAGATCTGCATCGTTCTATGCCAGAACATCCTGCCTTCCAGAATGAGCTGGGAATTGCTGCCCTCCGGAGAGTCCTAACAGCTTACGCGTTCCGAAACCCAACAATTGGGTACTGCCAGGTAAGAAAGAAGTCTTTGACTTCTAGTAGCCCTGCATGGTGACCGTGACTGTACTGGACCTTTTCAGATTTGTTTGTCTGCGTACTGCTGTTAGAGATTCTTGTTACGTTGCTCTGTTATGATCAAAGCTTTTCCTGAAAACCTTCAAAATCGTATTTGGTCCCATTTATTAGTGCAAGTGCCTGACAAATAGTGGTTACATTATTTGCTGCCTCACAAGCAGAGGAACTGAAACAGGCAGGTAAATTGGCTCAAGGTCACCTAGCGACTCAGATACCAGTAAAAGCTGGAAATAGACCTGACTCTTGAACCCATAAGACTGCTCTGCCGGAATCACGCTTTTTAAGCTTAGCTGATCCATAGTGACAGACTGTTCATGAGCATCCTGACATTTCTCTCTGTATTCAACGCTGTGGGCCCACAGGCCATGAACATCGTTACGTCGGTGCTGCTGCTGTACTGCAATGAGGAAGAGGCTTTCTGGCTCCTAGTGGCTTTGTGCGAGCGGATGTTGCCAGATTACTACAACACAAGAGTAGTGGGTGAGTCTTTGGCAAATTCATGCTGGAGCCTGCGTTGTCAGCTACAGTTCTGTCAGCATCTCTCAGGAATCTTTTGTTTCTTCAGAATTAATGAAATGTGGTGCATTTTAAAGATGATGTAGTGCAACCCTGTTCCCTTTAAAGTTGCTTAGAGGGAGACACTGTAGGCTAAACAAGGAGGTGGAGTCAGGAATAACTTCCATCTGTGTATGTTGTGCCTATCAAGAACAGGGTAACAAATCTAAACAAGCGTGTTAATTTTAGTTCTGATGTTAAGAAGCTGATAAGAAAATAAAGTGAACTCAAGCTGTTTTGTTGAATAATTAATTAGCTTCGTTATAATACCGTGATACCAGCAAATTCGAGTTCTGCCATTGTTCTTGTTTCTTTTCCCAGGTGCTCTGGTGGACCAAGGCATCTTTGAAGAACTCACACGAGAGTATCTTCCACAGCTCTCAGAAAAGATGCAGGAGCTGGGAGTGATTTCCACCATATCCCTTTCTTGGTTTCTCACCCTCTTTCTCAGTGTCATGCCCTTTGAGAGTGCTGTTGTCATTGTTGACTGTTTTTTCTACGAGGGCATCAAGTTTATCTTGCAGGTGTCATTGGCCATACTTGATGCCAACATGGAGAAGTTGTTACAGTGCTGTGATGAAGGTGAAGCCATGACTATTCTGGGCAGGTACCATTCCTTGTTTTTAATTATAAATGAATGGTGATGAGGCCCTTTTTAGTCATCATTTCTTTCTACCTAAAAAGAGACACACTTGTAGTTCCCCTGAATTCCGTTACGTAGCAGGTCACAGGTACCAGTCTAGGATAAAACTTGAGAACCAGAGAGGGCTGAAACAAATTTTTGGCTGAAGTATGGAGAAATCCAGAGCTGTTTGCTTTGTGGCATACTGCATCCGTGTGTCTCAGTTTGAATTTGAACTCCACAGGGTTGCTTATCCAAAATGCACCGAACAATTCTAATTGGTTATTAAGAACAAGTCCTGGCAGGAATGGCCTTCTAGTAACGTAAAACCTTATCAGGCAGGTATTTCCCAAGTATCATAAACAAAAGATTTTCTTGCTTGAAATGTGAATCTATCTGATGTTCAGCAAGATCTTCAGCTTACTGCTGGGAGCCCACTTTTGAAAAGGATGTCCCAAAAATAGGGTGAAATCTGCTGCATGTAAGAGATGTTGAGGATAGCATTGTAGGCTAGCTGGGAAAAAAAGATTCTACACATTTAGATTAATGATACAAAGGGGTTGGGAGTGATGTGACTAGGGTATTACTGCTTTTCCTTGATACTAATCCCAGAGTCTTGCGTCTGGTCTGTTTTTTCCCCACAGGTACTTGGACAATGTAGTTAACAGGCAGAGCGTCTCACCCCCTATTCCCCACCTGCACGCCTTACTGACGAGTGGAGATGACCCACCACTTGAAATTGACATCTTTGACCTCATCAGAACGTCCTATGAGGTCAGGTTCTGGCTTAGTTCATGCCCAAGTGATTTTTCTCTCCTAATATCCAGCTTTGTACTGACGCAGCCAGAATTTGAATTGTGTTCATAGCTTGAGATGCTCAAGGAGTACAGGCTCAGGCCATTAATCCTCCTGTTTGCTATAAGCAGAGCCTAACATCTTGGCTGTTGTGGATTCCGGAGAGTCTCTCCAACACCAGATGCTTCCTTCCCCTTCCAGATGCTGCTGGTCATGCAGCTATATATATATATTTTTTTTTCCTTCAAATGTGCCATCTCAGTTCTTGGTTTCTTTTTTGAAAGAATGTCACCAGATTCATTCTACTTGGCTGACCTAGTCAGTGGAAAAGCTTATTAACTTTGGCATCTCCACCTGAATCTCATAGGGGTCCTACGATAAGACAGGGCTGGACGGAATGACAAACTGTCTGGTTTCTTCTCTCTGCCACACTAGAGGATCTGTGCTTCTGTCCTGGTAGATGCTTTTTCATCTGTTCCTTAGAAACCTCTGATGTTGGATTTCTCATGAGTTCTAAACGACTTCTCCTGCAGGACAGGGGTGAATAGAGAATAGAGCAGAAGTTTTTTTTGCCACCTTCCTGCAGGCTTCTAGGGCTTTTAGATCATCTCTGAGGGGGTGGTACACTTGGTAAAGAACATATGGTTGAACAGGGATTGTCATTCTTTAGGCGGTGATGCTGACCTGGACTGCTTCCTTTCTTGCAGAAATTCAGCAATTTGAAGGCAGATGACATCGAACAAATGCGCTTTAAACAAAGGCTGAAAGTGATCCAGTCTCTGGAGGATACAGCCAAGAAGAGCGTGGTATGGGACTCCAGGATTAAATGGGCTACAAAATGGCATATTGATGTAATGTGTTTCTCCTTAAGCATCTGGAAGGTTTGCCCTGCAGCAGACCCAGTTTAATTCACATAAAGAATAGCACTTAATGTGAAAAATGGGTTTAGTGGCTGGAATAATGGATTTTCAGTTTTCTTCTACACTTAGTTCTAGTTAGTCTAGTAAAATGGTTTAAAGTGTGAGGGCACGATCAAACGAGGTATTTGGCATGGAGGGAGGTAAAAGCCACTTACAGGCCTTGTAGTCTCCACTGCCTTACAGTGTGTTCTACTGCTTGCCTGGAATCTCTGGGAAAAGCTAGCTAGCAGGTAATTATTTGTCTCTCATTTAGAGTGTGCTAGCATGTTGAGGAATTTTACAGAAGGGTTCATGGCCAAAAAGGAGTGTCCGCATCTATTGCAGCTATCTCCCATGTCCCAAGTGGAGAACTTCATCCATCTGTTTCTTTCACTGTTGTTTTTCTGTGCATCTGAATCTGAAGAAAAAAACAAGAGGAAGGGGCAACATAGTGTTCACAGGGCTGCAGAAACGGGAAGTTATCACAGTAATTTTTTTTACTAATTGCTCAAAATGTCAGCTGTTTCTGCTTGACCAGAAATTGTCTTCCTGACCGATAGTCCGTAGTAGTGGGAGGTATTGGAACAGTTATGTTTTCTCTCCTCTCCTGTGCCATATCTCCTTGCAGTTGTTTTCATAGCTTCTATGTTACACAGATTTTTCAGTGAGTCGTGTTTAATTTGGGTAGCTTTGAAAGAAATCACTCACTCTGTTTTCCCCCTAACTACAGGTCCGAGCTGTGTCTAGTGACATCGGTTTCTCTATTGAAGAACTAGAAGAGCTGTATGTAGTGTTCAAGGTGAGAAGCTAGAGTGAGGAAAAACGTGTTCTGAGTTTCATTTCACTCCAACCTAAAATCACCTTTGTTTTGTATTTTTCCCTTAAATTTGCTCCTTGTGATTTTATGAAATCCCTGTCTCTTCCTTCATCTCATACGACTTTGTAGTGAAGCTGGTAGTAATGGGCGAGGTAAACGACGTGTCCTGAAATCTCTCCTCTCTGCTTGCCTGGTGCTATTTTTGAGCACCAAGTCTCCACTCCCGTGCCTTGCTGCAGTGTAACACAATCTGACCTATCAATCCTTTCCCTCTGAAGGCAAAGTACCTGATGAGCTGCTACTGGGGAAATAACCGCGCTGCGGCTGCCCGCCGAGACCAGAGCTTGCCCTACCTGGAGCAGTACCGCATAGACGTGGAGCAGTTCAAGGAGCTGTTTGTCAGTTTGACCCCCTGGGCCTGTGGTGCACACACCCCGGTGCTAGCGGGGCGCTTGTTCCGGCTTCTGGATGAGAACAGGGATTCTCTCATTAACTTCAAGGAGTTTGTGACCGGGATGAGTAAGTGGTGCTTCTGGAGATGATACATTGCACAGACTGTGTCTGTCGTCTTCCAGGCAGAGGACTGAAAGGAGGTGGTGCTGGCTGAACTGTCGTGAAGGGACAGTGACAGCCTCGCAGGATGCTTCAGGCAGAACTAAAGATGTATTTTGCTCCCGTTTTGGGAAACAGTAGGTGGTAAACCTACAAGGCGAAGCTTTGCTGTGGATTTCTCTGCTGCTTCTGTAGAGGGCTTTGTACAGTTTAGCATTTCATCACTGCATGGAGACTCCGAACTTCTGTTTTGAGCTTGTGTGCAGGGAGTGATTCCTAATCCTAAATGCAATTTTTCTTACCCCTTTTTTTTCTTTTTTTTTTTTTACTTGCAGGTGGGATGTACCATGGTGACCTCACTGAAAAACTCAAACTGCTTTACAAACTGCATCTTCCTCCTGGTGAGTGATTGCCACTAGCGAGCCTGGTCTGTCCTGACATGCAATTCAAAAGAGATTCCTCATAAATTTTGCTCATGAAATGGGCAACACCGTTGCTCAGTTATCTCAGAGATCTTAACATTTCTTTCTCTGTAAGTACAGCTCTGAACCCAGAGGAGACAGAGTCTGCGTTGGAGGCCACCAGCTATTTCACAGAGGACGTTACGACAGAAGGTAAGGCAGCATCTGCTGTCTTTGGCTCTCGGTTTGCACGGGAGTGGCAGCACAAATCCACGTGCTGTGAATGGTCATTGTTGCAGGGCATGGTCTCACGGTGGCAATATGTTACCATTGCCAATGTGTTTGAGTCAGCTGTCGTTACTGCATGATGGGAAAGAAGGCTGGAGCTTAAACTGCTCAGCCCCCGTTTCATGCAGCACTCTCTGAAGCACGGCCACAGACTGCTGAGGAGGAGCAGTGTGCTCTTACCAGTTCCTGCCTCTCGCTTCGATTTGGGTTTTTCAAGCAAGTCTCATTGTCTCTCTTCTTGTTTTTGTGTCCTTCTCTGTGTCTGTCTCTCTGTGACCTTTTCTTCTGTTTTATCTGGGGTATTGTACCCTCAGCCCCTCTTTCTGCTGCTCCAGTATCTCCTTTTGTCTCAGAGCTGGATTTCTGCCTGCACTGTGAGTCTCAAGGTCAGTCCGTGGATTGTGTGCACACACTGAGCACGGTGATAAGGCTGATGCCATCTGCCAAGCACCAGCGTGCTATTTTAAATACTCTGAAGTTGTTGCTGCTCCTCTTTTGTGGCACTCCCACTATGAATAAAGCGCTATAAGTTACTTTGACCTTGCTCAAAGTAGGTATTGTCTGGCTTCTTTCAGTAGAAGTTCTCTTGCATGACTGGAGGGAAATAGGCTCAGAGCAGAGTGTGGGGGAGGTCTAGGCTTGCTGACCTGGGTAGGTGATACCTGTGCCATCCCTGTGCCTCCTCCACAGTCTTCTAATTTAAAGGAAGAAGGATAGATGCCATGGAGTGGTGACACTTCAAATAGATCAATTTACAATGTTTCTTAAAATGCAGTTTGGGAGATTGTCAATTAGGAGGACAAACTATGTTGTTTGTGCTTAATGTTTACCAAAGGACAATCATGCTCCAAAAAGAAGCTGAAGTGAAGTAAAAGGGGTAGTTGCACTGCTTGTGCTAGGTGGCCAACCGAACAGTCTGAGCTAGGACAAGACTTCCTGTTTAGTCTAGCAACAGTATACGGAACCAGAAGTGAAATTTGTAGTTAGACTCTACAGATTACTCCCAAAATGTCTGCTCAGTCAGTGAGTAATGGTCAGTGCAGACGTTAGTCACTTATCTTACATGCTCAGTAGCGTTGTTTTTTTCTATTCATTGTCTCGCTTTGGATAACTGAACTTTAAGCCATGGCATTACTTAGCTGTATTTCATGTCTGTTTCACCTTTTCTTTTAGAGTTCTGCCCTCTACCTCGGCTCTTTCACCCACTTTTTCAGTGTGGCTTTTTTTTTTTTTTTTTTTCCAGTTAATCCCATCACCTTCTTGCTTCTATCCTGTTCCATTCACTCCTCCAAACATGAAGTGGGAGCATGAGATCTAGCTTCTATTGCATATATTCATACAGAATCTTAATTTGGATATGAGTTATCTTACATTCTTCATATGTTGTACTGTTGGAAATCAGATATTAATTATTTTTTTTATATAATTTCATTGTTTTTAGAAACCCAGGAAGACAAAGGAAGGAGAAATGACAGTGGTCAGGAAAAAGGTAATTTCATCATAAAGAGACCACATTCCAGTCTTGCCTTTTCATATTATCAACTTCTTTGTCCTTTGCTGTATCAAGGAGACCTTTCATAGTGTCCCTCGTGGGCAAAGTGGGATGTGAGCTGCACATACTCTGTTCTGACTCTTTAACGTACCGAGACTGTAACATTTGACAATCATGTCTGGTAGGTTATCAGCTGCTAGAATTCATTTATTAGAAGTCAAGCCAGTGCAGGAGTGATAAGATTGTTGTTCTACTGAACTTTATCAGATAAACCAGCAGTAAACAGCGCAGCCTTCCTGCAAGATGCTTTCCTGAACTGTCAACAAAGCCTGCTTCCACCATGATTTTTGCTGCCACAGGGTTCACTTGAAGTCTGAAACCATTAACTGTCTGGCGTGGTCTTGTCTTGCAGAGGAGAAAGGTACCAGCCCACAGGACTATAGATACTACCTAAGGATGTGGGCCAAGGAAAAAGAGTCCAAGAAAGAAAATATTAAAGATCTCCCCAAAATGAGCCAGGTAAGAAGTGAATCTGACGGTTCCCAGTTGGGTCACTGACAGCTTAGTGGACAATCGTGGCAGCCACGTTGCCAGCACGCTCAGTCCTTGCCAGCAGGCTGCCCTGCTGTTCTAGAGGGTTCTGGTTCTACATGGTCATGTTGGATTCTTCAGTGGTCATGTGGCTGGCTGTCAAACTGCTGTGTTTCCACTAGTGAGACGTGTTTGATTCTGTGCCTCCCAGATCATCTTTCCCTGTTAGAGTTGCAATCTTTGTTTTCCCTCTGGAGCACTGTGTTTGAAATATGCCATCAGTCATAAACTTGTTTGGCTTTTTTTGTTGTTTTTGCATTGCCTCAGCTTAAAGCTGCTTGAAGAGCAAAGGATGTGGTTACAGGAAAGAGAGTCGGATGACTAGTGTGATCTTTTCTGTCTCTATTTTCCTTTATGGGCGCTTTTCATACTAGCGTGGACATGTGGAGAAGCTGACCACAGGGGAGTAGCAGGTTTTCAGGTTTTCTCAGGTGTGGATGTTAGCCTTCTGTCCACCTGTTAGCAAAAGAACTGTCACCATTAAATTCCTAGCTGTGTCTCAATTTAGCTTCTACAGCAGAGAGAAAAGAGTTTGCCTGGTTTTGGACTGTTCTGAGTCACTACAATAAGTTGCTGCTTGGTGGGGAGGCAAAAAAAAAGAGGAGTCAGTCAAGATGGCTGCTTCATCTGCCACTGTCAACTTCTTGCAGCCTTAAGTATGATTTTTGATCTTTGTCTTTGAAAGGAACAATTCATAGAGTTGTGCAAGACCCTTTACAACATGTTCAGTGAGGACCCAGTGGAGCAAGAGCTGTACCACGCAATTGCCACTGTCGCCAGCCTCCTCCTGCGAATCGGGGAGGTTGGAAAGAAGTTCTCCAGCAGACCCGTAAGGAAGTCTGAGGACTGCAAAGCAAACAGCACCCAAGATCCTGTGAGTGAGGAGGAGTCACCAACATCTGAACAGAGCCAGAATTCAGCAGTGGAGCAGCAGCCCCAAGCTAGCCGTGAGGACAAAACCTGCGGAGACGCTCAGCCTGAAAGAAACGAGCAGGAGAACCAAACTCCAGGAGATGGCTCAGGGGAAGGACAAGGCTCTCCTTTACAGCTGCTATCGGATGATGAAACCAAAGACGATATGTCCATGTCTTCCTACTCCATGGTCAGCACAGGCTCCCTGCAGTGTGAAGACATTGCGGATGACACGGTCCTGGTTGGTTGTGAAGGTGGTAGCTCGGCTGCCAGGTACGGCAGTACCATCGACACCGACTGGTCTATCTCCTTTGAGCAGATCTTGGCTTCCATGCTGACTGAGGCAGCCCTTGTAAACTACTTTGAGAAAAAGGTCAACATTCTCCAAAAGATCAAGGATCAGAAGAAGGTGGAGAGGCAGTTCAGCTCATCCAGTGACTATGAACTTTCCTCCGTGTCAGGGTGAACTCAAAGCAGTAATTGTCTTTGGGAAACAAAATAGGGAGATAACGCGGCAGATGGCAGGATGGTTTGGTATTTTGTGTTTGGGGGTGTTTGTTTTTTTTCTTGTTTATTCAGAGACCAGTAACTACACAATTATGATAGATTCCATTTGATAAGGGGCTTCAGACAGTGGCTGTTTTGTGTAGGTGCTTTTTTGGCTCCTGGGGTTGACAGAATTAGATTTACATTCTCAAGAGCCATTAGAACCTAATAGCCCCTGACATACAGAATTACCACCATAAATTATGCATGTCTGCCTTTTGCTCTTATTTTAATGGAGTTTTATTTCAGACAGTAACTGCTCCTTGCCTGCCCTTGTTTGCTGTAGGTGCCTGGGTAACTAGCAAAGCAGATGCAGCCTGGCTTGAAACCAAGTTCACCTCTGGCTGCCAATCTGAGAGCTCATGCAGTGTTCTCAAGTGCTGTAGGACCCCGACCTATACATAGTCCCGTAAGTTCTTCAGTGCTGTTCTGTGACTCAGCAGCTATCATGCAGATGTGTGCCGCTCCTCCCAGCACCCTCAGATCTGCAGGTTTCTTTCAGATGTGATCTGGCATTTTCATAACATGGTCACTTTTTCCTCCATCATTGGGGAGACATTTTTCAGACAAACCTGGTTTTCTAGCTTTTGCTTTTGTAGTTCTTGGGAAGTCGCTGTTTTTAGTTTGTCTGGGAAGCCACAAGCTCCCTGACTTCAGTGCAGAAGTTGTATGAAGTCAGTCAGTGGGCTTATGAGAGCTGTAAGGAGGGAGCATGTTCCTGGGCTCTGGGTCAGTGAATCAGCCTCAGCATTGCAGAGCAGTGGCACGCTGCTCTGCTGGACTTCCCCTCTTGGTGCAGAAAACATTCATTTCCTTGCTAATTCTCTATTTTTGCTAAATAGTGATGGGTCCAATTTTTAGTAAGACCCCTCAGAATACTCTGATCAGTCAGCCCTCGCAAACACGTGGGACGGGAAGATTTGTGGGAGTGCTGTGCCCCCTGCAGCTGCTCAGTGTGTCCTCTCCAAACGTGTCTTGTACAAAGCCTGTAGCCATGGACGTGCTCTTAGGAGGTACTGCACACCGAAAGGTATTTACACCTGAAGAGGAAGAACCCAAAGCAGCGTGGTGCTCTGCCAGCAGCCCGTTGTGGGAAACTTGAGCAGCCTAGATCTCATTCCATTTAGAGAGATGAAACACCTGGGACACGGTGACTGCTCTGTGAGTGAGTTACGACCAGAAGAAGCTGAGAGTCAGCCTTCTGGTGGCAGGGCATCTGCTCCCAGGAAGGACAACTCGTGCTGTTTGTGCAGGTAAACTCATCTCAGTACACAGGCATCTGCCTCGCCGGGCCGGAGGGAGAGGTGCTGGTGCTGAGCGAGAGCAGAGCCCGCGTGAAGGCGAGGTTTGCTGCAGGGCTGGGCTGGCGTTGGGAACACGAAGGATGGGAAGGACAGCCACGGTCGGATGTTCCCTTAACACTGCTTGGTGTGCTGCTCAGCGTGAGTCCCTCCTTGTGACATTCTCTGTATGCATTCACAGCTCGTACACACGTCTTCTTTTCTGCCTCCTCTGTCCTGTAGCCGGAGAGCAGCCGTTAGTAAAACTGCTTTTACTAATTACTCAGTAATTTATTGTAACTTTTTTAAATAATACATGTGATTTTACACTGTCTTCTCTGTTGTCTTATCCGTCATGTACTCAATAAACGAACGAGAACCCCGCAGGCCCCCCGGACTCTGCCGTGCATCGCGCCGAGCCCAGCCGCTCTCCCGCTTCGCGCCGGGGGCGGTGCTCGGCCAGCGCGCGCGCG
>VXAV01000022.1:174454-238578 GCA_013399715.1 Alectura lathami
GACCCGGCGGCATCCCGGCTTGTAGGATCCTGCGCGCCCCGGTGGGGTCCCGCAGCCGAGGGTCCCCGGAGCTGCGCTGCAGGACGGGCTCTGGGGTCGGCGGGGGAGCAGCGGGCTGGGGTCTGAGCCGGGGGTGCTGCGGCTCCTGGGCTGCGACGCGCTGCTTCTTCCCCGTGCTCACGGCAAGAGCCTGTTTGTGCAATGGGAGCCACGGAGCTGTTGTCCCCGTGGGGAGGTGGGGACCTCGTGGCTCCAGGGCGCTGGGGGACCAGAGGTAGAGGAGAGCCGAGCACCACCCGACAGCTGCTGCTGGCATCAGAGGCAGCCCCCTCCCTGCACTTGGGCTTGGTGCTGTGCTGGGTGACTTGTTTGGGACAGGACTCTGCCAGGCCTCTGCTCGTCGCTGCTGCTGGCGCAGCGTGACCCCCGCAGGCACCCCATGCAGCCACCTCCCTCCTTCGGGTCAGGTCCCTGCTGGCACCTCTGCTTCTCTCTGGCAGTGGTGGGTGGTTGCTGGCAGGCAGAGGTGGCTACAGCAGGTTACAGAGAGCGTCGTGTGTGGGCACAGCGGGTTTCCAGCTGTTGTGGTCACTCCCGTACTGGGTGGACAGGGCTGTTGTCAGCGCAGCACCGGAGCGGCCCTCAGGAGGTCCTGCACTCCATCCCTGCACCTGTGCAGGACTGACGTGTCCAAGCCCTTCCCGACGGACGTTTGTCCTATTTGTTCCTAAAATCCTCTGAGGACAGAGATACCTGAGCTCTCCAAATGACCAGTTTGACATTTAACAGCCCTACCATCAGATTTGTCATACCGTCTAAACAGAAATGTTGCTCTTTTTCCATTTTTTGGACACATGCAGGAAAGTTCCTTCCCTCTTTGCAGGAGCTTGTTGGGTATTTGCTCTGCGGTCTCTCCATCTCTCTCCTCGGGGCTGTCACCCTGTCACCAGTGACACCCAGCCCATGGCACGGGGCTGAGGCACTGCCATGCTCAGAGGAACGAGGGTTCCCACAGGTCTTTATCCATCTCCCTGTGTTTGCTTTTTTACTCTTGCCACCGCTGACTCACGTTTAATGTTTTCCATCCCATCTGCCCCTCAGCCATTCCTCTCCAGAACTTTTCCTGCTTCCCATGTCTCACTGTGTATCTGGCTGGTTAATTATTCTTACCAAATCCCATTACATCACGCTGTCCTGGCTGAGCCGCGTCCTCCTTAGTTCTACAGACGCCCGCAGGGTCAGGAGCATTTCAAGTTCTGCTCTTGTGCTGGCTGTCCCCTCGGCCAGGGGTGGCCTTCAAATGCCGTCAGCGCCTTTTCTGGCCTGTGCCTCGGCGAGGTCCTCCCAGTCCTTGCTCTAAAGACAAACCCAATTCACATCGATTTGCCCCTGCAGTGGGGCACCCGTTGTCAGGCAGCCGGGTCCACCTCCTGCATCCCCAGCTCTGTTACGGGGCTGTCATTCCCTGCCGCAGAAATACGGCGCATTTGATGTGATTTGGTTTTGATAGGGAGGGGTTAGCTCTTGCTCCAGTCCTCCTTATTGTCTAAGTACTTCAACTGAAGTTAAGCTGATTATTCCCTAATGTCCTGGATCCTCCTCATCTCCATCCCTGGCTCCTCAAGGCAGGCCCTTCGTTTGCTACTGCTGCGGCATCAGCTGTCCCCTGGCAGCAACTGGGGACAGTTCCAGTGGCACCAAGCCGTGGGGTGGCTGCGTTCTGGGCAAGGTGGGGAATAGAAGGATGTTAAAACGCAGGGAAAGCATCCTGAGCCGCTCTTTGTCGGGAGGACAAAACAATTAAGCGAAAGAAATTAGAACAGGTCAGACCGGCTCCAGAGCTGCTCTTCTACAGCCCATCAGGGTCTGCTTCCCCCCTGAAGGCAGCGCAGGGGTGATGCTGTCCTCGTGGTGGGATGTGGCGTTCTCTCCTTGATCTTAGGGCTGAGCACCGTGTAGCTTTGGGAAGCCAGCGTCCTGCTGCAGGAGGCCGGCCCGCAGGAGCTGGCCTGGGAGCAGAGCGCAGCAGCTTTCCTGCCTGCAGATGAGTAGCAGAGGGGGCGAGAACAAGTTTCAGCCAGGGGTAAGCAAGCTGTTGGGTTTCCTCCGTTGCAGCGATGACTGTTCAGCTGTCGTGCACAGTGCCTGCTGGGCTGGAGGTCCCCTCAGCTCCGTTCCTGCCACCTGCGAGGCAGCGGTCATGCAGGGAAATCCCTCTGAGCGTGAGCACCCAGTCCTCTGTGCAGCGCCTGGATCCGTGAGCACTGATCCCCTCCAGGAGCAGCACTCGGAGCTTGGGATATCGCACGTCAGAGCCTTTCTCTTGCCGCAGCTTCCCGCTGCGCTTTTCTTTCTGCTGCCTGTTCCTGCACCCCAAGCAGATCCCTTTGGACGCCTGGGGCAGTGCCGCATCCCTGCTCGGGGCCGGGGCCTGCCACCCGCTGTGTATGTGACACGTTGCTCAGCCTCTGGAGGCTGGGCGGGTGCAGGTGGGATCTCAGGGAAGGAGCCGCAGGGGTTGGGAGTCAGTCGTTAAAACGCACAACAAATAAAAACGAGACACATGAGCGTTTCTGAGAGCCGCTGCTGGGTCTGCATGGTGCTCACCAGCAGCCGTGTGACTGATGGCCCGAGTGCAGCAGCATTTGCAAGATTATCTTGCTTGTGATTTGACCGAATTCATCCCGAGAATGAGTGGCACCGTGTGGTCTGTTGAGGTGCATTTATCAAAACAAACCTGCCATTGCCTGCAGCCAACTGTATTTCTGCTTATAGTGCTCGGCAGTTTTTTGATGGGTTTTTACACTGGGTTCCTGCTCTGTGTGCACTTGTGGGTGTCCCTTTGCTGCTGTCCTCGCGTGATGGAGGGAGAGCAGGCTAACGCACACCCCCGCTTCTGTCGAGTGCTTCTCGTGGTTTACTTCTCCTACAGAACAAAACCATTTCTACTTTGCGATTCCGTCTGATCCATCTGAAAGAAGTCATTGATTTGTGCTTACATCCCGAATGTTCATTGATTATTCACTTAGTGTTTAAGGCAAAGCCCATCTATAGCTTGCTGGTTTAAGTGAAGCTGCCACTCATCTCCGGAAACCTTTGAAGCCTGCTGAATTATGAAGAAATTGCTTTAGTGATAAATTGGGCAAGGCTGCTCCGCTTCATCAGCGCCGGTTACGCGCTGCAGTGGGCGTAGTTGCAGGTATCGGCTCTCCCTGCTCACAGAAACCCAGAGAACTGCTGCGCTTTGGTTAAAGCCGCAAAGAAACTCTCCAAAATGCTGGCCCTGCTGCGTGGGCTGGCCCGGCACCCAGCTCCGTGAGTGGGAAAACTGGGAGTGAAGCTTGGGATTGAGGTCCATTTGGGGCTGGATTGCAGAAAACCTGTGCACAGGATTGTTTGAGGGATGTGAACTCGCTTCTGCAGCGACCAGCTGAGCACTTGCCCACTGTTGGCACCAGTGAGCGCTCGCCGAGATTTGCAGCTCTGAGTTTGAAGTGACAGAGTTAACAAAAATGCCCCAGACCCTGGGATGTGCCGGGCAGCTCTCTGTGCTTGCTTCTCTCTTCCAGCCTTTGGGTTTAGAAATCCCAGGGGTTTGGGGCTGGGGTGCCCGTGGGGCGGGTGGCACAGAGGGGCCGAGCATGCTGGGGCACAGGGAAGAGCTTCACTTCTCACCTGGAGCATCTAACACCATCTTCCCACGCCAGTTCTGATGTCAGTCAGCCTCTTGTTTGCTCACAAGTGGAAGCCCGTGGGGTCAGCAGGGCTTGGTGCGTGCAGGCAGAAGTCGCTGCAAAATTAAGGGATTGCGAAAACTATTAAAATACAGAAAGGGCTTTAGCTGGGTCTCGAAGGTTAGCGCTGCTAGAAGGAGAGGCTTTTCAGGGATTGCTGATCAAGCGTCTGCATAATAGCTTCCTGGCTTGGGGAGAGGATTGTTATCTCTGACAGAGGGAAATGCACTTTCCTGCCTTTTTTATTGTAACGAAGGTGCGGTGCGGGAGCGGTGACTTTTGTTTTGGTTGTGAGCCATCGCACACAGCAGCTCGCAGCTCCTCTCTCGCATTGCAGGGCATCCCGGGCAGGGCAGCTCTGTTTTGAATCATCTCTCTGTAGCACTGGCTGCTTTTCTGCCTGCTTGTGTCCCAGTGTCCAGTCGCATCCCGGTCCCCAGGCTCACGGTGTGGCACTGCCACCTCACCCTGCCTTGGTGTGAGCCCACCGGTGCTTCAACGTCCCTCCCTGTGCCACCTGCAGCATGAAGTCACCTGGGGGTCCATCTGTGTTTGCAAGTGACCAGACACGCTTCTGCAACTTCTCTTCTTTCCTGCTTGTATTAAACTAGGCAGCAGCAGCGTTAAAATGTAAATCGTTAGAATTAAAGAAGGTTGCGTGCAAAGCCCGATCTCCACTTGTCTTTTTTTTTTTTTTTTTTTTCAGTATGAGTTTAGCTGAGCTGCGTTGTCCATTTGCTCTTGCCCACAACGGTCACTCTCGTGGTTTAGGACTGGTGGTGGGTAGATGCCGACGTAGGGAAGAGCAATGTGTCAGTGCCAGTGCCGCTGCCTGCTCCCTCCCCTCTTCCTCCAGGAGTTTTTGAACCATCTTGTTCTTTAGGGCAGTCTCGAGGATGTGAGCGTGGGCTTTTCTTCTCTCCCAGTGATGGCGAGAGCTTTCTGGAAGTCAGGTTTAACCAAGAGACCTCCTTGTTGCTTGCTGCCTGTGTGGGTGCTGTAGTGAATCCCAAATGTGTCCTCACTGCCCCAGAGCACTTCATGGCTTAGGTAGGAGGCAAGAGGTGCCAAAAAGTTGTGTAGCCTTCGAAAGCCCTTGTAAATAGTCAGAGGAACGCTTCCAGTACTGAGAGGTGAGGTGCTGAAAGTCTCTACATGTTTGCATGGCCTGCGGTGGTGACACTGGGGACACTGACCCTGTCCATAGCAGCAGCGTTGTGCAGAGGCAGCGGAGAAGTTTCCTCCTGAAGCCAGCGTGGCTCCAGGGACGGGAGCTGGGGGGAGCAGAGCTGCTCCACGGTGTCCCCCTTGCCTGGCCCCACGTGCACGGGAGGAGCCGTCCCTGGCTGCGCTGGCTGCCCCTGGCTGGGCTGGGGTGGGGTTAGGCTCTCCCGGGCTTGACTGCTGCCCCAGAAAGGTGCCCGTCGAGTGAATAACTCAATTCGAGCTGGCAAAAGCAGTGTGGGGGCCTCCCATCCCTCCTCTCTGAGCCCAGACTCTGATCTTTTGCATCTGTTTGATCTTGCCTTTCCTGTTTTAACTATGCCCTTTTGGTGCCATGTCTCATTGCACTTTCTTTGGAGTTGTCTTTGATATCTTTTTCCCCCTTTGTCTTCCATTTCCCTCAATTTCCTCTCTTCCTTCTTCCTTTGATTTAGTAGAAAATGACCAGGATGGACTACTTCTCCCTCTCTTAATCTTGTCTAATCTCCATTATCCACCATTCGAGGAACTTTCCCAGATGTTTACCTAATACCACGGCTTCATCAGCCCTAGGGAGCTGGCTGGGTCGTGGAGCCCAACCCACAAGGAGCTGACAGGGTCCCACTGGCTCATGGATCCCACCCCAGGGCACCCCAAGCTCCTTTTTTTGGTGGATATTTGAGACCGGTGGTGAGGTTGGGCACAGCAAAATGTAGACAGAAAACAGCATAAATAAATAAATAAATAAAATCAAAGTTTTAATGTTGTGGCTGAGCTGAACCCTCCTTGTCCAAGGGGATGCTGGTGCCAGCTTGGGGCCGGTGAGGGAGCTTATCCCACACCTCGTGGATGGAGTCTGAAGTTAGCTGAAGGAGAAGAAGGTGTCGTGTCTAAAAGCTGATTGATTTGCTGACCTGAGGAAGGAGAGCTTTTTAAAAAAAATGTTGGAAATCCAAATTCTAGCTGAGCACAGTCTCCTTGGTTTGGTGGCTGAAATCCTCCCCTGCACCGTGCTGGTGGGGAGGCACGGAATGTGTCCTTTCCCTGAGCTAAAGGACCGGGCAGGGCTCAGCGGGCAGAATGGCTGATGAGCGTAACTGGGACATGGATTGAGGGCTGGCTCCGTGTGCATCAGTTTGTGTTTCATTAGCGTCTGGTTCCACCCTGTCTGTCGGTTTTATTAGATTAATTTATTACTTTCTTAAAGTGCCTCTCCAGTGAGCGAAGATATCTGTTTACTGGAAGTATTTGGTTACCATGAAAAAGTGTATTTGGCATGTCCTTGGCAAGTATTAACTACTTTCTTGTGTTGCTTTTGCGATTTAATTGTCTATTTACCTTCAGTATTGATTGCCGAAGGCCTCAGTAATTATTTGCTGGTTTTGGAAATAATGATTTTAAAGGATTGGGTTACATTTGCAATATTAATCATTACCGTGGTGTGCTGCCTCTGAGGGTGGGATCTCTGGCGGCTCCGGTTGCGATGTGAACATTTACTGCCTGAAAGCAGGCTGCTGTCTGAAAATAACAGAATGGTTACCGGGGGTTTGTTCCTGAAACAGAGCAGATATTTGCAGAGAGGCAATCCTGGCAGCCGCACTCAGCCTATAAATGTGCTGTTCCTCTTGGCAGGAGGAGTGGTCAGACTCTGTAGTCAAATGAAAACAACGTCTGGGTTTATTTACTTTGTGCTGCTCCACTCTTTTCCAAATAACACGGTTGGTCCCTCCTCTGGAGCAGGGATGGCGGGGAGCGACTGCCCTGTGCAGCAGCAATGCAGTGCAGTGCATCTGTCTGGTGTGGGGGAGAAGGAGTGCTCTGCAGGGGTGTTACACTCGCGAGCAAATGTGCTGCAAAGCGCATCTGGCTTTGGGGGAAGGTGAGAAATTGGAAGGTCCCTGCTGGGAGCTGAGTAATTGGCACCTGCTATTACTGCGTCCCTCCTCCCCCTTTTAATAACTTGTTTATAAGGGTAACTCTCCTACAGATCCATTACAAAGCTGTAAAACATGAGTCGTTGTTGTTTTTTTTTTTTTTAAACATGCATTCTTATTCCTGTCAGCTCTGACCACCTACTCCCTGGTGTTGCCACAAGAGAAGGACGGCTTTCGTCTCGTCCAGCCTTCTCCGCACTGCCCCGCCGCCGACACCGCGGGGACGCGCCGTGTCCCGGCCACACCTGGAGGCAGAGCGGTTCCTCCATCAGCACAAATCCTGGGGAGGGCAGATTCCTCTCGGTGGTGGCCTAGGCCTTGCAGCAAGGGGCCGTGCTGGCTGGCTGAGCGCTGCTGGCTCTGCCTCCGGGTGAGCTGCACGCTGGCGGGCCTTGCCAGAGAGCACGAGCGGCGGCGTTCGGCGTCCACCCCGGGGCCTCTCGTTGCAGCGGGTCTCGCTTCGTTCAGTCGCGTGCAGTGATTTGTTCAATCACTTTTAACGGTTTCATCTTCACTCTTTTACTAGTGAATGGTGATGCAAAGGGAAGCTGGGAGCATTTCTGGATCCCATCCTGTGTTGTTGGAGGGCCACTTCCCGCTCAGCTTCGTCCCCTGCATGCGCTGGGAAGAGGAGCGGGCAAAATCATGTCCGTGACAATTGTTTTCTGATTCTTTTCATTACCTTGCAGAGCAAAATGATAAAAGGAGCCTCAGAAAAGAGGGCATTGCAGCAAGCCCTGGCAGGGAGGTAATCTCTTTTCTTCGTACCGAGGTATAAAGATAATTCCGATCGGGATTGAAGCAGCGGATGGCAAATAATTCTTGAACAATCCGCTTATGGTGTTCCAGGACGCGAATGAAAACCACTAATGGGATAAAGCAGGATCTAGATAATTATCTCGGGCACATTAAGTCCCGTCGTTCCAGGAGAGCACTCTTGTGTGGACACTCATTTCATGTGTACAAAACGCTAAAGCTGACCAGACACCTTCAGAAGTTAGCTCAGCCCAAAGCAGAGACATCATTGCTTGATGGTCAGCTGTCTTTTATCTACCTGGTTGGTCCTAATAAATCCGATTTCTGGTCTGTGCTGTTTCTCTGATGTTTTCTGATCCCTGATTCTGATGTTTTCCCATCCCTGCAGCAGGTTAAAGCAGAGACACGCATTCTATCCAGGGCAGATTTGAAGCCCCCTTCATCCCTTTCCTTTTTTCATTTGTTTTGCTCTTCTGGGAGAGTTCCTGGTTCTTTTTCTTTTTTCCTCTCTTTTTTTCAGCTGGTAATGCTGTTGTTTTAAATGTGACAGAGGATCTGCTTGCAATATTAAGGTATGCAAGACGTCTTTAAATTGGATCTATTTTTCACCCCCAGCAAGATCCCTGCCTTGCAGCGCAGGGACCGCTCTGTGCTCCAAAACAGCTCTGGCTGCCGTCGGTTAATGAGGCTCTTGTTGCAGGCTCTTTGCTCCCTTTGTGTCTGAACCTAATGGATGCCCCACGGATGAGGGAGAGGATGGCAGAAAGAGAAAGAAACAGCTTTGTGTTGCCAGCAGCCGTGACATCTGGGTGCGTTTGGATGAGCTAACAGTGTCCTCAGCCTGTGTTACCAGTTACGGGCAGACCTTCAATCATGAGGTCTCCATCCGTTTGCAGCGTTGTGGCAGTGCATTTAGGTTCAGGTGGCTTTTGGGAGTGCAGAAGGGCTTCAAGGAACAAGAGATGTGGTCTCTTTCCATCTTGGTGATGTACTGCTTGAGCAGGAGATCGTGACCTGAGCTGCTGCCCCCGAAGGCTCAGGGCTGAGGTTCCTGCTCCCAGCTCCTGGCCTGGGGGCGGTAGGGATTGGGCTGACTTGCAGCAGTTGTGCCTGGCACAGGCTTTGCCCTGAAACCACCACATTCTGCAAGAGGAATCTGCTGGGCTGACCCCTCAAAGTCAGCTGATTGCTGTGTAAGGCGAGATACCCAACTTACTTCCCAGAACAGCAGCTCCTCTGCATGCCCTTGAACTGCACAGAAGTCT
Source organism: Alectura lathami (assembly GCA_013399715.1). Taxonomy (NCBI): domain Eukaryota; kingdom Metazoa; phylum Chordata; class Aves; order Galliformes; family Megapodiidae; genus Alectura; species Alectura lathami. Next base: position 183,347 of record VXAV01000022.1, read on the forward strand.
TAAAGAGGTCTTGTACCTGGTTCTTGCCATCGCCACAAACCTCTCGAATGAACCACTCACTGAGAAACCTCGAGGCAACGTTCTGCCACCTTGGGGGGCCAGCTCTACCAGGGGGAAACGGCAACTTTTGCTGGGTGCCTGCAGAGGGGCTGCCAGGCAGGGCAGGGCAGCTCGGGAGCTGCCGTTTGGTGATGTGTGGCGTACAGGAGGGGATTTGTGTTTGGTTTGGCTCTCAGCAGTCCTTATCGCTTCTCGCGCTGCCAGCTCCCTCTGGGTTGCCCTCTCTCCCCACCTGCCCTGCCTACACTCCATGCTGCGATTTCAATTATTTATCGTACTTCTTTCTCCCCTAAACTACTCCGAGCACTGTTTAAAGCAGCTGTCACTTCCCGAGCCTGTTCTGCTGGTAGGTGCGGTGACGAGCCGCGGCAGACAGCTCGTTAAAAGCCTTCCAGGGCTCATTGGGATGGGCAGCCGTGTAGGTGTAAGATTGCAGCTGGATCTTGTGCTCTGCACGGGTTTGATTGCAGCTGGTGGAATAACGATCCCCGTATTGCTGTTCGGTCACAGGAGAAAGCAGAGGGTGACAAGAGGGGAGGGAGAGCAGTTCTGCAGTAGAGCATGCCCCCTTCTTTCGTTGAAGCTCAGGCAGCCTGAAACAAGAAGCATGTTCTGCCCTCAGCTCCATCCATGCACACCTGGAGGAACCTTGTTAAAATAATTCAGTTCCGTTGAGACGCAGCCTGACGGGGCGGTCCTGGTGGCGGGGTGGCACAGGCTGCTGGGTGGTTGGAATTCGGGTGCCGGGCTCGCTCGTCCCTTTGCTGCTCCCTCCTTTCCACCTCGGCAGCATTAAGCTTGGAGCGTAAGCACCAAACATTTCCTTAAATCCCTTTCTTCATCGCTGCAGCGTTCAAACAATTACCTCCCTTCCAGAGGAAGTCTGCGCTGTGGGGAACATCTGCCATGGTCCAAATTGTGTTTGAGGCCGGAATTAAGATGTGTGTAACTGCTCGGTGGTGAGCGAGGAATACACAAACCCCGCTCATCTCCAGCCGTTGTTTGCAAGCCGTGATTTGTACGCTCCTCTTGTACCTGTGCGGTTACTGGAACGTGTTGCTGGAATACGAACCAGCCCGGTGCGTCTCAGGAAATAATGATTTTAAGTGAAGTGGCTCGCTAGAATGTCAAAAGCTTTCTTATTTGAAGCTCTCCTTTATTTATTTGCCTTCTATTAGCAGTGTTCCTGAAGTGCTGCAGTAATTGATGTGCGGATGTGACCGTGCTGAAGTTGGGTACCGCAGGGCAGCATTTGCCCGCAGCTACTGCTGCGTGGAGCGCTCGCTCTGCTCTCAGCTGCTCTTGGACGGGGTGAGAGGAACTGAACTCCTGGTTTGTGGGTGCTTGTCTGAGGACCAGGACTCTCGGGGTGCACTTGACCTGCCTGGGCTTCCTTCTGGCTTCTTTTGGGTACAGACTGCTCAAGTTTGGGGGAAAAAAAAAAAAATTGTTCAGGTTCTTTAAATTTTGCCAGCAAATTGCAGCAAAAATCGCAGCGATGCTTGCAAAGTAAAGTGAGGAGCTACTGCCAGGACCGAACAGCAGCAAACGTTGAGCAGCACCTGGCGGAGTGTGCCGTGTTCCTGGAGCACGCTGGCAAACGCTGCGACCACGTGTGCTTCGGGTGCTGTTACATGGCAATGCCACATTGCTGGTGGGACGAATAAATGCAGGGTGAGGCTGGTGGCACCTCACAGGGAAAAGCACCGGTGGAGAGCAAAGCCCTGTGCAGAGCTTTTTGGGCATCCCTGAGCCCAGCCCGCCGGTGGGAAGTGATGTGGTTTCTACTGCATTTAAATCGGCGATTTAATGTAACTTTGGGGTACTGGCAGGCTTGTCGTCGCTTTCTCCTTTGTTGTCTGGCTAAGCTTGTTTTTCCTAAGGGAATGAAGCTCATGTCCTTCTTCCTAATCTGTTAGTCTCACTTCAGCCAAATTGGGCAGTGGTTTGGGAGTCTCAAGAGGAGACCAAAAATCCTTCAATTAGATCAAAAATCCTAGTTTTGGAGGTAGCCAGGAGGGCAGAAAGAGGAGCTCCGTTGGTGGCTTTGCCAGAGAAGGGAATAAGCTCCTGCATCAGCTTTGGCATGATCTCCACGAAGCCCCAGATGCAAGAAATGCATCGGTCGGAGCTCTCAGTTGGACACTGGGCACCAGCCGGTCCCTCACAGAGCCCTGCTCAGCCAGGGAATGAGACCAAGGCTCGTTTCTCCATCTCACCCTGCAGCAAGGGGTGGAAGCCACCACAGGAAGAAAAGTCTCTTCTTTTTTTGGTACCGGCTCCGTCTGTTTTGTTCTTCCTACCTATGCCTAGTGCCTCACTCTCTAATTTTGGTTGCTGCGACTGCTTTGTTTTCCTTCATTGCAATCAAGATAATGCGGTACAATATTGCACTGAGAACTTCAGCGATTCAATTAGCTTTCAGAAGCTGACTTAATTGGCTCTTTAAGTGATAGCTCTCCATTGTATGCAATCAGCACGACTCAGGGAGGGAACAGGAAGAGGATAAGGACTTTGTGTCTAATCAATAAATAAAGGTCTTTGAAATAATCCTACTTGCAATTTGTACCGCCGGTTAAATTACACCGAAGATGATAGCCTGCGCGCTCGATGTGGAGCACAGCTCTGACAGAGCAACAAACCTTTGCTCACAGCAAGCATGCAGACTGCTGTGCTGTGTTCTTCCATTTCTCCCCTTGGATTTTTTCCCCCCCCAGGTATTAGAGAAAAGCAAAACAAAACTGCTGCGGAGCCCAGCACAGATGGTTTGGAAGAGTCTAACATGTAATGACTAATCATTTATTTTGCACCTCATAAAGTATGCACGTGAATGTGATACCCGATGATAAATAATTCAACATGGAGATGCGAGGCAAGGGGAGATCTGGGCAGAGTGAGTGTAGGATAAACCAACGGACCTGCAGAGCCCCACGGCGTGGGTGAAGGCGTGTGGCATCTCTTCATAAACCGCTGGGCCAAGGGATGCAGGGGAGGCGGGGCAAAAGAGGAAACTTTCTGGTTATAAATCCACTCTGTGCCTTCTTTTGGGCTGTTGCGATAAAGCCTGATGCATTTTAACCTCTGCCTGTGAAGAATGCAGGATTTATCTGTGAAATGAAATTTGCTTTGCTGCACCACCAGCGGTTTGCTGGAGTAGCTGTTTTTGTGAAATATAACCTGAGAATTTGTATTGGCTTAACGCTTCAGCTGCAGCTGGGGGAAGATGGAATATTCATCTTTATTGTATTTGTTTCTCCCATAACGAGGCATTACTGTCTGTCGTAAAGGGAACGGTCCCAGAGCACAGAGAGCATGCCCAGTTGTTGTCTGCTTGCTCCATTAGCTTGTGCAGAACTCCCCGTTTTTATGTGCGTGTGCTTTTCTACTTGTTCAGCCTGCCAACTGCTCCTGCTGACTGAAATCCATTTCTGTAACGTTGGGTTCTGCACACATTTGTGGAAGCTTTTGATGCAGATTACGGGGGTGTGGGTCTGCATGGCCCAATGAGGATCTTCCACCTTTCTGCTTCTCGTCGGGCACACGGAGGGCTTTATGCAGCATCCCACCCCGGGCAGCGGATGCATGCAGTAAAGCAAAATAAACTTCAAGGAACGACGAGAGTGCCGTAAACACCGCTTGGATTTTGGATTACATGGAGCACAGCACAAACTGCGTGGCTCACTGTACCCCACGGAAACATCTCTTTGTCTTCCTTTTCCCAAATTTCTATAACTAGCAGTCACGTGATAGCAGCAGAGAGCCCTTTGTGAGCAGCTTTTTGCTCCCCGCCGTCTCTTACTGTTGCCCTGCACCCAGCACGGCAGGGGGAGGCCGCTGCTGGCTGAGGCCACGCAGCCTCGCTGTCTTCTGCACGTGCCTTGCAGCTTTGTGCAGCCTGCTGCAGCGGCGGTCAGCACCTCCCCACCCGGTGCGCTGCTCTGGCTGGTGTAATCCAGTGAATTTTCCCGTGGCACTTTGCCTGCCGGAGGCTGGTGGGCTGCTGCTCGCGGTGGCGGAGCAGATGCCGGTCCTTTGTGTTGCCAGCGAAGCCATGCGAAGTCCACCCAGGGCTCATGGCAAGGGTTTCAGCAGCTCCCGGGCGTGCACGTACCCTGCTTGGCAGCGCAGTGCCGACCTGCTCAGAGTTTGGTGTGAGCTTGTGCACTCGTGTTACCTTCTGGCTTAGCCGTCCAGTTCTGTTCAGAAGAAAAGGAACCACTGGCACACTCCGATAGCGACAGCGTTAGGAAACTTCAGCTTCTCTCTCTTCTCGTTCCTGATTTCTTCCCAAGAATAGTTGCAACACTTTTCTTTTTTAGGACTTTGCCCTAATAATTACATCTGTGAGGATCCGCTGGGATGGGTTATCCCACAAGTGGGACTATGACCTTAAATGGAAAATAACAACAGCCAATGGCTGGGAAAATATTGTTGTGGGAAAATGATGTTGCTAGATGTATTCCATGCTGTGGAGCTGCTCGGTCAGGAAATGCTTGTGAGTGTGCAGAGGAAATGCTTGTGTTGTCCAAATGCTCATTGCATTCTTTTTTTAATTGCTTATTGAATAGGAACACACACCTGTGTTGAGATCCCACGCAGTACACCCTAAATACAGGGGGCACAAGAAAACATTTGAGGGAGAGGGGGAGGACAGTCTGGCTTTATGAACTCTTTAATTTGCTTATTGACTTCCTTTCCACTCCCCCTCCCTCAAAGCAAGAGATATTTATTGTCAAATCAGTGAGCATGCCACATTCAGCACAGTCCAAGAACAGACGAATTCAGCAGCCTTGGAAATTTGACTCCTTCAAACCCCTCTGAAATTCCCAGCCCTGCTGTGTCGGAGGGGGAAGCACTGCAGGGTGAGGTTGCTCCCCAACAAATCTCCTTGGTGTCCATAATAAAAAGTGAAGCAGAAGCGTGGGTTGCATGGTGTAATCTGGGTGATCCCACCAGCAGCGCCTCGGCTGCAGGCACGCCGGGGATGCAGAGCACATCTGGGAGCACAGCTGGACGTGCTGCTGCAGCCTCGTGCAGACAAGTCTGCTCAGATGCCCGAGGTGTCCTTTGAAGAGCCAGACGAGCTCGTGGGCGCCTCGCTGAAGGAGGTGAAGTTAGAAAGTGTTCGCATCCGTAAATCGCTGCCCTGTCTGGGAAACTCGACTAGCTTTTCCCCTTTCCCTTCTCCTCTGGGGGCTCACATGGCCCTTTCTCTTATGGATTTGTACATACACAATGTGTACATCCATGGTTTTCATGCAGACGGCTTATGTGACGCCCATCACAGCACTCGCTTTATCTTTAATCTGAAGTATATCGTAGTGTGTAACTGGGACATAGCTCTGAAGAAACCGTCAGGATTTTTTTTGGAGAGCTCGTTATAACCTGGTAATTTGTGCTAATGGTTGGAGCGTGGGCATTGTGCGTCAGCTGGAGGGTCGGGGAGGGAGAAGAGCTCGGCGGCTGTGTTTCAAGCAGCACACCCAGCGCAAGCTTGGGGAGCAGTCAGCGCACGCTGAGCACGCTCAGGTGTCTGTTCTCCTGTTGATATCCAGCGCTCTCAGTAGGGAAGCTACGGGCATTAGCAGCAGAATGAATTTCCCTTCATGTACAGATATGCCCTTACGGCTTCATTTCGCAGCCTGCTGTCTGATGTTAAAGAATTTGTCTCTGCAGGTGTGCGGGGCTGTCGCAGCACCCCGGTGTCCTGCTGGGGGCTCACACAGGCAGCGAGCGGTGGCCCCTGACCCTCTGGGCTGGGGCTGTGCCGTGTCCGAGCGCACACAGCCATGCAAAACCCACTGTGTCAGGGTGCAGAGCGGCTCTGCCTGGAGCAGCCGCAGCCCAGGGGTAGCACACGCTGCGCTCCCTGGCAGCGCAGTGCCCTGCCTTGAGGTTTGATCCCTGAAGATGGAGAAGTTTGGGTCGGGTTTTTCACAGCAGCACACTGCGGTGATCCTGGGTGACGAAGCTGATCTGTGCATGGGAAGCTTTGAGAGGGTGAGTCATGAACCTGGAGTGGTTTCTTTGTGGATGCCTCCAAAGGGCGAAGCAGCTGTTAAACATCTCTTGGTGTGCTCAGATGACAACTTGCAGCACCAGAAGAGGAGCTAAGGGACCGTTGCTGCAGCAGCATTAGAGTGCACCCGGGGTCCCTAAAGGATACGAGTGAGAAATGCCTCCTGGGCATCGCAGCAACACTGGATCTCTTTGTACAGAGGAAACAAGGGCTTGAACTGAGCTCTAAATCCTTGTGTTCTGCCAACCTTGGCTATAGGGTGCAATGGTTTTGTCATGGAAAACTCCCTGTGGGGGCTGGGGCACTGTTTCCTGCGAGGAGATGGAGCTTTTCTCCTCAAGAGCAGGCAGCCTGTCCACCGTGCATCCTCCTTGCAGCAGCTGAACGTGTCACATTGAATCTTTCTGCAACACAGCTTCAGTCTGAGCCCCAGCAGCCCACATGGCAATTAGTGCTGCCTTATGTACGCCACCAGGAAAGGTAACTGTGTGCGAAGTGCTGAAAAACCAAACGCGTTTAAACAGACGTGGTCTGAGGAGATGCGATGCCTGGGATGGCGCTGCTGGTGGCTGGGGGTGTGACACGGCCCTTAGCTCTGTCCCTGACGTGGGAGCGGGGAGGAGCTGGGTTTCCACAGGTCGCTGCTCCAGCTGGGTTGGGAACGCCGTGTGGTCTGTGCTTCTTGTGAGGGGTTTTCTGCAAGGGGAGGGATAAAGGGGGCTTTGCACTCTGTTCTGGCCGCTGTGGTTTTGTGGAAGGGGTGTCAGCGTGACTTGATAACCCTTTCTCGTGTTTTCTTGGCTGCTGAATGAGAGGAGGGAGAAGCAGGTCTTCCTCCTCTCTTAGCAGGATGTTGTTCTTCCCAGGAATTACCCTAGCATATAAAATGAAACAAGAGACCTGAGATAGCATCAATGCTTATAGCTGCTCTAAGTGTGCTGTTTAATGGCAATGTCTTGTTTTTCCTCTGGAGAGAAGAAAATGCACCCCATTAAGTGCTCATGTTACAAGCCTGCACCCTGGGGGATAAATATTTCAAATATTAATGTTGAGTAAATTATAAGAGGTTCTGTACGAGTTTTATTTGAAGCATTCTGCAAATTATTTAAGACCGCTAAAACAAAATGCAGTGCAGATCAGCTCGTCGCGTGATCAGTGTGTGAGGGTTTAAAAGTCTGCTCCCACCCACAAGCACGATCGTGCATCTGATCAGGCCTTGGTACAATGGGGAAACTGTGATCCGTTTGCCTCTGCGTGCCTGTAGGTAGACGAGATGTTCGATTTACGTGGACAGGCAGTGGCGTGAAGGGAACGCTCTAAACACCCTTTCACTCTAATACAGTTGCATGCATTGCAAATGAGTTTCTCTTTTGGAAAAAGAAGCAGAACCTGACTTGCATTGAAGTTCACTGCCCTTAGCGTAAGCGGAGCCAGGGACTCCGGCCAGAACTTCTGTGATTTCCTTGATATCTCTGTGACTTCGTACATCCCTTTAACTTTTCCATATGTGTTCTCTGATTTATAACACAGCGGTACTTTATTTTGCTGTTGTAAAATTCTTTCGTAGGCTCAGCTGTGCCAAAAGCTTCATATGTTATTGATTAAACAAACTCCCCGTGCTCCAGGATTTCGGCTGTTCTGAGGCTGGCGGAGCAATGGCTGCGATGCTCCTTCCTAGCAGGAGCTGGGGAAATGCAGCATCCCTGCGTTTTCTGCTGCCTGTCACCGGGTTAGCCTCCAGTTTGCAGAGAGGAGCTGCTTTTCCCACCTGCTCCGGCCGCATCTCAGGGGTCCAACAGCTGCTTGCGGCCGTTTCGGAGGGATGATGATGATGTTGTTTGGTTGTAGTGATGTTGGGAGGAGGATTAACAAGAATTTCATCTCCACTCCTTCACAGGCAATTAGTGACAGCTGCTGCTGAAGAAAGGGCATGATGATTAACACCGTGACCTCTGCAGAGATCAGCTTGCCTTCTTGGAGGCATTCCTCTCGGGTGGACTTGCGAGGGAAGCGGAGCCATTAGCTCTGCGGCACGGAGCGGGCTGCGTGGGCGCCTTGGGTTTTGGTGGAGCGAGGTCTGTGTTTCATTAATAGCACAATTAGGTTGTAATGAGAAGGGGTTTCCTGTTGGGCTGCGAGGCATTTGCTCTGCTTCGTGTTTTTCTGTTTCTTTATAGCACCAGGGACCGGCCTTAGCAACACCCACGGGAACGCGGTCCTGCGTGCCAGCGCGTCAGCTCGCGCTCTGGGGCTGTTTCAGCTCCTGGGACTTCGCTTTGGCTTTGGCACTGGGTGTGAGAACAGGGTGAAAGGGGCAGGAACGCAGCCCGCAGGCTTGCACGCGGCGGGAGCGAGGCTGGTTTCAGTTGCCACCCACCGTGTGCGAGGGCTCCTGCCGTACGTGGGGTGGCTGCACTGCTTTCTGCGAGCGCATTCTTGATGCGTGGTAGCAGCATGCCTTCTGCTGCCCTCGGGTGCATCCACGAGCATCCTCCGTGCTGCCTGTGCCACGCCAGGGGAACAGCACGCCAAGAGCCCTTTGGGTTGCCTTCTGTGCTGAAGTGTGACGTGTCCCCTTAAAAACCCGGTAGAACTGCAATTATTTCGAGATTTAATGGCCCATGATTTCTGTAGTGCCTTATTTTGTTCACTTTCAGCATGTTTTTATTCCCCAGTCCAATAAAGAGTATTAAAAAAACCAACAAGAACAAAGCCTTCGCTTTCCATTTGAGAGAAAATGCTTCGAAAGCTCTATTTGTGCTACACAGGTAAATAATTAGATTGCTAATGAATTAGCTTCGCTTTGAAGGAGAAAGCTGCAGCGTTCCTCATTAAGCTGTGGTGCGGGAGGAGAGGTGCGGAGGTTCAGAGTGCCTCCACGCCGCGGGATGAAGGGCACTGCCCGACCGGGGGCAGCCTGGCACGCGGCGATGCGTCCCGCACTTCGCTTAAATCCCCCTCGTGGTGTTTTGGCATGGCAGTGAGCTCAGAGATATAATATACGTTTCTTTTGTACTTGCTTTTATCAGTTTGAGGTTAACAATATTTGAATCGAATGGCTGCTTGTTCCTGTGTTTTGAGGCACGGAGAATGGAAGTCTGTGTGATATATTTTCTTTATATCACTCTATTTTATATGCTTTTCATCATGAGTACTATTATTATGCCAATTGCAAGATGAATAATCTCATATATTTTTTCTTTCCTCAAAGAGCAGGGTTTTTTCAGCCCTTTGATCATTTTCATCACCCTCTTCTAAAGCCCCTTTTAAGTCTGTAATAATACTCTTTTTCAGACGAGGTGAAGACTATTCTGGGATTAGGCAGCATCATTTTAATAATGTTATAATCTTGGTGCTATTATTCTCCATCCTGTTCACCAAGCAGACCAACACCTCCATTCCCTTTCCCCCCTGGATTGCTGCCACCTGCAGAGCAACACCAAGATGCTCTGAAGCTCCAGTCTCCTTCAAAGTTAATGCTGCTAATTAAGAACGGCATGAAGAGCACCTTGACTCCCTTCTCCTCCCCAGTTAATTTACATCTGCCAGCTTTGGTGTTGATTTGCCATTCTGTTGCCTTTTCTCCCAGTCACTTGGTTTGGGGCTTTGACGAGTGTATCTCTGTGTCATCTCTGTATTTTGCTGCTTTGCAAATTCATCTCTTTCTCCAGATCTTTACTAAATCTGTGAGACAGGAGGTCTATTACCAAACCTTACGGCCTCCTCTTGAACCTTTTGCTATGATGAAAATTCACTGCCTCATACCATGTTTTTTCTCTTTTGATCAATAGCAGTATTTGCCCTCTTTTCTTCTCCTCTTCAGCTGTTTTGCAGCAAAATGAATTGCCAGCTGACGTCCGTCTCATTAAATCCCTTGGACAGGTTGATAAAATCCCAGAAAAATAACGGATTGGATTCTTCTGCAGAAACTGATGCTGGCTTATGCCTGCCGGAGGTTTCCTTGCCGTCACTGCTTCTGTTTGCAGCGTGACAACACCCAGGGGAGCCGCGCTGGTCGGGGAACTTTTCGTCTCCTTCAGCGTGGCTCACCCGTGGAGCTGGGCTGCAGGGACGGCACCCAAAGCTCACTCTGCTGGTGCCCGAGAGTGATCTGATGGCTGCTGGTGTCCGCAGGTGATGGGTGCGTCCCTGTGTGGTTCATTGGTGCCAAACTTCTGCATCCTTGCCTTGGGGCTTGCATCGCTCCAGGGATGCGTGCGCAGCCCTGTGGCACCCGCACCTCTTTGGGAGTGGGATTTCAGCGTTCGCCATCCATAAGGTGGGTCACCATCCCCGCAGTGGGAAGCCTGAAGCCCATCCCTGAAGTCTTACTGCTTAGGACTTTAAAAGCAAAAAAACTTGCTTATGGAAGGACCTGCTCAATCTTTATCCAGCCCCGCAAGGTCAGGGACTTTTGAGGGGTATTTTGGCTGCCGAACTCTCTTCTCTTTTTCCCTCCCTGCTACCTAAGTCAGTATTTTTGTCATCCTTCCTCGTCGGCTGTCGCAGCTGTCACCTGCAGCCCCACACAGCCCAGCAGGCATTTCCCCACAGCTTTTGGGGTTGCTTTGGGGTTCCGTTGATGGCAAGTCCCTAAAGCCGGTTTCTTCCTTCTACAGCCAAAAGGCAAAATTTAGCTTTTCATGGTATGAAACGTTTATTGTGGAGTTATTGCTGGTCCTTGAGTGCTTCCTCAGCCATCACCATCCCACCCCACATCCCAGCAGCTGAACAGAATTCACCGCTAGCGACACAGCGTCTCCTTATATCCGTGTTAACGGTCCGGTGAAACTCCGTTAGCAAATACCTAACGAATGTTGGGACTCAGTCAGGGCAATTGGGAGTGTAATGCGTGCAGCAGTGCCAGCATTATATAAATCATTAAACATCAAAATATCAAACTGCCGATCATCGTCCAGGGCCAGAGAGCACCCGTGCACTGCTCCAACGAGGCCGGGGTGCTCGCTGTGCCTGACGATTTTTATGCAGAAAATTTGGCTTTCTTCTCTAACCCCCTCCGTGTTGTGAGCCCAGGACTGAGCTTTCTTTCGGCTGCTTTCTCCCTGGAAACTCTGACGTGTGTGTCGATCGCAGCGCTTGCAGCAGAAGGGTCAAAACGCGCTGTTGTGCTCTTGAAGCCAAGATTTTACAAAGATAAACAGATTAGAGGCTGAGAGTTGTTTCTAGTTTTTAAACAAAGTCTCTCAAAGGTCATTCTAATGAGAGGCGAATCCAGCTCGCAAAGATTTGAGAAACATACAGGATTATAGAACTCCTGACTGTATATAGATGTGCACATGAATGAGTGACCCTGAGAGATTTCAAAGTGGCGGCTTTATTGGCGTTGGCCTGGTTTTGTGCCCATCTGCTGCTTTAGGCTCAGATTAGGCCTTTTGCTTTGACTCAAAAACTGGAAGTGGATAAGCAGGGTGGGCGCAGCACTGGCAGGCCCAGCTCCCCTCCTCGCCACTTCGCTGGGGCCGAAGGCACGGAGCTCTTCATCCCGCAGAATTTCTCTGCGTGAAGCGAGTGCCACTTTGGGTGGGCGGAAGCCTTTGGGAGGGCTGCAGCGGGTCAGCCGGGGGCCCCGGATCAAAACCGAACCTCAGGAGGTGCTGCTGGGCACAGCCGAGGACAGACAGCGGAGCCCTGCGAGCAGCCGTCAGCCGGCACGAAGCTCAGCCGGTGGCCGCTGTCCCCAGGCCTGCCGTGCCCAGGGCTGCCTGGTGCTCGGCCTGGCAGCCTGCGTCTGACGACCGCTGTAAGAGCTCTACCCCCTTGCGCTGGGAGGGGATGCGTAGATACGGAGACAGCGAGCCCTGCTGCTTGGGGAGGTGCAGAAGGGCTCTGAGCGGAACTGGCGCTGCCTGGAAGGTGGGAGCCAGCTCACCCGTTGCCACCCACGCTGGTTTTCCAGAGCCCTCCCTGGGTTAGCAATCAGGGGGAAAGCAGACCTGTGTCCTTGGGTCACTGCAGCCTGACAAGTGCAAAATGACGTACCTGGGAATCCATGGGAAGCTGCGTGCCCACCGCAGGCTTTGTCTCTGGCTGGTCGAGCTGTCACCGTAACCGGTCACAATCGATCAGCTTTTAAATTTCATGAAATTTTAATTGAAGAATGGAAGGCCTACTAACACATCGTAGGACAAGAGCACTGGAAACAAATGCAATTTCACTTCCAACCATTACCCAGAAAAGCAGCGAATGGTTGACTGCACATCACCATCGCAGCCTAATGAAAAGTACAGCTCTTGGCATCAGCGGGCAGGTCATTAGTGCCTGAATAATCAGTGACATTTCCCTTCGCAGTCTGACACAAACGAAGTGCAGCGCTCTGGAAAAAGCCATTAAGCGCAAAGCCCCGCGTTCTGCTCCAGGTAGTGCAGAGGGGGCCCGACGCTGGCCCCCCACGAGATGGGGAGCGAGGTTTGCTCCTCACAGATGCAGCTGTTAAAAGATGCGGGCAGGAAAACCCCAAATCTGGACGATGTGGGAGCTTAGAGGTGTGTTCTCGCAGCTGAGAGCTACTGTCAGGTAAAGACTTGCTCATCGTGGAGTGAACTGAAATTCTCGATGCTGGGTGTTAACGTGTTTTTCCGCAAACCCTTAAATGTTTCCTCGATGGGAGTGGCACCACGCAGGGGAAAGGAAGGACTGGTGCTGTTGTGTCTGTCCCCTGCCTCCCCTGAGCATCGCCGCCGTGTCAGAGGAGCAGCAACCAGGCGGGAGTGCCTTCCTCTCCTCCCTGCCCATCTCTCAGCCACTTGGCAAACGACGCAGAGCCCCGAAGGTTGGCGGGGACAGAGCTTTGTGCGGGCGGGCGTGCAGCCTGGGGACAAGCAGGGCGTCTGTAAGGGTTGTTTGCGGGGAAGAGACCCCGAGGGGGAAGCTTCTCATAGACGAAAGCATTAAAGAGAGCTTGACTCGGAAGCATTGTTGTCTTGGAAACTCTGTGCTTTGGGTCTGGGCGTGTCTGATTTTCAAAACACCCTTTTTTGTTTGCTTGTGAACCTCAAAATAGAAGTCGTTGATGCGGTTGGTGTGTCTTTTTTCGATGGCTCTGGTTTATATTTCGCCCTGACTGGGAAGCTCCGGTGCAGTGGTTTTGGTTGTGTTAGCTGTCCTGGTGTGTTTGGGCTGCAGGTCTAACTGAAGACACAAGAATGGTTTCAGATAAAAGTGTATGTTTGCTGAGCACACAATCTGCATTAATAGTGGGGTAAAGAATGGCCCGGGAAAGTTCGTTAATAGCTAACCAACTCCACTCCCAGCCCTTGTGTACTTAGTTATGGCTGAAGGCACTGGGTAATTTCGTTGTTTAAAAAGGGTATGCCAATAAGGTGTTGTTTTGAAATAAAAAGCTTCATTAACCTATGAGAAGTTACTTATTTTTATATATTATTTTTATATATTACATTTATCAAGGTATGTGTCTGAACAGTTGAATTTATATAAGCATTGCAGCCACTATTGCCACGTGGCAGTCTTTATTCCACTTCACTTAGGAGCAGTGAGGTGCCTGTAATTGGCTTTGTCCTTAGGATCCCTTCGGGACTCCGCTCCGAGGCAGCCTTGGCAAGTGCCCACACGGGGCTGGGCACCAGGCTTCTTCTGTCGGGCTCTGCTCCTCCCGCAGTTCTCGCCCAGCCGTGTTACGGAGCCCAGGTCGTTCACCTGCCAGCGTCACCGCTGCTCACGCACACTGTGGGAGGGATGCTGCAGCTTGAGGCTGGCTGTGGGCGACATGGAGATGGGGAGGGCTGAGTGAAACCCTGCGGGGTTTCCATGGGCACGGGAGCAGCTGTCTGTCTGTCTCCTCCCTGCCACGAGCGAGACCTGAACTCGCAGTATGCCCAAAGCTGCCTGCGCCTGCCATTCCTGCGATCGCGAGCATCCCTTCCACAGCAATTTAAAATCCGCTCAGCCCGGCCTTGGCAGCTCCTTCTCCCTGGAGATGCCCTCTGCCATCTGGAGAGGGCCCTGCGATGCCGCTGCCCTCGCCCCACTTATTCATGCCGGGCCATCTGCAGCAGCCGTGTCTGTGGCTCAGCTGGGTGCGCGATGCTGGCTCCCTCCCCAAGAGCCCAAGGTTTGGCTTCTGCTCACCCTGCTGATAAGTCAGCCTTTGGAGCAGTCCTTGCGAGGGAATTTTAGGGTCTTTTCTGGGGTGCCATCTGCCATGGCATCAGGGCTGGCGCCTGGAAGTCCCTGGTTGTGTCCTCTCTCAGAAACCAGCTCTCATCTTGTGCCCAAAGCCTTCACTCTTAAACTTTTATTTTTGTACAATAAGGCAACCTGAGCAAGGTGCAAGGTGATTGAAAATATTTATATTCCGTAGTTTTGTTGTTGTTTAAGCAGGTCGCCAACACCAGCACTTCAGTTCTTTTCTCCTGGTTCCTGCTGCTCGCTCCAGCAGTTGCCATCTCTCGCCCCCAAACTTTTGGATAGCAGAGGCAGAGAAGGGATAAATGCCTTTGCTTTTGCATCTTGAACCCCTTCTGAGCCCAGAGGAGAAATAAATCCTCTCTTTGCCATCCGCAGGCGACGTTGTGGACATCTACCAGCGGGAGTTCCTGGCTCTCCGCGACCGACTGCACGCGGCCGAGCAGGAGAGCCTGAAGCGCTCCAAGGAGCTGAACCTGGTCCTGGAGGAGATCAAGCGAGCCATCTCGGAGAAGCAGGCCCTGCGGGACATCAACCGGACCTGGAGCAGCCTATCTGGTGAATAGCAGGAGCTGAGGAGGTGTTTTGGAGGTTGCTAGTGAGGAGGTAGAGGTGTGCGTGCAGGTAGGATGGTGCACTTCTCCCTCCGGGCGCCAGCAGACTGTGGAGTTCGGAGGTGGTTTTCTTTGTTATTAAATGCAGTGGAACTCTTAAACTCCTGTTTAACTGCAGGTGCATATGCATCATTAAACATTGAGACTTGCCTCTGCCAGTGATATTTGCCAACTTGCTTGCTTGTAAGTTTTTTTTTTCTTGCTAGTCATACGTGCCGTTTCCTATGGCTGTACAGAATCCATAAGGAAAATGGGTATCTGGAGACGGGAGAGGAAGGAGTTAGCCTGGCTGAGCACCCCTTGCCAATTTCTTTGTTCATTTTTCTTAAGTTGCTCAGTTGGAGAAAATTGGATCTTTCCGGAAGGATCCGATTTGGCCTTCATTTGATCTTCATTCTCCCCTTCCTTCCCAAATATTTTGGGACTTCTTTAAGGTCCTCTTGGCTCCCGCTGAACTTTAATTGGGTTTGTGGTGGCATGTTAAAGGTTGGCCTCATTTTTTTAAAACCCAGCAGTAGTCTCGGGTGGCCGGGCTGCTCTACAAAGGCTTGTTGCCTTGCAGTCTCTTTCTACATACCGTTCCTTGCATATTGATTCCCTTTTCCTTTTTAAGACGAAACCAAGTTAAAACTGTGGAATATCACCAACAAGAATGTGCTGCACCTTCCCACCATCTTCCATCATTTGCCACATTTGCTGTCAAAGGAGAACAGTCTGCAGCCAGCCGTGCATGTGGGACAGGGGCGCACTGGAGGTAAATGGGAATTAGCGCTGCTTCGGTGCTCTTCCTCTCTCCTGGTGCCTGTCCCTGCCCTTTCCTCCGGGCCTGGCTGCGCTGCAGAGATGAGCAGTACTGGAGGAAATGCTGCATGCATCATGCGAGCTTCCTCGGTGCGGCAGCACACGGGGTGGGGAAGCCATGGAGCATCTGTGAGCCAGGCTGCCCAGGGCATGTCTGTGCTTCTGGAATGTTCCCAGTGCTTCTCTCAGATGGTTTTTGCTGCTTTCCATCTCCAGAGTGCTCTAGGCTTTGCCTGCAGGGTGGTCAGATGAGAGCACAGTTTGCAGTGTGTTTTGTGGGAGTCTAACCTGCGTTAGGAGACAAATCCCACCCAGAGTAGGACTTGGGTTCCTAGACAATTCCGCCCCCCCCCCCACTCCCAAATCCCAACCCAAAGATCAGGAGCTGACTGACACCTCCTAAACCGAGGTGCTTCTGGCCGTGGAAGGGACCTGGAGAACAAGGGGCATCTTGAAGTTGCCATTCACAGGCTGGAAAGGCCCTGGGGCAGGGAGGGTTTGGGGCATTTCCTAAGGCAGCAGACTCTGGGGTGAAGAGAAAGAGTTCATGATTGGCTTGGAGCCGAGCACCAAGCCAGTGAACCACGAGGGGTCGAGAGGAGCGTCTTGTCCCAGCACAGCCCCTCCCTAAAATCAAATCTCTTCTTGGCCCTGGGCAGTGTCCGTCGTGATGGGAATCCCCAGCGTGAAGCGGGAGGTGCATTCCTACCTTACGGACACCCTCAGCTCCCTCATCTCCGAGCTCACGCAGCAGGAGAAGGAGGACTCAGTCATCGTCGTCCTCATCGCCGAGGTAAGATGGAGCCAGGCCTGTTGGTCCCGCTTCCATGGCCCCGTCCCACCCAGGTCTGCCAGACTCCGTGCCAGATGGGACAGCCACATGCCCAGAGGCCACATCTGATGCTGGCCAGGGCAGATGAGCCCAGCCTTGGGCTGCTCCGGCCCCTCCTGCAGCAGCTTTGTTTCTCAGCCATATCTCCAAAATGGCCCTAACCTCTCTCCAGACCCAAGAGCCCACCTGTTTGGGGCTGAGACTAATATGCTGCTTTGTACTCATGTCTGGAGTCCAGAATCAGTTGCTGAATCCAGGGGCTAAAAATCCTTGATACATTAATCCACGAGAGCTGCTTTTATCTGTGGGTTTAGATGGTTATTTTTCTCCATGGCTTTCCCCTCAGGATTATTTTTGTGAGCCCAAAATGCATTTGTCTTCATTTTCAGAAATCCAGTGAGCACGATAAACCTCAGTGGCACGTTACTGGGAGCAGAACAAAGATAAAAGTCTGGTTTTGATGCCTTGTTACTCATGATTTGACATTTTGAGTAGCATTTGGCTTTCAGCACCCCCCCCCTATAACAGAGCCTGAGCCCTGTTAGGGAATGGCAGCTTTGTCCCCTCGAGAAAACCCTCCCTTGTCCCAGTTCCAGCCTCGGCTGGTGACACATCCCCGCATGGCTCGTGTCACCTCCGCCTGGCGCCAAGGCAGCGGCTGCCGGCCCCAGTGCTGCGTCTGCAGATCCACCCGGACCCGCGGTCCCGGTCCCGTGATGGATGTGGCCGCTCAGAACAATGCAGGCACCAGGAAACACGCATGTTTCTGCTCCTGGGTCTCCTGCCCTTTGTTCTTGGTGTTGTTTCCCTGGTCACCCTGCAAATGTTTTCTGTCCCGTGCCTGTCCCTGCTTAGCACTTATCTCGCTGGCAGATAGCGCCCTGCAGCGCCGCTGACCTTTGCCTGTGAACCACCGCAGGCTGCGGGGCGGGCTGTGGGAACAAGCTGTTGTTTTAGGAAGAAAAGTGTTGAAATGAACTTGAAATGAAAATGCAAGCACGTAAATAAACCTGTGTTTTTCACATGACGGGTGGAGATCCTTTTCTGCTGAGAGTATTGTTTGGATGAGAGCCCGTGTGTATGAAAAAGAAAAAAATAGCCCAGCAGTTAACACTTCGTGCAAACGCACAGCGCTGGTGGGGGCAGAAGCACCAGGAGAGCTGGGGTGGGGACAGTGCTCAGGGTTTTGCATTCTCTGCTGTGGCTTGGGTCTCTGGTGGCTTGGGTTAGCACTGGCCCCAAAGGAGGGCTCCCAGGAGTCTGGCAGCGTGGGGAGAGTGTTAAATGGGAGAAAAGGAGACACAGGGATGAAGGAGATAAAAGAGGATGACGTGGAGATGCTGACAGCATGCCCAGAGCGTATTCAAGGTGATTTCTAAAACATGGGGCAGCAAAGGCCGAGGCTGAGTGATGTAACGCTGTTCAACTTCTGTTTTCAGACGGACGCGCAGTACACGGCCGGCGTGGCAGAAAGTATCAAAAACTTGTAAGCACTTCCGAGTGTCTGCACTGGTATGGTCTGTGCCTGCCGTGGGGCCAGGGGGTGGCTTCTTCGGGGAGGAATACCCGCTTTTCTGCACCCCCTTCATACTGCTGTTTGCTTCCTCCCATTCTGGACTGTCTTTGCTTTTGCCGCTTCCAGTTCTGCTTGTTGCAAAATGTGTCCCATATGTAGCTTTCAGCAGGCTGCTTTGTGCTTGCAGTATTTAACACACACGGCCATGCTGTTCCATTTTGCTCTTTCTGGGCTGTGGCGTTGCAAGAAGACGGATTATTTAGATTTACAGTAATCCTGGCAATTGTTTCTGTGCCTCCTGCAGCCCTCTACCTGCTCTGCTGAGTGAGAGCAGCTGGGCAGCGTGGTAAGCCCATCCCAACGCTAGTCCGTGAAAAAATCCATGTTCGGTTTTTCCTCCTGCTCCCGCCTGTTTGTTTCCCCCACGTCCTAGGCGATAGCTGCATTTTTCTCTCACTCGCTGTTGTTTACATCCCGGCGCCTCAGTGGCTTTCGCAGCGCTGTGATGGGGCTGGTGGGGCCGAGCGGTGGATCATGAACCGCGAGCCAGGCCAGGCAGCAGCGGCATCAGAGCTCAGCGGCGAAAGAAAAGATGGTGAGCGAGGAGGTGCTGCCTGCAGTCCAGCTCCTGCGCTTGCATGTTTCCAAAGACTCACAGTAACCACGAGAAGGAGCCTCCGGAGGGCTGCGCGTCCACCGGTGCCTGATCCCCGAGCCAATGATGGGCGCGGGGCCGGGACGAGCGCCCGAGCGGAGCCGGCGGGCTGTGTGCCTGGCCGTGGGAGCAGAGCTGAAACAGAGCCCTCCATCTTGCTGTGCAGAAGCTGGCAGAGCTCCCTCCTCCTGCCTGCTGGCTGCGGGACGCACTCAGCGGGGATAATGGGCTGATTGTCTGCTGCGTCCTGATGGAATTGCTGGCCGCTGCTGCAGCAAGTGCTCTGCCTGGATGGCCTGCAACTTTAATCGGCTTCATGGTTTTATTTCTGTCCCCACCCCCGTTCACTTCAGTTATTTTTCGTCCAAATTGGATCGAGGTGGTGTGGGGACAGGGAGCGCCGAGCTCATGCAGCAGGAGGCAAAAGCAGTCGCTGCCTTGCTGCAGGTTTTATCAGCTCTGTTTCGCTGCTGCGTAAGGAGGGGAAGGCTTGGAAATAGTTGGAAATCTTGCCAGTCCCAGGAGGGACTAAGGAAGGGAAAAATAAGTGAGAAGTTTCTGGCATTCTCTCCGCTTTGTCTCCCTTTGCCACATCTCCCATCCTCCAGGCTCTGCACAAACAAAGGAAATCAACCTTGCACCAAATGTTCTCAAAAAGGGCCGTATAAAAATAACTGGTTTTCCCACTTATCTCTGGCAGTTTCAGTAATCTCTGGGCATTGCTTGCAGCACTTCTGTAGGTACATATTTTTCAGCCGAGTGAGAATTTTTGTTTGGGTTTCACTCTTCAAACACTTCTACACCACATTACAGAGAAAATACATGCTGATTTTATCAGCGTAAGGAACTAGGTAGAACTCCTGCTGGCTCTCCTAACTACAGCACAGCACGGTGCTTTAAGGAACTTATCAGAAATGCATGACATAATCTCTGCAAAATGACTCTTAATTACTGACACATTTGGAAAATCTCTAAATGCCGGTAATGCCAGCGAGTCCTTCCTTTGGTGTGCCAGTCTGCAGGGCCGGTTAATCCTGCCGAGAGTGTTTGGTGCACGTGGCTTCTCTCTGGAGCTGCCCGTGACTGTGGCTTCTGGGACAACCTGTGGGCTGCTTGGGCAGAATTTGGGCTGGCTTCTCAGCGTCTCCGCTTCTGCTGCCCTTTATCTCAGCTGTCCTGCGTGCTGGTACAGACCGCAGCGTGTCCGTGTGACGTCTGTAAAGCACACGCTGGGGCTCTGCCGCCCGCCAGGCAGTGCCGCTTCTCCCAAACCTGTGGCGATCCCCTGCTGTCTCACGCCAGCTTTGTAGCACTGCAGCAGGCGCTAGGTAGTTCAGGGGGTCAGGAAAAACAGTTTCTCCAAACGACAGGAGTTGTTTCCCCCTGTTGACATTTGGGGCACTCAGAGAGAGACCATGGGAAGGAGAGCATGGCCTTAAGTCTCGATGACAGTCCCCGCTGGTGTCCTGTGGTGAGGGTGGAGGTGCAGTAGCTGCTGGAGAGGTTTTATCTTGGAGGCCGCGTTTCCTGCTTGGTTCTGTGTCTCGGTGTTACCCAGTGAGCTGGTCTGTGCAATGGTATGTCAAGCGTGGAGGCATTCGTTCACTGCTGCCTTTCTCCCTCAGATTCCCAAAGGAAATACGCTCAGGTCTCCTGGAGGTAATTTCCCCCTCTCCACATTTCTATCCCGATTTCTCCCACCTGCGGGAATCCTTTGGGGACCCCAAGGAAAGAGTCAGGTAAGAGCCGATGAACTCAGAAGCAAGCAAACCCTGAACTAAGTAATTGCGGCGTCCCCCCTTCGACTCCAGCAGGGAAAGCTTTTCTTCAGGTCCCGACGAGGCCCCAGAACTCGCCTTATCTGAGAGCTGGAAGGACGCGGTGTGGGGGAGCACGAGCTGGTGCCATTCTTGCAGGGCTCGCCCTTCGCTGCAGTATTCCCGTCACCAAGCAAGGGGGTGGCTTTAACCCAGGGCGTGCTCGTTTGGGAAGTCCCTGAGCTGTGCAGCAGCTCTGAGCTGATCCTTCAGGGACCGAAAGGAGCGGCCTCTTGCCGGCTTCCCCCAGCCTCTGTCGGCTTCCCCGAGCAGCAGCAGCAGCGTGCTGGGCGGGACGGGCGCTCGCATTGCCTTTGTCTGTTGCAGGTGGAGGACCAAGCAGAACCTCGACTACTGCTTTTTAATGATGTACGCCCAGTCCAAAGGCATATACTACGTGCAGGTGGGTTTGGTGCTGGGGGCGGGGGGGAGGTGGGCGTACGTGTGTGTTTACCTGTCAGGCTGGGCGAGGATCTGCTTGGAGCAGCTTCCAACATAAACTTGGTCTGTGCCAAAGCTTTCCTCCGCTCTGCGGCGTGATTGCTCTGCAGAGAGGCTCTTACTGGAACCTGGATGTGTCATTGGCACTGAGTGTTCCTTCCTCTTGCAGCTGGAGGACGATATCGTGGCCAAACCAAACTATCTCAGCACGATGAAGAACTTTGCCTTGCAGCAGCCCTCCGAGGAGTGGATGATCCTGGAGTTCTCTCAGCTGGGGTTTATTGGTAACGTCTCACCCGCGTCCCTGCAGGCACACACACCTGCTGGGTCCCGTGTGCTCTTGTCCACCAAGCTGTCCCCACGAGATGATCAAGCACTTGGACTTGATTCCTCCTTCCTTTTTGCAAAGACCCTTTTGTTTGCAGAGGAAAAAGGGCTCCTCCAAGTCACAGCTGATGCTGCTGACGCTCACTTTTAGTGAAAATAAACCTGGTCGGTGGCCCACCAGACAGCCTGACAGCTCCGACATGACCAGTAGCTTTTAGGCTGGATGGGTTCTGGTGTTGCCTAACAGTGTGCAAAAGGAAGTTTACATCAGCCCTGAACTATTTTGGGAACAGCAGTACATGGCTGCAGTAGCAGCTTGATCTGTTATTCTGGATACTGGTTTGACTGGCTTGAAACTTCCAGTTTTCAGGGCAGGAAACGATCTGTCCTGCAGCTGGCGGAATGTTTTTCAACCTCATTTCTCTCTGCTGAATGGAAGAGTTTTGGACCTTTTGGTACTGCTGTGACCTATAAGACACTAATGCTTTCTAATTCTGCCATGAATATTAAATCCAGAGCTGTATTAGCAATGCCAACAGCACTGGTACATAAAACAGAGCTGCGTGTTATTTCATTTACGTAGAGAGATGGACACATCTGACCTCCACAGCCCAGGCTCCAAAGTTTTTTCTTCCCAGCTCTCATTCTTGACCGTCTCCTACAACAGCTGTTCTCTCTTCTCCCTTTTTCTTTTGTGCTGTAGGAAAAATGTTCAAGTCTCTGGATCTGAGCTTGATCGTGGAGTTCATACTGATGTTCTATAAGGACAAACCCATTGACTGGCTGCTGGATCACATCCTTTGGGTGAAAGTCTGCAACCCGGAGAAGGACGCAGTACGTAAATGACCTGCATTGAAGGGACAGCTCCTTTTGTGAGTGGGAAGAAGCATGCTTAGTCTATACCACCAGAGGCCTCGGAGGGTCCTTCTGCAAGGTCCGGTGCTAGCTGACTTTGCACTGAGCCTTACTGCTCGCGCGAACATCCTTTTGGATCATGTAGGATTGGGTGTTTCAGCCCTCTGCAGCTGCCAGAAAAGGCAGGATTTCTGCACCCGAGCACCAGCGGGCTGCTCCTGCAGCTCTGCAGCACAGCAGCCGACCCCGCATGCCGTACCCCAGAATAACCCTTGGCTCGGCGCTCGTGTACCGAAGCTGCCGGGGGCACGCATGGGCTGCCCTGGGCTGACCCAGCGAGCTGCCTGCCCCGCTGCCCGCCCCCTGCCCAGCGGCACGCCGGCACCTCGCTGCAGGTATCCTGCGTGGTGCTGCGCCGCGGGCACGGCTGTGCTGCAGGCAGAGCCAGGGTCTGCGTGCTGCCTCCGATGTCAGCAGCGGGAACCCCTGCACCCAGGGTTGTGTTTTTAAGTCAGAGCAACAGCAGCGGGGGAGTAAACCGAGTGGGATGGGCAGAGGAGAAGTGAGAGTGAGCACGAGCGAGATGAGCTCACCACCATCTCGCCCCCCATCTCCTCCCTGAGCATACTGTATTTATGCGCTGGTTGTGTTCTCCTGACAGCGAGCAGCTGAGTCCCAGTGGCCCAGAATAGCTGCAGCACTCAGAGCCAGCAGCTTGGGAGGGACCCAGTGGCCGCAAGGGACCTGGTGGCACGTGCCAGGGCAAGCGGTCACACTGGGGATAATACTGTATTTGTGCGCGAGGGTTCAGGGCTGGGTGGCAGAGCAGCGCCCAGGCCTCTCTGGTGGCCCCTGGTGACCTCTCAGCCACGGGCAGGGTTGGGGCTGCAGGGTGCGGGGATGGAGCTGGGAGCGGGGCTGCTCTCTGTGCCCCCCCTGCTCTCCGTGCCCCCCTTAAGGCCTTCAGCCAGAGAATTGGTTCAGCGCAGGTCCCGCTGCGCAGCCCCGTCTGCTCTGCTCAGCTCCTGCCTGGCGGAGTCCTCGCAAGGTTTTCCCAGGGGAACCTGCAAACCTCTTAAACGCGCTGCCTTTTTAAAAATTAACCTACTTTCCGTGTGGATTTCTGGCTCCTTTCCCCCGCTGTTTGCATGATTAACTCTGCACCGCGCCCTTTCAAACACGACTTTCACTCGTAAATCCTGCTGTGCAGCACCGAATCGGTAGCGGTGAGGATTTGTCTTTTTGATTGAAAGTTTGTTTGACCCGAGCTCTTGCTAAGTGCTTTGTCTGCTCTGGATGTAGCCTGCTTTTCCTTTTTTAACTAATTTTAGGTTTACCTGGGGAAGAGCTGTGTGAAAGGCTGGCCTTGTTACCACCAGCTGAGCCATTCCCCCTCCTGGCTGCACTGGGTCAACACCGCTGTTGGCAATGGCTCTTTAACAGAAGTAGCACAAGGGAGGAGGAGAAACCAGGAGATGTCGTAGCCCCCTCCCCTCCCCTTCCCCCTTCTCTGCCCACCCAGAGATGAGATCTGATGGTTGCTCCGCGGGGCTGGCTGTGTTGTCGCTGGCAATGAGCAGCGTCTCTTCCGTGGGCAGGGCTGGTTTTAATTTTCTAATGTAATGTGAGCTGATTAGGGGATTATCTGCTGGCCGCTCACAGGGGTGAGCCTAGGATTTCACAGCTCAGCGATGGTGGCAGTGCTCAGTGTCACCCCTCTGGGCTGTTCCAGTGGTGCCAGGCAGGTGAGACAGGGGAGGGGGAAAAATCACAGAAACCCTGGGATCGCTGCTGCCGTTCCCCTTGTCGTGGCTCTGCTCCGTGCTCTCAGGGCTTTTCTCCTTTGTCCTTTATTCCCTCCCTGTTTACCTGGTGGGATGGCATGAAACAGACAAGGGCTTTGACAGCACCCAACAAAAAACTGCCAACGAACTGAAAACCGCTCAGCTGTGAGAGGCTGTGCCTGCTGCCTGCTAGCTTAGGCTCTAAATATCCCAGAACTTACTGCCACTTCAGAAATAAGAGATCCTGAGCTCTGAGTCATAGGAAAGGGCTTTTCAGATAAGCCAAGGACAAAAGAAGATAAATTTTCTGGCTGACCCTACCTCACAATGCCCGGAGATTTTCTTATCATTGGCCAGGATGAGCCTGGTGATGAGAAACTTGGCACTTCGGCCTGTGAGCCCCAGCTGCCCACCAGGCCCCAGCGGTGAGCAGCTGAGAGGCTCCTCCAGAGTGCAGTGAAAAGCCCGGCTGCCAACATAAAGACAAAATAGCAAAGATACCTGGGGGGAGAGCTGGGTTCCTCACGCCTTCTTTCCCTGGGGTTTGGTCGTACTGTGCCTCTGGCGATGCTGGAGGCTGGAGCATGGGGAGGTGGCGTGGGGAGGTGACGTGGGCGCACAGGAGGGATTTTCCTGTTTCAGAAACACTGCGACAGGCAGAAGGCGAACCTTAGGATCCGCTTCAAGCCCTCGCTCTTCCAGCACGTGGGAACCCACTCCTCCTTGGCTGGGAAGATCCAGAAGCTGAAGGTGAGTGCCGCCTCTCCTCAAGTTGTGTCCTCCGGGATCCAGCATCTAACAGCTGTCACGAGTTGCCCTGTCTGCTGCCTTCCCCAGGTCATGTCCATCCCTCATCCTTCTCCACTGTGCAAATCGAGAGCTTTTAATTTTCATTGCCGTGTTGGAAACCCCGTTCCTCACAGCTGAGAGCAGCTCATGACCCTTTTCTGCCTTTTTGCTTTGCCTCCATCCAGGACAAGGACTTTGGCAAGCACGCCCTGCGGAAGGAGCACGTCAACCCTCCTGCGGAGGTGAGCACCAGCCTGAAAACCTACCAGCACTTCACCTTGGAGAAGGCTTACCTGCGAGAGGACTTCTTCTGGGCCTTCACGCCCACCGCCGGAGACTTCATCAGATTCAGATTCTTCAAACCGCTCCGCGTCGAAAGGCCGGTGTCTGGGGGGCTCAGCGGGTGGGGGCACCGGGTGGGCACCGAGCAGGGGAGATCTTCCCTTGTGTTCTGCTGGCTCTCCCTCTGTGCAGAATTCTTTGCCCACCCCCGTTGTGGCTCCCCAGGAAGAGGGAGCAGCGCTCTGCCGGGGGGGGTGTGTGATTTGACCCTCTTTGGTGGGTCCATGTCTGCTGGAGCCCTTTGCCTTCCTGCGTTTACGAACAATCCACACCTGGCCCATCTGGCACAAAGGTCTCTTTCCCAACCAGCCGCCCGTGGGCTTTCAGGGAAGGTGTCTGTGAGGCTGAGATGTTTGATGACTCGCCTGGGTAAAAGACATCATGTCCCTGTGCTCAGTGTGGGTTTTCCACGCCTTTGGTCTCTGTCACAGGTTCTTCTTCCGCAGCGGGAACATCGAGCACCCAGAAGACAAACTCTTCAATACGACCGTGGAGGTTTTGCCGTTTGACGTAAGTGTTTTATTGAGAGCTGAGGAGGGGGCGGAGTGGGAAGAAAAAGAGGTTGGAGAGAAGGGAACCGCTGAAAACCATCAGGAAAACCTTTGCAAGACTTGAGTGCCTTCAGGAGGCACTGCCATCCTGAGCCGGGGGTCACCTCGGGTGTGGGTGGGAGCTGGGACATGGCTGCCTCCAGGGGAGGCAGAGGGGTGCCCAGAAGGATGGGACGGCTGCAGGAGAAGGGGCAGGGGCCAGGACAGGGCAGCTGGAGCAGCAGCAAACGTCCTCTTGCTATGGGGAGTGGGATGCGGGGTGCCAGGCAGGGGGACGGGGTGCTGCTACGACCTCCCCCAAATGCCCAAGGGTGCTGTGGGGCAGCTCCAGGGTTGCTGCAGTTGCCTGGGGCTTTGGGGCAGCTCTCACCACCAGCCCTGAGCAGAGTGCTCATCTCTGTCCTGCAGAGCCTGCAGTCCGACAAGGAAATCTTGCAGGAGGGAAGAGGTACAGCCGTCAGATACCACAGGACATCGGATGGCTACATCCAGATAGGTACAGCAGGCAGCGGGCGGAGAACGGCATCCCCTGTGCTCGTCTTCAGGGGACTCAAGGCCATGATTTGTTTGTTTGGAAAAAAGGCGCCGGCACTGAGTGTGATTTTTCCTTTTTTTTTAATCACACCCAAAATGGGACATAGCAACAGGCTGAATGCTGGCTAGTGCAATGGAAGGACGCATTGCCTCCTGTGTCTTACCCTGCCTGCCATGTCTCCTGGAGCAAAGCTTGCCTCTTACACCACAGTGCTGCATCAGTCCGCTCTGTCTGCACACTCCCGGTTTTGTTTTAACTGATTGTTGTTGTTGTTCCCCCAAGTGCAGCAGAGTGCACTTTGTGCTTTATTGACGGCCACGCCGTTGGCTTCAGCCCCTCCCTGTTGTCTGGGCCCTGTGCTGCGTGCAGTCCCCCCGAGTCTGCCAGCCCCTCCTCACCTCTGCTCTCCCACCAGGCTCCTTCTCCAAGGGCGTTGCAGAGGGCGAGGTGGACCCGTCCTTCGGGCCGCTGGAAGCCATCCGCCTGTCCATCCAGACCGACTCCCCGGTGTGGATCATCCTGAGCGAGGTACGCTGCTCTGTGGCCGTGTCCACCCAACCCTGTGTTCTCCAGGATCCCATATTCACTCCTCACGGGTACCATGCTGCAGTTGTGTGATTGCAGTTATGTTCTTCTCTCCTCTCTTTTCAGATTTTTATCAAAAAAGCAGAGTGAAGCAGGCTTGATGAAGGATGGACACACGTAGCACCCAGGTCCTTCTCCCTCCCCTCCCTCTCCCTCCTCCTTGAGCCAGCCGAGACACGGGGACCGCGATGCCAGCGAGGTGGCACCCGGCTGCCGGGAGGAGCCGCGCTCTGACCTGCGGGCGCTGGATGGCCCTCGACACCCTGTCTTTGAGACCAGCCCGGCGCTGCGGGGCCAGGACAGACCTTCCTTTGGAAGGAGAGCGAAAGGAATAACCAGGCTGCCCTGCAAAGGGGTGCCTTTGCTCCCCTAGGCAAGACCCAGGTGCTCGCTGCTTCTCCTGTGGGCGCATTGCCAGCGTGCAGGGCCATTCGGAGTCGGGATGAGCTTTAGCAATCACGGAGACTAAAAGCACCTACAGCCCAGGAAAGGGGAGTGGTGGCTGTATTTAGGGACACAAGGGGCTGGGGTACAGCTTAGCCCTGCCCCTGCTTTGCAGGTTGATGCATAGGTGCAGGGTCACTGGGACGGGAACAGCCAGGGACCAACGCCTGCATCACGTTGGCACCGGCACTGGTCCTGGCCACATCTGAGGATTACGTGAGGGCGAGGGCTGACCCTCCTGTGCTGGAGGAGGGATGAATCTGAAGGGGGGTTGGAGCTCTGAGTATGGCAGGGATAAAAAAATAAACGCCACACTGTGCCTGCCAGCGTTGAACACAGCCCCTTAACTCATGGTGAAGTCTCCAGTGTCTTCATGCCTTGAGATTGAGTGCAGAAAACAGCTTTTTAAATAACTATTTCAGTTATTGATTGGTGTGATTTTTTTGGGAAAAGAAAAAGCAGAAGTAGCCCAGTTCAAAACTAGTAGGGATTAGTGTAAATCCCAATGTCTCTTCAGCTATACACTGGAATGCATTATACTACTTTAATGTGCTGTATTTTTTATTATTGGATACATTTGATTTTTCAAGTACATCTCTCTATATAAATATATAAAACAATGTGCACTGTAATAAAAGAGAAAGTTAAACCTTTGGTGCAGCACTGAGAGTCACTTGCAGGGGAGGCGCTTGTCCTAGGAAGAAAAAGGCTTTTAATTTGCTCTTTGCTCAGCTGGGAGCAAGGAATGCACCCACACCTCCAAGGTCCAATTGTGAAATGGTTCTTAGGAAATAAGTTGTTTTTTTCAGACCCACCTGTGAATTAGCAGGGAGCCCTCTACTTGACGATAGCTTTAGCAACACCTGTGCTTGCAGTGGGAGTTGAAATCCAAATTGAGAAAAGGCAAAGTCCTGTTGGCGTGCTGGTGTAGATGAAGTGGGGGCTGGGGCAAGACCACCGAAGTCAGGGACAAGCACGGGCACTGCCATTAGCAGTAAAGGAAGGCCTTTTTCCCTTAAGTTTTGGTGAGCTTGTAGGCAAGCGCATACACACTTTCGAGTTAGTTTTAATCACAAGGGCTTCTCCCATGGAACCCAGCACCCACAAACCCGGGGTGATCTCACAGCTGCTCCCCAGGCTCCTTGAACAGTTGCGGGTGGTTGCAGCTGAGAAAAAGCATTTAGTTTTTGCATCTGCACAGTGTGACTCTCCGATGGGGATGAGGTGGGGAGCGAGGGCAGGGCACGGTTGGAGCGGAGGCCGTCACGGGGCAGAACGCAGCGCGGGGTGCTGGTGGCCGCGCTCAGGGGGCACCGAGCAGGCGGAGGGGCCAGGCCAGCGCCCACTGGGAGGACGGGGCCAGCAGGAAGTGTGCCAGGAGCCCGGCCACCGCCAGGCCCAGCAGCAGCCACAGCAGCCAGGCGCTGGCATAGAGCGGCCCCAACCTGCGGGAGGAAATCCCGGTCAGCCGAGGGGTGTCACCAGGGGGACGAGCATCCCGTGTAGGGGGGGGCGTGGGGAACCTGGCCCTCGGCACCACCGGTGGGAACGGGGCCAGCCCCAGGGCCACGTCCTGCTCCGAGGGAGCATGGAGCCTCCGTGGGTTTGGTTCGGGCACCAGGCGGGTACTCACCGTCCCTGCGCGGCCAGCGCGTATCCCTGGAAGTAGCGGAACCGCGCGTAGAGGTACAGCGCACCGCAGGCCGCAGCCACACCTGTGAGGACAGCAGGTCCTGGCAGGGAGCCACAGGGGTCGGGGAGCTGCCCCGCCAGCCGTGGCTGTGCCGGGACGCAGAGGGGCTGCCCTCAGGCGCTGGCACAGGGCAACTCCTGCACCGCCACGCAGCACGCACAGCCCCAGGGCATTTTGTCTTTTTGCCCCCTTACCTTGATGGAAGAAGACCCCGGCGACCCAGAGGAGCGAGATGAAGATGGGGAAGTACTCGGAGCAGTTCGCCCTGCGAGAAGCAAAGCGGGGTTCAGCCTGCACCCACCGGCACCGGAGACAGCGCGAGCGTTACGGACAGTGCCTCTGCTGCTTGGTTCCTCCACTTCACAGCGCCCCGAGCAATTTAATCCTGAATTTGGCCGAGCAGGCTCTGAACCTCAGGGAATGGAGCCAGACTGGGAGCTGGAAAGTCTGGAGAAGCCTACACTGCAAGTGCAGCTAGAGCCTGAGCGAGGGGAGGCTGCCAGGTTTCCATACGCAGTAAATCCGTACCTTTCCCCCTCTCTTTTCTTTTTGGAGATATAAAAACAAATGACCCAGTTGCAACCCTTTCCACAGGGAAAAGAACGAAAGCGGGAAGAAAACCACAAGGAAGAGAAACCCGCCCCAGCCCCAGCTCCGATGTCGCTCCCGCTGCGCCCACAGCACCGAACGCCACTCGAACCCAGCGGGCAGGGGCCGGTGCCCCCCTGCCGGTCGGGTGCCATGGCATCACGAAAGGACCCGAGCAGTGTTTTTGCCACTCCACAAACATTTGTCTCCTGCCTGCTGGCAGGGAAAGGCGTGGGCTTTGTTCAGGATTCACCGCTGTGCTCAAACGACCGCTGGAAGCCGCTCCGGCCAGTTCCTGCCAGCTGCCTACAGACCAGCACGGCCGAGATGAAAGATGGAAGCTAGTGCTCGCTGGAAGCCAAAGGGATCTGTAAACATTTCCAGTTTAGCTCCAGCATTTCTCACTCTGTAGGAACAGAGGGAAAAGAAACAGCCCTCAGCATGGGCCCACGAGTGCTGATTTTCACAGTACAATGACTTGAAAAAACAAAAAATAAAATAGTCCTCATGGCTGGTTCTGCCAGCAGGACCCTTCACTTCAACCCAAGAGTGAAAACATACATAAAAACATCAGGCTATTAATACAGCTTCAGCTATTCTCATTTTGGAGCCAACATTAATATTAAGCTTAATGATTCTGAAGCATTACTGCTCAGCACCTCTTCCATACAGCCACTAATTTTTAATTTGGCTGCCTCGCATGACGGCAGAACGAGGATTATCGCGGGCGGACAGAAACACCCCAGCCAAAGTGCTCAAAACAAAAATCAGACCACGTAGGCTCACTGCTTTGGCTTCCGTACTTCTGTCTGTACACAAAGCATGAACAAAAAAATCTAGCATCACCAGAAATAAATGAACATGTGACTTCAGATGGCTCCAGTCTTTCCCGATAGTGACATTTGACCCAAGCCCTGTCTGGACGCAGTCACCGTGAACACATCAAAGTCTTACTGAGCCCTGAAGATCCGCTCAAAGTCAGGGTGACCTGTTGTCTCTGGGGGAGAGATCTTGTACTTCCGCCGGGCATAGATCACTTGCAGTGCAAAATAGGCTAAAAAAAAGAACAGACAGAAGGTGACAGTCTGGCAGTGCTCCATTTACCCAAGCTTTATCTAGTTCGGAGTGAAGCAAATTTTTGGAGGAAAATAGGCAGTACCACCAGGTTCAGAGTCCAGGGCTGTCACACATGACCAGGAATAAGCGTGCCGTGTATTTCCTGCTCCAACTGGATTTAAATCCAGATTTGGTTATCCACACAGAGCGCGTGTGGCACCGAGCTGGTGCTTTGCATGGTGTCACCCACAGCCTGGCCCCGCAGGAACGCTCGCACATCGCAGCGTCGCTGAGTCCCCGTCACAGAACTGCTGCTCTTCTTATTTAACCTTGCACTCTGTATTTAGGGTATTAATACACCCTTAGCCACTCTGACAAGAATATTTAACACTTCCCACTATACCTAGCGGGCTTTAGTGCAAGGCTGGCACCACATCACAGAGCAGCACCCAAGCCGTGAAGCTCTGGGATATCACCCGGTCAGTTAGAGATGCCCACAATCATGGCACTATAATGCAGTGAGGGCGGGGGCGATTATTCCTTGCACCCCACCCCTGCAGGGCAGCTCCAAGGCTGGCAGCAGCTTAAGGAGCAGAGGCACTGCCAGGGACTGCCACGAGCTGCACCAAGCGTGGGCTGAGGCAAAACCTCGGTGCCTCCTACACTTGCACATCTGTAAGGGACGAGGAAAGTCACTCCACAACGACGAAACGTTGTTAACACGAAGCCTTGGACCGTTCCACAATTTAATGGATGGTCTTATTTCTACACAGGATTGCCGATGATGTTTCAAGTATTTATTTTTGCTTTTATTGAAAACAAAGATGTGCATATAGGAGAAAACCAAATGAAACAATGACTTTGGTTGCTGTGGCAGCATGCTGCTAAGCAAGTCACTTGGATGAGCAAGGTCCCCACGCAGCCTGCGTTTACAGGGCACTGAACAGGCAGACAGGGCGTCTGCAAGGACCGTGCTGTGGGCTGTCTTATTCCAAGCAGGAGGATAAAGACAGAGACAGAAAAAAAGAGAAAGGAGACAGATGTTGCAAGATTAGAGAGCCATGAATGCCTGCAGAAAAGCATTAGAACATATGTAGAGGAAAAGGGAATTAGAAATGTAAGTAATCTGATGCTATGTGACCTGAGCATTACACAACATGGTACCCATCGAAATACACACGGAAATTCATTGAAGATGGCACGTGCACGGCCTGGTGTCCTCTGTACAGGGTGCAAAGGCACAGCCCCGGACACAAGGGGATGGGGAAGAAACCCGCAGGGGACAAAGACGCTTCGGCCCCCAGGAACTATTTCGTGCTCCCAGAGCCTGACCCCAGGCACCTCCTCAGAAACGGCTGAGGGCAGCGCCCTGCGTGCAGCTCTGCCCCACGGCACGGAGCTGGCCAGGCTGGGCCGTGTCCTCCTTCCTGTGCCACCCGCACCCTTCCTAACGCGGCATTCCGTGGCCCAGGAGCGGGTCAAGAGCCACTTCGGGTGCGACCCTATGCTTAAGAACTCGTCTGAATATTTGCCCCTGTACAGAAGCAACTCGTGCAACGGGTCCCTTGTGCTTAGAGATGGGTAATGGATAAAACACCACCCAAGAGGAGCGAGAGCTTTTAGGCGATGGCTAGCTGTCCCCAGACCTGGTGTGTGGTGGGGCACGGGGATGAGGAAGCACCCTCCAAAAGCAGTCCTCGGGAAGAGGCACCGAAAAGCCACCGTGCGCAAACCTCCTCAGGAGGGGCTTCCAGGGAAGAGCGCGCGCTCTGCTCCGCGCAGCCCTGCAGACCGGCTTCCTGCGGGTCACGTCTTGAAGTTAAACTCAAGAGGGGATTCTCGCACAGGGGCTGAGCTCTCCCTGCACGGTGCTCCCACTGAGGAACACCAACACAGCCTCCGCTCTCTGGTTACGTCCGCAAACTTGCCAACCTTCCTCTGGCTGATCCCCACCACGCTTGAACTACCCTGGCAAACGAGCTCTGCGGGGACTGGCAGACAGTGGCATTGCATAAGCCTATTTCCTCTGAAGCCATCCTAAAAAGGTAAAAAAAGAACCACGTCTGGCGGCAGCGTTCTGCGGCACAGCGCTCAGCGTGGGGCTGGAGCACGCATCTGTGGAGTGCTGCGCTGAGCTGTGCTACACCGAGCGCAACTGAATTTAAAAGGGGGAAATTAGTTAAAAGAATGTGGAAACTGGGTGTTCCCAGAGAAAAACGCAGGGGGGGGAGAAAGAAAAAAAAAAAAAAAAAAAAAAGAACGAAATATATCAACTGACCCTTCAGTAAGCTCAGCTGCTAAACCGTCACCCCTGTAACTGTGTTGGAAGAACATTTGCATGCGCAGGGCTCACCAGCGTTCCAGCACCCTGCCTTGCCGAGGCGGACCTCGGGTCTGTGACTCACTCACACACAGAATGCCCTTGCAGAAGACGCAGGAGAAGCCACTGCACAGCTCTGATACCAAGGTGACATCAGCAGATGCGCTCCTGACAAGCAGAAACGCTTCCAGTGTTCTGCAATCGCTCCTTGGCCTCCCAGGCAGAGGGAGCGTCACACCCAGCGATGCTGCGCGCGGCGAGGAAGCGCAGAAGGCCGAGGGCTGCAGCCCTCCTGAAACGCTCAAGGTTCTCATCTAACAAGCACACGGGGGATGAAGCTGCTGTTTAGGGATCCGCCTCTGAGGGCTTCCCAGTGGCAAGGGCTCTGCAATATTTCCTTAACTCATGGCAGGTTTTCACTTTTCCTTCCCTGCACGCTAAGCACTCCTTCCATCCCCACTTAGTTTAACAAAAAAAAAACCATGAGACACAACTATCTTCCATTTGTTGCCACTATTTCTCAGTAAATCATTTGAGGGAAATTACTGATAATTCTGAAATTGTGAACCCCATTCTCTAAGCTGTGCATTTGCGTTCTAGATAACGCCTGTACTAAGACATTTATCATCTCAGACAGCTCAAAATAAGTCAGGCTGCTCAGAGAATCACATCCAGCTGCTTGTGAGCAAAGAGGTGCCTCAGCTCCCAGGTGAAAGAATTCAGTAACAGAAACAGCAGCAGGAAAACAACTTTCCCCTGCAGCAGGGGGAAGACTGGGACAAAGGGGGCTCTGCCCCCTCCCCAGGCAGCGCATCCTGCCCCAGGACCCTCCTGCAGCCACGGGAAGCCTCTGCCCGACGCTAAGCACAGTTGGAGCCCTGCAGCTCTGCTGCTTCTTTCCAAACGGTCCGAAACAAGCACAATGCCTTCTGCTACAGACACTGGCTCCCCATTTCTCTGAGGATGTTTGCATCTGTTTCTGACCAGAAGGGCTTGCACCGGTTTCCCGATGACCGTGTGGTGTCAGCTCGTCCCGTCGTCTGCTGGGCGCAGCGGAGCTGCAGGAACTGAGCACGCCAGCTCTGGTTACAGTGAAGCGCAAGGATGCCTCTTCCAGGACCCTCTGGCACCTGTTTGTCCACAGCACACCCATGACCCCCCCAACCCACCTTTATTTCGGCCACCTCCAACCACATCAAACTACAACTGACCTGCTGAAATTCAATCACGAAGTATTTTACTATAAGACATTCAGTTGTTGAAATTGTTCTGAGTAAAACTTAAGTTACATTTCCTTCTGGGATGCAGACCGCGAGGCTCACAAGCCATTCTAGTCCCTGGTGAGTAAAGAACGCCCCACGCACAGCACTTCCACCTCCAGCAGCCAAGCAATTTGCATCGTCTCGCCCTGCTGGACAACCACCTCCCCTCCACACAGACCGCGGGCAGAACACGGGAACCAAGCTGCTCGCGGTTGGACGCAATCAGCCTAATTGGCTCAGGAGCTGACGTGAAGGCCGTTTACCTTGCTCCAGGACTCCCAGAACAGTGACGGCGGCCAGCAGGTCGACCTCATTTCTCATGCTGCTCTCTGTGGACCAAAGCCCTGCTGCGGTGCAATGGGACCGGCTGCTCTCCAGCCCTCTCTCCCACCCTCCCACTGCTGCATGCCCTACACACACCAGAGCTTATTGCCCCGCACTGACACGTGTTTCCTCCACAGCACGTTAACTCTCCGCACGCCACGCGGTTTTCCAAAGCAGGCAGCCACCAGGCAGCTTCCAAACTAGGCAGCGGCAGAAGTTTTGCGTGCTCAAAACGAAATTCTTGCAATTGCGTTTGCAGAGTTTGCACCCGGGCTGATTCGTATTGAAAGTGGATGAGAACTTTCATAGGTCTTTTATTGCTCATTTTAATCACTTCTAAAGTACCTAAACTGTGTGCAAGGTTGTAAAATATTAACAAGCACTTACAAATTAACAGCTTGACCTGCTGCTCTTACTCCAAGTTTTAGATTTGATCATGCGAAAGATTTTATAGATTTTAGCCGGAATAATTTAATTGTTACTGAATTCTGCATTTTTAAAAGACCATTTGTACGTTTAGCCTATCAAGCAAGCACAAGTTCACACAGTACAGTCCTCTTCTAGCTCTCAGTCACTTTCTGTGGCTTTCTGGTGTTTTTAAAATTCTTCTGTACTAACATTTTCCTGGCTAAAATAGAAAATAAAAGTTCTCAGTTCAGACAGGGCAGCAGCATAGGATAAAGAAATACATGGCTCAGAAACGTTACAACAGAATTGTAAGTGTGAAATGCAAAATTTGAAGAACAGCAGTACTTCATAACCCTAAATAACTTCGCCCCTTAATCACAAAGCCAAAATATACATGGGCTCACAACGTTCTAAACCTGCTCTAGAACACAGGATATAGATACAAGACTCCTCTGACTTCAAAGCTTTTAAAACCAAAAAGGAGGGGGAAAAAATGTTTCATTCATTGTCGGCTGAGGTTTCCCCCAGTTTTGATGGAGGCTGCGGGAAGGGCTGAGCTGCTGCTTTGCTCCCTGTACTCACACACACACGGCCGCAGCACAGAACTTGTACGCAGCACCAACAAGAAACGAGCGGACCCACTGCTTGCCCCGAGCAGGATGCTGCAAGTTCTATTTCGGGTCTTCATCACCCCAAAGCTCACTGCGACAGCTGAAAACTTCAGTGTTTATTCGAACGTACACTGGCACTCTGCTGGTAAAACACGCGAAATACAGGAAATTCACTCCCCACCTCTGCAAAACACGACGGGACTTCTGACCCTCCCGGCTGCTGGCAGACCCCGACCAAAGGTTAGTTTTTGTATGTTTAACAGAACCCGTTGGTGACCCACAGTTTCACACAGGGCTACTACAAAATCCAGAGAGGAAGCATCACCACAAGTCTGCTTCGCTGATGCCATTTCAACAAATATTCAGGTTTCAGAAAACATTTTGGTTATGGATTGAAATCAGCCTCAATAAAAACAAATGGGAAGGTCAAGAGGAAAAAAAAAAAAAAAAAAAAAAGGCTGGCTTCTGAGCAGAGGCAGATCCCAAGCTGCCACTGACTCTGCGGTACCTCTGGAAAAACAGGCACATGCAAATGCACTTCAGCAGGATGACAGTTTGGGAAATTTGTTTTACCTGACACTAAACACAATGAAGTACTTCAAATAAAGCAAAACTTCCTAGTGCCACAACTGAGCAGAGATCTACTTAACTTATTCTTTATTCTTCGTGAGCTTCTGTAGTTGCATGTTTCATCTTCTCCTCAAAACTTGTAAAAGAATAGGAAATATTCTCGAGCAACTCACAACGCTCCCGGTGAAAAAAGCGTGCAGGCTCTGAGCTGGGACCTCAAACAGCAGCCGTTGGGCAGGACACCAACTTCAGCGCTTGGAGAACGCTCCTTCAGCGTTTGAAGCTGATTAAAATTCTTACGGCATAGGGGGATGCTTGGAATTACTGTAACGCGTCAGCTGAACGCAGCCTTAGCGAGAAACGCAGTTGTCACACTTTGCAACTTCTTTATCGCTGCTGCTTCATCTGTGGTCAGGGAGAGAGAGGTGAGGTATCAGCTCAGAACCCCAGCAGACTAGATACGATCAGTTAGAAGGCACACAACGAACAGGAAATATCACACCAATAACTGAATTTGTAGGTTTACTGCAAGTGGCATGATCCGCTGTCACAAGAACTGCTTTGGAACGGTTCCGTAAATCCCAGCCTCCTCCCGACGCTGATGGAGCCACAGGTTCTTGCTTTGCCTCGAACTGCCCTAGGGAAACGGTCTCTTTATCCAGCACTGGTCCAGAGGGACTTCCTCCACCCCTCAGAACCGCGTTCGGCACAGCAGAAGAACCTGAGCCTTCGTAACAGGCTGGCCAGAGCCACGTCGGGATGGAGGGAACCACCGCGCTACAAACACCGCTGAACCCTCTGCTGCTCAGCTCACGCAAATGTATGGAGTCACACCACGTATGTTTAATACGCTAGCAAAATATTTATTTTATAATGATAAAACAGAAGTGAAGGATTTCTTTTTTGGTGTGCACCAGTAATTGTAGTAAAAGAATAAGGGGATTAATGGACTCTTTATACATTTCAATGACAAAAATTCATAAAGGTTAGCATCAAATTCAACTGTTCTCCATTTACAAGCATAAAACCATAATACCCCCCAAACACATATATAAAGAATTATAGTTTTAAAATCTATAAAAAGTAAAAAATATACAGTCAGAAGATCTAACTCTTATTCAAATCTTTAATATAAAATTGTAAACATTTATTTACACAAAGGAAATGTGTATAACAAAATTTTGAGCACCCTTTTCAATTGAGTTGTGGTTTTTGGAAGGCAGCGGATGTTGCACAGTGACACTCTCACCTTTCCTGCCCAGCCAGAACCGCAGTTTATAAATAAAGCCATGGGCGGCTGGCTGGGTTCAGCTCAGGGGAGCTACGTTTTATTGCTCTGAAGCTGCAGCAAAAGGAAAGCCCAGGTGCATATATACCCAGCTACATGCGAGAGGGCACAAGGGCAAAGCCCAGCCCTGCCCATGCGCCCACGTACATCTAAGCTGTATTCTCATTGCCACCGAACCACTTCAACACCGTCACAGTGAGGCCGTAACGCTCCGATCACACTGCGTGGACAGCGGCCAGAAACAGCAGCAAGGGCTGTTTTCACCTACCAGGTTTAATGGCGTTTGGATCCGGTGCACGTATTTAGACCAACGGGCGTTGTGAGCCAGCTCGCCTCGAATCACACCATTTTAGCTCGACAGTACCACGGAAAAGCCCTGTCATCAGAAGGAGACACCTTCCTGAACGAACCCGCTGTCAAACGGGGCAATATCCACCTTAGCTTTCAGAAACGGTGGAGGAAAGAGCACATCTGCATTTTCCTGGACATCACGCTGGATTGCCTTTTTGGTAGTAATAATGCAAACAGCAGATGTTCTTTTCCTCTGATTAAAAAATTAAAACCAGATGTTTCTTGTTGTTTTTTTTTTTTTTTAATTATTTTTTTCTTACTTATTCAGAACAAGGTCTGTGTGCAAAATCTACTGGAGAATGTAGCAGATTTCACCCCACTCTAAACAGGGAAGAAAGAAAAACCGAATCCTACTACCCTGTTATTACTCTCAAGTGTTTGTAAGGGGCAAAGGGTGGGAATGGGGGGTGGAAATAGCAACACTGAAGGATGCCACTTGAAATTATGAGGTCCCAAGCACCCCCAACAGGAAGGGAAGGCACACTGGTGCAAAGTTAACCCTTAAAAAACAAAAATACAGCAAACACTTCTTCCCCTGCCACTGCTAGTTTATCTATACCCTAACGACGCTTACCTTGGACCAGTTTTTGGTTTAACAGTAAACCAAACTCACTAGCTCTTTTCTTAGATTGCCAGTACAAGAAAAGCTAGCCTCAGTTATTTGCATCTCAGCTACTTAGTCTAGAAAATACAAGTGTCAACAACCAAAGCGACTAACACCTTCGTCTTCCCATCCAAAGACAATCTTGGTTTTCTTTTCAAAAGCTCTACAAGGGAGTACGTCTGCTTCAGCAAAGTTTTATCCACTACTCTGCGGTGGGACCCACCGATCAACGCGCATCTCTCACCAACAGTTCAACACGATGCAGCATCAGGTCCGTTCAACCGAGCGCCACGCAGCCGCGCTCGAGAAGCGTGTTGGACAAACCACGTTCCACGCGTATTTGGAAAGGGTTAAAGTATTAGTGTTAAAAAAAGCAGTTTTTAAAAGTGCAAATTGTCTGATAGAGGAGCTGCAGATACAGTAAGATATTTTCCTTCTTTGAATTCAATGTTATCCTTCACTTCTCCTCACCCACTCTGGAACAAAACCCTCTCACGCATTCTGCAGCGCAGAAAGCTCCCCAAGAAGCCAGTCTGCTGAAGGAAATTGCTTTTAAATCACAACGCTGGGTTTGGTTAGAAAGTTTAAAGGAGTTTAAAAAAAAAAAAACAAAAAAAAGATATTTAGAAAGGGAAGAGGTACTTGTGCATTTAAAACAAAAGCTTTCAACTTTATTTTCATTTTAAAGTAAAGGTTAAGGCAAGGTGGTTTGTAGGTGGATGAGGGATCTTTTTGGTAGAAAGTAAGGACTTTGGAACACTGACTGCTCCCACTGTGGTTTTTGTCCTTTCTGAGAGTAACCCCAACATGAACGAGAGGTCTCCTTGGGCTGAGTTACAGAACCAGCATCTGCTGCACGGGATATTAAAGAAACAAACCCACCTGTCTACAGAAGGATTATCAAACTCATAACCCAGTATTAAAAACAAGAGTATTTAAAGGGGGAAGACTTCGATATTGGAGCAACCCTGACCTAAGTATTCTCCCAGGCTGCCTGTGCTATTGTTGCTGATAAGGACTTTTCACCTCTCAGCCAAGTTCTTTATTCCTCATGTTACCCTGAAGTGACAAAGTTTTGTGCTCATTGTGTCACTGCTAACTTTGGGGAATGAACCGATCTCAAACATTAGTTTTACTTTCTACAACAAAGAAAACTAGATGAGCTGTCAAGAAGCAAAGCCTTCATTTAAATACAACTACCTTTGGAAATAAGTTATGAAGAAACAGGTGCAAAGTAAATGGCTTTACAATTCACGTTAAACCTACTATAGTTTAAAAGTTCTCCCATAAGAAATTCCCCCTTTAAACACAGCAAGGTATAAGCCAAGAACTGTGCCTCTCTACAACAGAGTGCAAACTGCAGCTTAAAAGACTACAATCTATGAAGAGGACTACCTAGACTAACTGGCCAGGTTTTAATACTTTCTTTCATCTATCACCAGTATCTAGAAATAGTTACTGTGAAACATCACTTGCTTATCGAGAGTACAGGCACATGCTTCAGCGATGGAAGAAGTCCAAAACATCTTGCAAGCGTACTCAGGTGCATACAGCCTCTTCTCAGAAGGTCAGACCTTCGATGACAGTGCTACAAGAGCATGTCAAGCTATGGACATCGACGACTGCCAGTAACAGCTGCAGGAAACTAAGCCCTAAACACCATTTTCGCAACTACTTGCTTTCTTTCTGCACTATTTCTGTGAAACAGTTTTATTTTTAAATAATTAAAAATTTTAAAATTTTAGAACACTGCAAGTGAGATTTCTGAAAGGCTGGCCAGCACACACACAGCTTCGTTTGACCTGTTTGAAGGTGCGACCCCTCAGAGACCCCAGGACACGGCGCACCACCCCGCAGACCCGCTCGGTGCGCCGTTACCACGCGTCAGCGCTCGCTGAGAAGCGGCTCCAGCCCCTTTCCCAACCATTTACCTCTAATGCCTGCAAGTCTCCTCAATGCCACAGGTTTTTTGGTCCAAGTGTTGTTTATATTTCATGAATTAAAAAAAAAAGTAGAACCCCACCCCCAGCCCCATTTTAATGAGTTCCCAACAACTCATCCAAATCATTCATCCACTCCTCTGAAGTCCTGTTTTTCAGCAAAGAGTCTATCAGATCTGTGTCACCAGTTAAGTTCTGAAGTCCGTTACTGCCCGACTGGTTGCTGTAGGCAAAAGGCAGCTCTTGACTGGTTGTCCTCACGGGGTACCCTTGACTACAGTGCATATTACCTCTGTTGGGCATCTGCTGAGTTGGATTCTGGTTGAAAGCGTTCAGGTCCGGCACAGTCTGGGTGATGCCGGGCAGGACTTGCTGCGAGGGCACCTGCTGTTGCGCGGGGGGGTTTGTCCGCTGCTGCGCGCCGAGGGACGACGAGAGCATCTGCCCGGAGACGGCAGCGTTCATGGAGGTCATCGGTCTGCTGGTGCTGAGGCTTACCTGAGGCATTCCTTGAGCAAACTGCTGGTTGGCCATCTTTAGGTGAGTTTGCTGCATGTGGAAAGAGGAGCTGGCAGTAAACGGTCCCAAGCCACTGTTTCCTTGGGTCTGGTTACTGATACTGGGGAGAGCCTGGTGCTGCCAAGACGGATTCTGAGCCCCCAGGGCAGCTGGCACTCTTGCCATCTGTGGCTTAGACAGGGTTGGATTCAGTGCACCTTTATTGTGCTGTTGAGAAATACTTGAGTTTGCTAAGGTATTCTGCCCATACCCAGCAGGAACAGCAGCTCCCTGGCCCAAGCTGCCCTGTCTCTGCATCGCCGGCTGGCCGTTGGCGCTCTGAGCGGCGTGCTGGGGAACCATCTGCGGCATACCCGACGCCATGTTGTACAATCCCCCTCGCTGCATGTTGGGCATGTTGGGGTACTGAGCCACCCCCCGCTCCTGCTGGCTGGAGCCCGCCTGGAGTGGAGCGACAGAACCGTGCCCAGGTGCCATCTGAATCATGTTCTGGGTCTGGGGAAACATCCGTGGGCTGCTGGAGCTGGACTGTCCCAAATTACTGACGCCGGGCATGGCTGACGGTGACCCTGGAACACAAAGAAACATTTTGTACGTTAACTGCCTCAGTTCCACCAGAGCCTCTCTAGGCCTGTTGACTCCACAATCCAGAAATGTGCGGCTACATTTGTGTAAAACAATTCACCCAGCCAACAAGCAGACTGCAGTACTTTAAGTAAAAAGGGTTAACTGTTGCTCCAGTTAGCAATTCCACCGTGGTCTCAAACACAGATAATGCCAATGGCCCAAACAGTCTGAATGCCACCTCTAACAGTCCAGCAACATCTACTTAAAAAAGAGAGTTTAGGCTTTAAGACAGGACTGTGATATTTCTTTGTGAATGAAAGTACACACACACGCGTCTAAACACGCACAATTTGCTGGTCTGTTAAAAAATGAAACACCA
Source organism: Alectura lathami (assembly GCA_013399715.1). Taxonomy (NCBI): domain Eukaryota; kingdom Metazoa; phylum Chordata; class Aves; order Galliformes; family Megapodiidae; genus Alectura; species Alectura lathami. The sequence goes on from VXAV01000022.1 coordinate 224,957, forward strand.
CTGGCTGCACACACACATTGTCAGTTATTCTGTGCATACACAGCGAGTCTCTTAGTGTAAGAGCTGACAGATTTCCAGTTCCGTGCCTTTACAATTCCAGAAATATATTCCATTTTATACAACTTTCAGAAATTTTTAGTTAACCATCTTTTGGATTTCCATGGTGAAGCATTCACTACATTAATATGCAACGCTGATAACAAAGATGATCTGCGAAAATAACGCTTCTCAGCAAACAATGAGTCTTTTGTTCTTCTGAATTCAGTACAGGGAAAAGAAGAAAAAGCATTTCCCTACAGAAGCAGCAGCCCCCTGCTTAAAACAAAAACAAGAATAGAAAAGCACTGTGAAGTGTAACATACATGCACTCCCTCCCCACGCTTCTTAGTCAACTCTAACAGATGTAATGCTGTGTTTCTGTAGGAAAGCAGCAGGAGAAAAAATACTGCACTACAGTACTTGAAGGCTGCTACTGACCACTGCTAACACAATCCTTTTGCGTTGGTATCGAGTTTGTTCAGTTACGTGACAAAACCCATCCACAGCTCCACTAGATACTGCATAGCCACTAAGAATGAGGGTATCACATTTCTAGGTGCATCTTTTCCCTTTGGTGTTTACTTCTGTGGGGATACAGAGAGTAAGGAAACAGAAGGAAGAGAATACGCACATTGTGTGCTGTAGGTTTGTGAAAAAAGGCAAGCAGCTTCTTAATGCCACGGTAAGCATGTAATGGTGAGAATTAGAATTACATTCCCTTCTAAAGGGGAGAGTATTAGAGAGTTTAAACTCATCCTAGTAGGTGAGGGAAATAATACATCATTCATTTTTCTTTAATGAGAGCCAGTACTGATGCTAGGCTTCAGAAAAAAAATGAACCCTAGAATCACACACATTAAAGTTAGAGGAGAATTTACCATTTGTAACAGAAAATGGGAGTATCAAAAAGCCTTCAGAACAATGAAGGTACTTCCAAGTTTTAACCATTTCCAAATCCGTATTACGGAATCAGAAGCTTATATTGCCTCTGATTTTTAGGTCAGAGGAAGCTGTCATTTTTTCAAATGTATCAGAGTACAGGCCAAAAAGTTTCAGGGCATTGCAACACAGGAAGATGTTGCAACCAATTAATTATAAGCTATCTAACCAGGAACTCCAGGGGCACCCTGTTTCTGCTCCTAGTACTTCTGCCATTGTTTCAACGACCGTGTTTGCTCACCTGTGAACTGCCCAACCTGCTGCTGGTACGGGTTCTGGGGCTGATCCTGGTACTGGGGAGGCGGTCGGGTCAGGTGTCGCTGCAGCTGCTGCTCCTGCTGCTGCCGCTGCTTCTCCTAGGAAAGGTCCAATGCCAGATAATGAGAATGCAAATCAAGCTTTCACCAAGAGTGACTATCTTGAATAAAAATCAGGCTATCCACATACTTTTACAAGGAGCTGGTAATTAGGGAGGCTTCTGCAGCCTTAAAGTAAGGTCAGACCTTTGTTCTCGAGGTTCAAGCACTCAGTCTAATCTGAAGAGTGACAACGCTAGGAACTCAGAGACAAGAGGACAGCTCCTTGGAGGAGTTACTGCAATGCACATCTGAAGCCTTTAAATGACTGGAAGTCACAGATGTTAGTCTTTTAATCAGTAAAACACTCAAACAGTTTCATACCATCGTTCTAAACTGTCTACAGCTACGAAGCTGTTGAGACATGCAGAGGAATGAAGAGGGCAGGCTGCTGCACAGAAAGGCCCTGCTGCTTGCAGGACCAGTCAGACCTGAAAGGGGCTGACCACAGAAGCCAGGGAGAGATGCCACGGCAGTAAGAGGAACCAAGAGCTGCAGAAGCCTGGCTCAGCAAAAAAAGCATGCAGAGTATCAAATGCAAAGAAAGCTTCAGAGTGGCAGGGAGGTTACCTGGAACTGTCATTCAATTATGCATTTAAGTGACTTTTTGTGTTTCAATTCAGGGATATATGCAGTTCAGAGCTTTTCATTTAAACTGTTTTTTTCCCCACCTACTATCCCCAAAGATAACATTTCTCTTTCCCCCCTCCATTATCCTGAAAGACAAAATCTTTTCAGGAGTATTTCTTTTTTTCCTCCCCGAAGATCTAAATACTAAGTCCTCCCCGGGTCTCAAATCTTCTCTGAAAATTCATCTTCCCCTCCCTCCATACCTAGTACTGATATTTGTTCTGTTTCTACAGTGACAGTGCTTGGAACATGCCTGTGTGGACTTCTCACAAACGCAGAAAAGCACAGATGACAGGAGTAAGGCCCTTTGGACTGATTCCCAGCTGAAAGACTTGCAAAAGGTTTAAAGCTTAGAAAGGTTCACACAAGGAGCCCGTTTCCCTGAGAGAGACTAAAGCAGCTTTCTGCACAGTCTGATGGATAGCAGAGTTAAATTCTTTTGGCAGGGTAAGATGCAAGTTGGATGCAGACGTCTAATTATTTTCCCCAAATAAACAAATGAAGGATGATTTAAAATTTGAAACGTGAACTTCTGTGGCACTCACAGAGAAAAAAGGTAGAGCACAACCAGCCTACAGAGTCCCTTGCTCATTGCTTCCATTTTGAGAGCTCTCCAAAACATCAAGGGTATCCCAGCCTTTCATCATTTTGCTCTGATTTTATTTGCCTGTCTTCTCTCACAAAGAATTACATCATCACTGGTATAGCTTCTCTTCCTGTAGGTATTATCTTGCATTCCCACACTGTTAAATTCTGCCTGATTTATTCTTTTCATTCACAACTGTGCCTTGCAACAACAACACCACCCCACGTCTCAAGAATCAAATGCTCTATTTTGGACTTATTTGATACAAAACAAAACAGCACTTACATGTGTGATACCCAAACATCTTGTAGTTTACATCCTCTATTTTATAAGGTGGTAACAGTACTACAACTCTCAAACACTGCTTCAAGTCCACCACAGCAAATCAGTGAAAAGAAAGAAAAAAAGACTGCTGGCGCCTCTCACCTGCTCAGCTAAAAGATGTTGCTGTCTCTGCTCCATTAGGAACTGCTGTTTCTGTTGCTCCATGAGCAAGTGCTTTTGTTGCTGCTCCCTCTGCTTCTGCTGGTCCATCAGCATCTGGTGTTGCTTCATCACTGCTGCCTGCTGCTGGTTGCTGAGATAAGGTGAGTTGCTGTGGTTCCCTGCCATGGTGACATTGGGAGCCTGGGCACCAACACCAGTGCCCGGAACAGAAACAGGAACGCGAGGAACGTTAGGAGATGGGTTTTGATCCTGTAGAATATAATAAAAAAAAAAAAAAAAAATACGAGTTACAGGAGGTTAGCCCTCCAGAATGCAGAAACCAGACAGGCACACAGATGAGGAAAGAGGCTTTCAGAGCGATGACCACAAGCTGCATTATCTATATAAAGGCTACAGGAGCCTTTATTTATAAAGGCACAGCGATGACAGTTCGGAGTTAAGGTCAGAAGCTCCATAAGAACAGAGGCTTTAACTTCAGCCTCACTTACTGTACTTCCCAAATTCCAGCTCAAAGGCAAGCATGGCTTTGTGCGCTGCCACTCAGCCAAGGAGCAGTGCCCGTTACAAGCAGCACCGACTTCAGCTAGCTTTGGTTGCAGCCGTCCAAACACTGGTTTGAATTTTTGACGCACATTCATATCCTGCCTTTTCTGTCAAGATCTAATTCAGCAAGTTTATGCCTCTCTTCCTAAAGTTTTTTTTTCCTTTCAGTATCAAGAGTTTACTGTTCAGAGGCGAAGGGGAAGAAAGATCACTGATCAAATCGCAGAGTTCTAACACTTTTTCAGCAATCCATCACCATATTACATTAAAAAAAATACTATGGATAACTGTTTCATTGGTAAGTGTGCCTATTCTGTTTGTTTTGAAGACAGGAACTCAGGAAAAGTTTGTTACTATTCAGAAAAAGTAATAAGGAATGATTAGCATTCAGACCTGATGCTGATCTCTTTGTACTAACAAATCCATTTGAAATTTGACAATTCTTGTCATTTTTAAGCACAGTTCAGCCTCATTTCTAATTATGCAAACATATTCCTTTCACATCCAAAAGTCAGCTAGCGGTCTGGGCTGTTGGTTCTCACTTGCTGCAGCTTTGTAAGAAATCATGAGCCAAATATAGGTAATGCTGTGCTAAGTTGTTCTGTATGCAAGCTTGTGAGAAATCCTCCAGAAGCATTCATTAGAATTTCTGCTATTTCGATGCAAGCATGGCAGCAGAGATGCAAGGTCACCTTCAAGTTTTTCAGCAAGAGATGGATGTGATACAATCGTCTCTGCCCTTCCCCTTCTTCCTCCATCAAAAATATCATTAGATCGTTACTTCCGCTAGCTTTTAAAGAGATTGAATTTATCTGTGCCTTATGAAGCATGCATTATTGATCTCACATTTATATTTTTACATCACTGTGGTCTCTACCACAGACTAATCAGATCTTTCTGCCATGCTTTTTTTGCTTTGCGTTACTGAGGGAGCATGCTACTAGAGCTGGAGCTCCAACAGCTTTTGCAAGAGCTTTAATCCTTATAACAAAAAACTGTTTGTCAACAAGTCCTCCAGGATGCTCACTGTTGGGATTCTGTGGTGTGTGCCTACCAGCCTCTTCTTCTCCACCCACTGCACAAACTCCTACCTGCAGCACATCTGTGATATCGGTTATGTACTGTTACCCCTTTATTGCAAATTTCTTGTATCTTGTAAGGCAAAGAAGCACAGCCTGGAGCTCTCCTTTACAGGAAAACCTGAAGCGTATTTCTTCAAACAAGTGATTACCTATTAAGGATATATTTCTCTCCTACCCCATGCTTCCCCTGATCCCAGAGACATGACCAGTAACAAATTCTTAGATTTGAAAGCCCCCAGGTAACACTCAGCAACCAGCAAGGCAGGCCCCACCCCCCTCTCTCTTCAAAAAAGCAGCCACCCAAGGCGTGTCTGTTTATAGTAAGCCAGCCCTGACAGGAGTTGGGACCAAGGAGAAGGTAAAGAAAGCAAAGCTTCTGTGAGAACACTGTTTAACACTGCAGTTTTATGAGTTATTTCAGGCAAAAGTCTACAAAGCATCTATTTATCTTTATAAGTAGAACCTTCTGTGAAGTGTGACATAATTTGTCGCCCACTAAATATATTAAGCTGGAAACCACATGTTACCAACATGACCTAGAACTGCATATTAAAAACTGACCTCAGTGGAAAACACAGCTGATTCCTGCCTCAGCACACTGTGTACTACCATTTTCTTCTTTAAAAGCATGCAAAAGCTGTTCTGAAACACCACCAGGTAACCCGCACTCTGCTCTTGTCTATCCAAAAGCATCTTGCAAAACCTTAAATCTGCTGCTAAGAAAAAGTAACAAATATCAGAACACGCACCTGACCGTGTGGCAGTCGGTAGGCAATGTTTCCACCAGGCTTAGGCTTCAGCAGGATCATTCCGTTTTGGTCATCACTCACGTGAGGCAGTGGCTGCTGCGGGCGCTGCTGTATGTATGCCAACATGGGAGCCTTGCTCTGACCAGGCACTGCAACCCCCTGCTCGCATTCTGCTTTGTAATGTGAAAGAGGTTTGGTGTTCCCATAGTCTAGTATGGAGCCTTGACTATTCACAGGGTTCTGGCTGATGCTGTTTTGCTGATGACCCAGGATGTTCACGTGGTAATTGCCTCCAGCTCTCGGGGAGCTTTTATTTCCCATATTAGGCATCATGAGCTTCTGATTGTTGAAATCTGGCTGGTAAACTGAAGGGCTGGTGGGATTTTCCATGGTATATGGAACAGCCAGTGGACTATGAGAAGGCCCAGACTGCTGCCAGGTAGACATCTGATTTGTCTGGTGGACTTGTGAAGCCTGCTGCTGGTTCTGCAGCATCTGGTCTCTCTTCTGCTTGGCAGCAATCTGCTGGAGTTGATGAGCAGACGACATTTCTTTGGCACTTCCTGCGCCCTTCCCAGGTAACAACACGTTGGGGAGAGGCCTCTGGACGTTCTGAGAGTGATTTGATGCCTGCATCATGGGCTGGTTGGGGTTTTCAGTCATGGACTGACTAGAGGGCTGAAACAGAGCCTGAGAACTACCGACCGCCGGAGGAGCGGCGCTCGCAGGGACGGAAGCAGCACCGATAAATGCTGAACCTGAAGACGTAGATCTAACCTGGGGAGATCCCATCTGTTCCTGTTCGAAGGGTGCTGGGGAAAATTCAGTCTTTATGTTAATATCTTGCGGCAACGGAGTCTGTGCAGCTGAATTTGAAGAATCTGCATCTTTTTTCTCTTCGAAGTCTTCATTAAAGAGATCCTTCATGTCTTCATCGGGCACTGACCTATTAAGCTCCTCAATAAGCTCCTTCCATTCCTGCTCGTTAAGATTAAGATCAGGCATCAAGTTGTTCTGAGATATAGAACCCCCTGCTCCAGCAATCATACATGGAAGATCATCCACAGGCTCCTGCTTCAGCTCCTTGTTCAAACTCAGAGGAAATGAGTCATCAGCATCGCCACCTCCATTGATCTGCAGGCTGGAATCTGGCAGACACTTCTTGCTAATGCCATCGAGCCCCATGGGATGTTTCCCATTAAGCTGCAAGGTATCTCCACTGCCAGATTTCTTGTCCAGATGATGGAGGGGAGACACAGGGGGCATTCCATTGGAAGAACCACTCACCCCACCGAGACCATCATCGCGACGCAGCTTCTTGGACACAGGAAACACATCCCCGAAGCCATTCTGCTGGTCTCCGTTCTGAGGGGTTGCACTATCAAGCTTTCTTTTCACAGTCTCATGGAGCTGCTAAAAAAAAAAAAAAAAAAAAAAAAAGCGGGGTTTCAATTGGTTAGTTGCACATCTCAGCTTATTTTTTAGGGGAAAAACAAAGGGCGAGACCTTTGCTTTGACAAGGTTTGTTTCACAAGTTGTCACATGAGACAATTTCCTTGCTAAAATCCACTGGGGTAAACATTCCAAACCAGGTGCTAAATCAAACAGTCTCCTTCAAACAAAAAGGAAAGCTGCCAAATACTTTGACAACAAAAAGCTGACAAATGACTTTGAATTGGAACATATTATGATTTTTCCTCTTCAAAATGCAAAAATATTGAAGAATGTTAAGATTCAAATTTTGGATGAGAATAACAACCTGTATTTATTTGGTCTGTTTACACATTGTATAATTTTCCTGCAAGACTGCTTTACAAAGCAGTCTCAAATTTAAATATTTAGAAAAAAAAGAGCGCCATTTATCTTGTGGTCATGATTTTTGGAGGACAGACATGTACATAATTTTTTGCACACGACCAAATTTTTGGCATTAAGCAACATCAGTCTGTCACTAAGCGATCAGCAATCCATGCATAGGTAAGAAGCAAATAGGAGCTCAGTCAATTCTATCACAGCAGAGCAGGATTATTCCTTTCCTCCTAGAGCATCTGGCCCCTGCTACCCTGCCCGACAGCCTCTAGAGCACCAACCAGCTCAACAGCTGGCTAGCCCACAGCCAGTGGATATGCGTATTCTTTTTCTTGTAGTGCCACCTAGAAGCAACCAGAGGGTACAGCAAGAGCACCTCGGTCCTACAAGCAGTTTGGGACCCTTAGTTCAACTTCTTTCCTGGCAGCATTCTTTCAAACATTAACTTCTTTCCAGCGACCTCAAAAATATCTGAAAACAGAACCCACACACACACCAAAGATGACTATGATTTTTTCCTTCCCTCAGGTAAGTTTTGGCAAAAAGCTAGGCTTTGCTTGTGCTGGAATCCCTACCCCAAGACAGACAGAGCTGTAGGGCTATAACACAGCTGACAGCAGCATGCCTACAGAGGGAAAGGTCCTGTCAGTCCCCTGACCGGTAACAGATGCCTTTGTACATCCCAGCAGGACACAGGAGGAGAATCCCAACAAAAAGCCACTCGTCCCAAGTGCGGTCCACTGAACAATAGTTCTCTCAGATGGCACAAAAGAAGCTCATTAAACAAACCTCAAAACAAGTATGCTTATTTTAATAGGCAGTGTCCATAAAGCAGTCCGCTGACCCTTGGGGAAAAACTGTCTCATCCCAGAACAAAGGGGAAACCTCAGGATCTCTGCACTACAGCAAAAGGTTGTACGTAGAGCCAGCTTTAATTATCAGCAATTTTACAGCACTGGCCTGGGCAACAGCGTTCTTTGATTTCAGAATAGGACTGGATCATAGTGGTTGCTTTTGTGTCTTCTAATAGCCTACAGTTAGCCGACCTTTGGAAACAAACACCGTCCGGTGCTCCCACAGGTAGCAGCAAAACTCATCTTTATAAGAGGGACGGACTGCAACTCCCAGGAGATCGCAGTCTTTAGATGTCTCATGGAAACAGTGGCAATGTATGAGATCGGCAGCAGACCTAGCAAGAGGAGGCACACATGAGGAGAGGAGGCTGGAACGTAAATCCTCTCGATCTCGACATTAGCTCTACAGCTTCGAGTTGCAGATCTAGAGCAGTTTTTTACTTTTTTTTTTGTAAAAACATGAAACAAACAACAGAAAGCAAGAGAGCCTCAGCTCAATAGCAACAGTTGGCTTTCAGCAAGTTCCCTGCTGTTTACTTAACACTCCAACTGGGAAAACTGAAGCTCAAGGTGGATGAGTAACTTGCCCAAGGTCATACGATGAGTCAATCAAAGACTGGGATGGATCCTCCTTAATTCCAAATCATTAAGGAAAAAACACTCCCTGAAAAATAACATACCAGTAATAATTTAGTTTTGTGCGCTAAACATGTTCTTCTCATAGCTGAAGCGAATTTCTGCATTAAAACAGAACCCAGGCCCACTGGAACTAACTCCTGCCGACAACTCGAGGCTACCAGGACTTTGGTAGGAATTCACTAAGGAGGTAGAATTTGGGGGTGTCTGCTTCCAGCTCCGCTTCACCTCATCTAAATGTAAGATTAATTGAAAGACATCCTACCCGCACACAACAGCCAGCAGACACACAGGGAAGAAGAAAATCTGCTCATCTCCTGTCTGTACCAGGAAAGACAACCAGATTCGTAATGAGGACATTTAATTCCTCAACTTTTGAAACTATTCACCAACTGCACTTGCATCCCAGATCACTTTTAAAGCCAAAAGTGTCCTTGGATACTGTGGCATGAAGCCCACCTGAGGTTTATGCCGTTACATGCTGTGCCATGCAGCCAGCCAGCTTCACGCCAGCCTGCTAACACTGCTCCGTTTGCCACCTCCATTCTTCCCTCAGGAAAGGACAGTGCTACAAGAAGCTGCAGGAGCCACAAGCGACAGGTTCCTCGTCCTGTGTCATTAGTACCATACCCTGATTCCACCTATTTACAAAACCTGAAGTTCTCACACTGACTACATTCACACAGCTGCCCTGCAACTAACGTAACCTTCTCTTGTGAAATCCCATTTCTCATGCACTATCTCAGCTCTTGATTTCCTAACAGAAGAAGAAATTAAATTCAGTTCTTCTCATTTGTCTGTCTCTATATAATTAAAGACATTTTTTTGGGGGGGGAGAAAAAAAGGAGCATGTGAGATACAAGTTAGACAGCAAGTTATCTGCATATCGAGCTGCCCCAACAGAGCTCTCGAGGCAAGAAAAACCTGTTCTCTTCTGCCAAAATGCCAAAAAAAAAAAAAAAAAAAAGAAGAAGAGAAACTCTGACAAAAATAAAATGTAGCTTGCAACTCCCTAAGAAAATTCCTTTAGCATTCATTTGTTGCCCACTATCATCTTGTAAAGCACGGCTGTCTCCTGGTATGCTGCCTGTGCTTTCCTCAGGAGAACCAATCACGCATTTAGAACACAAGCCAATTCCTTTCCATTGTCACAGGACCAGACACAGAACTGTATTCCCAATTCCTCAGCCTGCTCGACCTCCCAACAACAGACACACCTCCAAGCTCCCTGCAACAAGCCTATTTCCCTCTGCCTACAACTACCACCCCAACAGCATCTATCCACTGTATTTACCCCAACACAGCAAACGTCCCTGGCAGGACCACGCACGCAAATCAGGCCGTAACCGCGGCTTCCCCACGTCACCAAGGCGGACAGGTAACAGCCAGCTATCGCCATCCCCGCCACAGGGGTGTCCATCCCGAGCAGCCATTGACCACGCAACCCAGAGCGCCTGAAACCCACCAGCCTGACGTACCGCCGCACGGCAGCCCCACTGCAGCGGCACGTTGGCAGGCTCCTTAAACCCAGCCACGGGCTAACGGAGGAGCCCGTCAAGAAGGAACTGGGGAAGCTTTAACACTCGATCTCCAGCTTTCCTGCTGGCAAATTCACTGCAGAGCTCACGGCCTCAGAGTCCCATGCCGCGCTCGCCCTCCTGCTGCGCTGGGGAGAAATGGGCACGAATTGCTCCCACCAGAACTGTGGCACAAAGCTGCTCCCATCCTTTATTTTTGAAAAGAAAGATTATTTCAAAAATCAAAACACCAGCATCTGACACCCAATACCTGAAACTAGTCTTAGATAATTATCTGAAACCAATGGCATTTCAGCATGATAGAACTTCACAAGCTCGAAACTTCAGTTCATGCTGTGCTCTTGAAAGCAAGAAGTCTTTCCTGCTGATGAGTTTTGAATTGACTGTCTTCAATTTTAAACTACTTTTCCAAAAATGCAATGATTTGTTACACTGCAAGTTCTGTAACTGAAGACATTCAATCTCTGGATGTTTACAGTTGTAGAAACTGCATGCAAGTTTCATTCCCAGCTGAAAGATGCCTTGTAAAAATGGCAGAAGCAGAACTTTGAAAATCTAGCCGGTATGCTGTGCATTTGGGGCTTCTTAATGACATGCTGCAGACACTAAATTATTCTTACAGGATTCAACTGAGCTTTAAATTTTTGTATCTTGTTTCAAATAAGTTTACAGTTTCAGTTTTAGAATTAAGTTATATCTACAAGGATTTGTCATGAAATAACAGCAAGAGAAAACGCTAGCCACTTTCAAATACGAAATCCTGTATTACTGTACAAATGTAACAAAAATCTAGCTCCAGAACGCCTTCAGCTAGGTCCCAGCACTCTCACCTAGCAGGGGAACCCAGGTCCGGACACATCAGTTTGCCTGCAGCGGAAGTGGCGGCCCTGCAGCGCAGGTAAGCTCCCACGGACCAGAGCTTACACAGGGAGATAGATCCTCCTTTCCTGCCTGGCCGAGGACAGAAGCAACAAGGATGACAACAGCCTCTCAAGCTGGAAGAGCAGTGCAAGTACCAGGATTGCAATAGATGAATTTTGAGGAGAAAAAAATAACATCCTGGCCCCACGACACACCGAAACCTCCCCATTTACCGTGCACCTACACACGGCTTTCAAACTGCACTCTCCCAGCAAGGACAGCATTTTATCACCAAACGTTCCCGCATTCCAGTGTGCTGTCAGAACCAAACTGCTGGACTCATTTTAATTTTGACTTTTACTTTAATTCCAGAAGTCTTTTGTATTTGGGCGACTGCCTGCTGGAGTGAAGAAGGGCTGTGGATATGCATGGCTATAAATATCCCAGCCTGCATTAGTCACAAGGGGCAGCTTCTGCTTCAGGAATTGTTCGGCTGAATCAAAAAAAACCTGCTGTGCCTTCAGCTGCAGCGCCGGCTCCTCCGCCTCGCCCCGACTTCACCCGCAGCAGCAGATCCGTCGCTCCCGGATCCGTGCCGCTTAGAAAGCATCGCTGCGTATCTGACTGATCTCACAGGGGAAACGGTTCAAACACACAGCGATGCCTCGCGCAGAATAAAAAGGAGACAAAGAAAAACCTGTCGGAGTTGTTGTGCAACAAGCTACCAGGCCTGTCAGCAAAACCAAACAATGGTGGCAAGACAAGGCTGCGCTCAAGTTATGTATAAATAATGTGGAAATAATTTGCTATTTTTGTGGTAAAACACAATTTCACAATTCAACACCATATACCACAGCTTACACAAAAATGAGGTCTTCTGAACTGTTAGCGTATCAGCCTGAGCTTCCTCAGTAGAACGCAATTAACGATTGCTGCTACAATCCAGGCGATCTAATCCCTTTAATTAGCTCCTTTCAGCCAGGAAACATTTCTCCAGTCTCCTCATACTTACATTTCTTTTTAAACTTTTCACTTGGCGCCTTTGCTTCAAGAAGCACTTTGCCATTTTCACTGTAAACACTTCTATCACCCCCCAGCAACTGCTGCTCTGCCCTTCGGCTGCAGCACGAAGCGCTCCCAAGGCTGACCAGGCCCCCCCTGTCCATGCCAGAAATCCCGCCTGCGGCAGCCCCAGAAGGAGCAACCATCCACACAGCAACCGCCCTCAGGTGGGAAAGGACAGCGAGAACCACCGAGCAGGTCTCCTTCCAAAAGGCCACATCCCAAAGCAAGGAGTGGAATGAAAATCCAGCCAAATCTTCACGTGCTCCCTGCTCCTGTCTGCGTCAAGGAGGCCCCTGATGTTCAGCTCAGCGACACACTACGCTAGATCTGTCAGGGAAATACACGACAACCTTGTTGGTAGGCAGGATTTAAACACTATTAAGATGAACTCTCTCAAAACAGAAACTAGCAAGGAGGAAAAAACGTGCCAGTCGGCAAGTCCTTTCTCTTTCCAGCTTCTGTTTGTCAGAAACAGAAATGGTAGAGATGATACATTATCCGAGCGCTAGGCATCTACTTCGAACGCAGTCTTCCTGTCACCTTAAACAACCGAAGCACAAAGTAAGTTTCAGCATTTGAATTTTCCTTCAATTATGGCCTTGTATTGTTGTTGTTTTTTTTTTTTAATAGGAAGCTAATATTTTTTATCCTTTTCCTCAAGTAGGACAGGCCTACTTAGCATACAAATCATCCAGAGGAATTTCTGCATCGATACCACACCTCCTGCACTCAAATTCTAGCACTGCTTAGTGAGAAAGCAGAGGATGATGCTGCCCCTTACTCCTGCTTGTGACAAAGATCCATCCAGCTTCAGGACCTAAACCAAAAAAAAAAAAAAAAAAAAAAAAAAAAAAAAAAAAAACGCTCATCTTCANAATGGATGAAAAACTTAATTTCTGTCCTTGGCCATGCGAACGAATCCTACAAGATGTTACAAAGGACATGGTGGTGCTCGCCCTGTTCTCCAAAACTATGCTCAGTTTGCCAAGGGGAGCACCTGGGCACACCGACACTGTGCTCTGGGCACACCTGTGCCAGAGCAGCCTCAGGTCCTTCTGCTGAGCTCTCAGACCCCACACCCTTTACATTCACAGGAGTTGCTTTACTGTCAAGGATCAAAATAAACACCTCATTAACTCTGAACACAGAGTACCAATCTCCTGGTACTCAGCTTCATGGAAAACGCAGCACCGTAGCAGCGGTTATGCTGATATAAAGCATGTTTCACTGATCTAATGGCATTCTTTTGAAAGGAATGCGTCTAGGATATTTTAAAACAACACAGTTTTGGTGATAATCCAAAGCCTATTCAGTATTTCAAACCATACCCACGTCCTTCCTGTGCAGGATACATGCTTGGTCTTGGTAGCCGCGATGTGTTTCAGGTAACAGCTGCCCCTTGGTAGCCAGGTACAGCTGGAGGTAAAATGCCAAGAGGTACTTTTTATGCCCAAAAATGAAACTAGTTCCCTGACCCCCCCCCCCCCA
>VXAV01000022.1:245692-259275 GCA_013399715.1 Alectura lathami
TCAAATAGGCTTTCTGCAACCCTGCACATGGTATTTCATACCTCAAAAAATTAAAGCTTTTTCCATATTTTATAAACTAAGAATTAGGTTACAGTTAAAAGAGCAAAAACCTCAGAGAAATAGAGAATTCTTATTGTCATTTATAGCAACTGTTACCACATTGTGATCAGAACCTCAATTTGTAATTACATTTATCAATCCCTAGCCTTGGTACCTAAAGGTATGTATTGATCAAGACTGGACAAGAACAACAGCATTGCTCACACTGTTCCAGTAGAAGCACACAATTAAGCCTGTTTCTCACCTCTGCAGCACCATCAGCTGCCTTTTTCAGTCCCCATCCATCATTAGCCCAATCATCAGCCACAGCTCTTTCAGTACAGATGATAAAGTTGTCAAAAAAGATGTCAGAAGTCATTGACCATAGCTCAAGCCCAACAGCACTGAAGGGAGTCATCTTGAAAGGCTCCAGGTCTTCAAAGAAATCTGGGTTTGGGATCTTCCTAGGTTTCCAAATCCCCTAAGAAAAGCAAAAGGTATTCAAGTCTCACCTATTAGCATGCAGTTTGCATTTTTAATTTTCAGCCCATTTCAACTAGGAAGACCAATTCATTGCACTCCATTACAATGCTTATGGGTATGTTTTCAAGTTTTGGGACTCGATTTTCATCTGTGCTACAAAGGAAGTGCTGCCAAATAAGCAACCACTTTGAAACTGTCCACTTGAAACACAGTAAGACCATGACAGTATTTATTAACTACACCTGCTTAATTTAAATCACTCTGATTTTCGGAAGAGAAATGCTGCACTGGCCAGGAGTTTACACAGTGGAAAAACCAACCTGATAGTTCACATTATCAATCATAGGAGGCTTCCATTTGCCTTTGTAGTTTGGATTGTCCATCATTGGTCGCTGCCAGGTACCACAGCCAGGAGCTGATTCACATTTAGGATTTGCGATCTGTGGTGCCTCCCATTCACCATCCATATCCTCATCCCTGAAAGGGAAACACAGTTTTGAAGTCTGCCCTTTGTCCTTATATAGCAGAGCATGTCTAATTTCTGGGAAAATTAAAATTCCTACTTTAAAATGGAGATACTGAAAGCTAGTATAGCACAGGGCTGAAGATAACCACAGTGCAGAAGGAACAGGTATTTCAAGCAGCAGCTACAAAGTGCAGGAGCTCAATAAAAGCCAGTCCCTGAGCATAGCCACTTCCTAGTGTGGTACAGCTGGGAGATGAACATCTCCCAGACACGTTCAGCTTGCAGTCGTGGAACAGTTGACAAGTGCACAGATGAAAGGAAAAACACAGAATTCCTCAGACCAACTCTGCCTTCTACTTTTGAAGCAAGATAGCATGAATTGACAACAATTTTGTTAGTAAGCAAGAATGAACCAGCTATTCTTACACATGTTAGAACCAGCACTGAAACCATGAAATAACCACTGCCACTGGCAACAGGCAGTAAACATACCAATCTTCAGGCTTCTCAGCATCAGGGTCTGCTACGTATTCTGGCTCATCATCCAGCCAGCCCTCTGGTTTCACAGCATTTTCATCTGGTATCTTTGCAGGAGCATCCTCATCCCTTGAAGATGGAATTTAATATATTAACACATACAACAGGCAGAAAAGTCCTTACAAAAAGCCAAAAGGCTACAAGTGTGAGAGTCAGAAGGCTTTGTATATCATTTGAGAAGGACTTTTTGTTGAAGCTGAAATTAGCAGGCCAAGACCTCCCCTTCTTCCAAACCCAACTCCTTACCAGTCATCTGGTTTAACAGCATCTGGATCTGGAATCTTGGGTCTCTCATCCCAGTCCTCAGGCTTCTGGTCATTTGGGTCCTCAATCTCTCGGGGTGGGTTCACAGGAGGAGACATATCGTTTAGCAGATTCCCACTGTTGACAACCGTTTGATCAACCAGTATTTCAAAACTATTATCAGGATTCAAGACTGGAAAGAAAAAAGTTAGTACAGCCTCTGCATATAAAATGCAAAGAGTGCTTCATAAAAATATAACTCAACCCTGCCGTACAATTCAAACTTCAGCAAAATCCAAGCTACCACCTGCCTGGCAACTAGGTTTTAAGAACCATCAAGAGCCCTTCTCATGACATCCACATATAACTAGTGATGATGTAACATCTCACATCATGAAAATAAGACTCATTGAGGAGTCTTACTTGAAATACACTGAAAGCACAGAGACGCTTGCAGAAAGACTTACCCATCACCCGAGCAAGCTAACTTTGGCATTGTAAGTATTGCTTTAGTAGTAAGAGTAGTATTTATTCAATGTCTACGCAAGAGCAAGATCCCCTTTCATAATCCTGCTACTAACTCACCAGGATTTTAAATTTCTCCTTTACCCATTGCTACCTTTGTAGCAAAAGAGCTGAGGTCCTCCTGAGTGCTCCCCAAAACACTTTTAGGCACAGCTAATACCAGACACCATACTTGAAGAACCACTGTGTTTTGTCTGGTACTGTGAAAGAAGTGAGAAGGGAGAAAAAACACCACTAGCGCCGTTCTCCATCCTCCGCACGAAGTTATCCCCGCCTAAGTACAGAACTAACCAGTTAAAAGTTTCAGAAAACTGCCTTTAAAAGTTACATACTGAAGCCACTGTTCCCAAAGAGTGGTGAGGCTTGTGGGAACAGTGACCTAGACTCCTCTGTAAATCTAAAGCCTAGTAAGTAACACCCCAGATTACTAGGGGGCAGCATCCTAGCATTTTATAAATGCTGATAGTTTAGGATATACTTAGCATATCAAGTTACTCAGAACTACTCCTAAATTCAGTTCTCCTTCACCTGCTGAGCTCAAGGTCTCATGACTGCTTAAGTGAATCAAAACTTCTTGCAAAGAAGAAGCAAGCCTTTATATACTATGACTAGTTTTTGCATTCAGAGCTTTCAAGTGGTTTTTAGCTGTGTGGTATCTCGCTACAAAGATTCGTTTGTTCCACACATCTAGATCTCTTCTGAGTTTTTGATTCAAAGAACACAGAAGCAGTTATTAATGTGAATAGTTAAGTCACTGTACCTAGAGTGTAAAGATGTGTCTTCTTATCAGTGAAGTAGGTCTTCAAGTCCGCATCTGGGCGCTTCGCGTGCTTCTCCTCGTATTTGCCAGTCTTCGGGTTTTTGTGCCGGAAGATGAAGTGTAATTTATAGTCCTCTCCACATTTGTCAGGGCCGAACATGATTGTATATGGAGTTTTGTCATGGAATTGATCCTTCAAGAACAATGCAGAACTTAATGCCATTATTTTGAAATACAGCTTCAGCTAGTGCCCACCACAAGAACCCCCCAGCTCATTAGAAACTGTTCTGCAGCTCTGATATCAAGGCAGTGAGGTTCCCAGACTAAAACTTGCATCTAACTACAAGCTTCTAGAAAGAAGACCAGAATTAGCCCAGCTACCTCATTTTGCATCTCTGGTTTCTACTTTCCAGAGGGCAAACAATAGCTGTTCAAGTGTTATCAACAAGATAAGCAAACATTATGCTTTATTAAAAATACATACGTGATTGTCACTACATATCTCAACACTATAAAAATGATTTTAAAAAGCTACTAACATACAAATATCAGATACTGTTGGCAAATTCAGTGAGATTCTTCCACACAAAGGGATAAGCAGCAGGCCAAGATGTATTTAGTTTACACTTTAACAAGCTGGTGCGTGCTGCCTCAGTATAATCACTCACCATTAAATGCTCCAAGTCCATTTGTTCTGGCTGGAGATTCAATGCACGTATGAAACTAGCTAACGGGCAAGCAGCCTATATACTCTATACATTCAAGAGGCCAGAAAATAGCGGGAAACTGAGTACAAAGTACTTGGAAGAGGAGGCCCTAAATACAGCCCCCCCGGCTTTACCAAAGAGGTTTCTCTAGGAAGAAGCAAAATTTAAAAAAAAAAAAAAAGCTTTATTGCACGGGTAACACTCAGTATTAGCACTACTCACCAGGTTCAATTCAGGGGTTTTTGAAAGCAGTTTCACATAGGCCCCACCACACTCTATTCCATTTTGGAAATTTACTTCATACCTAATTTTAGGTTTGGACAGAAGTGAAGAATGTTATACACAAGCAAAATGTACTTCATAAGACACAACTGCAGTTTTCAAGTATAAATTCAGAGTAAGACTTCTGTTGGTGTTTAAGCAAACATTAAAAACACATGCTGCTCTCTGAGGACTAAGCAGATATTCAGAAGGGCCCGAGAACAGAGAAGAATCAAGGATTTAGAAGACTTAACCTGACAAAAGATTAAAGGAATTGAGTACTATTCCAGAAGATTATGATCTAGAAGTAGAGAGAAGAAAAGGCTTTTCAGTATGTAAGAGACTGCAACAGAGATTAAGGGAAACAGATTATTCCCCCCACAACCACTATGGCAGACAGACAACTCAGTCTGCAAGATGACCAAAGTGAGAACAGTTGGATCCTAGCCAACTCCCTTTAGGGTTATAAGCATACAATAATATATTTAGAGATGCGAAGGAGTCTGAAAAAGGCAAACCATGTCTGTCAGGAATAGGCTAAGCATGCTTGATCTTCTCTCAATGCCAGCAGCTGAAGCGGGTGACCACTTGGACTTATTTTTAGCCTTGCATTTTGAGCCAAAACTAAACAGTAAAGCAAAGCGACCAATTCATTATCTTGTACAAATATGAATGAGCTTACTCTTTAAAACTGATACAGCAGGCAATATCCCACAATTCCACTGTTGTCCAGTGGAACTGAAAGATGCTTTTCCTGCTTGCTAGTCTAGCATGCATGCCAGCAGATTCTTCCACATCACTCATGGCCCTACACAAGCTGCTCCCTTTCCACAACAGATGCACTAAAACAAAGCAAGGAGGAAACAAATGCACCTTTATCACTCTGACCACTCCTCCTTTGAAGCAGGGGACAGTTCACCGAGGGAGTACACTGTCTTACAGACAGACTCTCACCCAAGCAGACATGGACTTTCACAGTTAGCAGTACAGAAACCAGTTGCCTGTCCTTGTTAACACCATCAATCAAATGAAGTCCAGTGACAGGTTACCAAGTCTAGTTTGCAGAGACAACTTTCCTTCTGAGGCTTCAGAGGGGGCCATGCTGTTCAAAACCTCCTGCTCCGGGAATGGGGGTTGCTATTTTACTCTTACTAAACAGTGTAATAACAAGTTACAATGTGTCTTGTGTCATCTAGACCTCCAGTCAACAAAAGCTCAGTTAGAGAACAAGCCCCAGCCTACTATCACATCACCCTTGACAGAACAGAACACCAAGTTATCTTTCACTTACTGTACAATAAGGGGCTTGGTATCAAACACAAAAGGCTTGGAGAGTTTGGATGAAATTGCATGATGTTTGGCTCGGGTTACCAACACAAGCCCTCTGTCCCCTGGAAGCTTAGTGTCCTTCATGTCTTGGACTTCCCATTTACCTGGAGGGAAATTAACCAAACATTATCAAAATCCATTTGATAGTATCTTTACTTAGCACAGTTCTAAACTAAAAAGCCAACAGTGACTTTCTACAGAGTGCCTCCAAGTTATTAGGCTTAATATCTTCACTAAAAATTTTAAACCTCAAAGTGGGTATTTCATCTGAATCTTATCTAAATCAGAACCATGCTTTATACTGTTAACCATATATATAAACACTCCCCCACTTTCTTCAGCAAATGTAACTTCAAGGACCAAGCAGCAAACGGGCTTGCACCTCTTCTTTACATATGACAGAAGACATCAGAAATATCTATCAGTCAAAACCTGGGTAGGACTCACCATCATATTTAGCAATTTCATCATCTGTATCATCTTTTTTGGCTTTGGAAAGGATCCATCTAGAACACAACATCCAACAGTCTGAAACCCATACTTTTTCACCACATACACTAAAAATCCCACTCTTACAACAACCGCTGCTGTTCTGACTACACCCCAGTGTCTCGATCCCCTGAGGAGTTCTATTCCAAGCCTCCAGAGTTCACAGCATTTGCCACTTCCCACCCCATATTTAAGTAAGATCACTGCCTTAGAGTCTCACTTTTGCAGAAGTTCTTACTCTGCAAATTTATAATACCTCGTTATCCTTACATGAAACAAGTACAAGAAGCCAGATGAAATGCCAGTTCACCTCAGCACTAACCACCAGGACCATACAGCCCCTGCTGTAACCCTCCCAAGCACTGCCTGTTGATTTGCTTTCAACTAACAGTCACTAGGAGGGGCTTCGTTCCCTTTTGCAGAACAATCTGGTTCCCTCAGATTATACTCACCCATCCAGAGTTCCTCTATCGAAGGACTCTGCAAAGTACACCTCCCCAGTGGGGACCGGAGCCCGGTAGGTAACCTATGGGAGAAGGGAGGCATTCAGGCACCCTTCAGGGCACATCTGCTCTCAAGCAGCACAGGCATACACAGCTCACACTGCCCATCTACATGTAAGTACAGCAACTAGAAAATTCTGGCACCATACATGCAGGAGTTACGTGAACACTGCTTATGCCAAGCCATTGTGCTCTCCTCTGCAACACAGACCGCAGAATGCATCTAGCTGGGAACTTAGGCAGTAATTCCTGATAACTACACCTCCGTTTTCAAATATTGATGCAAGTCATCGAGGAAGACACAGGTCAGACTAGAACAGGATGGAAGCAGTTAGGCTTAATTCCAAGCCTTACTCCCAGCTAACATCTTTAACAGCCTCGCAACACGTTAAACGTCAGCAAAGTAAAGACAGCTCTGATCAGACTCACGGCAGCCGACATGCAAACAGCAATTCTAAAGAACTTCCATGCCAAACCTTCGGAGCTGGAGGAGGAGTGCTAGCTTCAGACTTTGTCTCTTCTAGGTCCTCGATGCCGTCATCCAAGTCATCCTCAATATCAACGACATCATCGCCATCATTTTCATCATCCATATCATGCTCGTGGGCAGCAAGAGTCCCAAGAGCTAGCAGGGTCACACACAGCAGCCACTTCATCTCCATGATCTGAGTAAATAAGACAGGGAAAGAGGTCAAGCCAGCACCGCACACAGAGCAAGGTACTGCTGCTCCGTTCAGAGCCAAGCCGAGACAACAGGTGCAGTGCCTACCACACGGCTGACAGAAAGGCACAAACCCACCTTCCCAGCGCTGCTACTTACCGCATCTGGCTGGTTATGGCAGCTCAAGAAGTTGGAAAGGAACACAACGTAAAGGTGAAGTATTTAATACAAAACAGACGCTAAGGGACTGAAGGAGCACTTGAGCAAGTTCTGCAGACCACCCTGCAGGAGTGTCAGTACTGCTCCTCCTGCCACAGTCTGTGAGCAGAACAGACACATGTCTGCAACGCCACAGCTTACATCTACACAACTCTGAACGGAAAGCCTACTTCTTGCTTGTGAAGAACTCTGAATGCACCACGCTGAAACCGGTATTTCTATTCTGTCCATAAACACAATTAGCCACCTCTTTCAAGCATGTATGGAGCAAACAATCTTCTACCTCCTGATCAATGTTTTTCTTGCTTTCATACCTGGGACACTGCCATTTTCATTCATCAGTCCCCTTCCCCACACTTTTTTCTGGAGTTACTGCCAACAGTTGTTGATACTACTGGCAGATGTCTGTAAGCAGCTGGACACTGACGCAGACCCAGCAGAAAAGTCCTCGCTATTCAACGGACAGCTAATTTGTTCTCTACCTTAATAGGATGACCAAGGAAGAAAAAGAAAATCTAACACAGAGACTTTATAGAACTAAAATATCACATCAATTAATTTATAGGGTGCCCAGCATGTTATCCTATCTAAAGGATAGTGTACCTCAACAACCTCTACCTCAGAAGATCTTTGTAAGTAGCATGGTCAGTAAAAGAATTACTTGATCACTGTGCCTTCAGGTTGATGCAGAACACACTCCTACCATGCTGCTCAGTTTTATCTGCACTGAAGATAGATCCACAATATGCACAGCAACCAGGAAATCAGCCTGCTTCCTTGAGTTACATTCAAATTTTTTTTTCCAAAGCCAGAGCTGTAGCTGGGACTAATTCTTTTTAGGACCGATTATGAAACCGGACGGCCCCTCCTCCCTGTGCAGTCCTGCCTCAGACTGCTGCCCCACAGCCCCACAAGCATAGCTCAGGCACAGCTAACAAGGCCTGTAGGGGCATATGTTCATGCCAGAAAACAAATTTTCTACTTTCCAAAGCATGTTCAGGCAACTAAAAGCATTTACAGTCTTGGAAGCTTATCAGCACTATCCAGTATACCAGAACTCCACTGCACGCCAGATCCACCATTCCCAGATTATTCTTTAACTTGCCTCTAAGGACAGGGGGGGGATGTTTCATCCCTACCAGTGAGCTGCGTTTTAAAGACCTGTGTTGAGATCACATCCAGTTTGTGACTGCAGCAACATGCCACTGCAGGCAGCTCTCTAACAATAGTGATGGCCTGGAGGATTACGCTCCAGAGGCATGCACAGCCCCCCTCCCTCACAGCACAGGCAACTGCAAACAGCTCCCAGCTGAAGAAGAGGCCTTAGAGCTCTGGACGTGTCCTGTGTGACTGAGGCACCTCCAGGTGGGATGGCACAAGGACACCCTTCCCAGGTAGGGCTGGATTGGCTCACCCTACCAACAGCCGCACCAAACACACAGAGCTAATCCAACAGGATTAACAGAGCTGAATCCAACAGGATGTTACTCCAAGTTTTGTAACCACTTTCTAATTAACTTGTGGCAGGTAGAACCACCACTGCACCACTGACAGGAGAGATACAAGGAAATTCTTCTTAGAAATACAGCAGGGTTAAAGATAAGCCAATGCTTTCCTTTTTTGCACACCTCCTCCCAAGCCTGTGCACAGGATGACAGTGATTTAGCACGCAAGCAATCCCTTCAGTGATCTCAGCACCAGCCTACTAGCAAGGAAGTTTTGGGAGAAGCTGCAGATCTCCCTCCTGAACTTTCATGGCAGTACAGACCCCATTCAGTTTCTGCCTACTTCAGAACACCCCAACTAGGACCCAAGAAATATTTGTCAATGGCACCAGCACGCCTTGCTTGGGTAAGCGACAAGGCCACACAGCCTGACACTGCATGCAAGGTTGCTCCAAAAATTCTGTCAAAGCACCCTGGTAAAACCAGCCAGGTGCTCCAGTGCCCCCACATAACAGAGGCTGTCCCACTGCACGACAGTGCTCCTCATGCAGCCACTGGGATCGACCCAGTAGGGCTGCACTTCCCAGCTAACCCTCCGGCTGAATTTGAGGCTTGGGGAAACTCAGTTCATGCTGCAAGTACAATCTGTTCACATTGCCCACCAACTTTTTTTTTAAAAAATTTAAAAAGTTAAAAGAATAAAGAGAACCTAATCTACTTTCATGCCTTTGCTTCTTTATAGTCACAGGCAAGCAGTTTTCACAAGTTCGTATCCCTACAGAAAGCTGTTCAGGACACCTCCTACGTATTAAACCATTCCCAGACTCTACACAAGCTATCACTTGTACACCCTGAGCACCGCCTGGCAGCACCTCCCGCCAAGCCAAGCTCCTTATTGCGTTAGCCTGTAACAATATACAACCTGAACTGTAAGAAAAAAAATTGTTTTTTCTGAGAACATACTAAGTGAAGCACACATCTTTGGTATGTCTGTAACAGACGTACTGCTACCGGAGAAAGTTTCAACTCCACATAATCCTTAGGGACACAACAAAGATGATTATACTCCAGTAAACTAGGTTATTCCTAAATTGGAGACAACAGAAAGGGAGTTGAGGGGGGAGGAAAAAAAAAAAAGTTTTCACAACTGACAGTCTTAAAAAAAAAAAAAAATTAAGTAGAGCTTTGAGTTGCCAGTGACTACAAGAGCTTGGTCAGTCACCTAAAACGCAGTCTAGCCTTCAGAAGCACAGCTACCAACTGTACTATGGACAGATTCCCCCTTCAGAGAAAAGTCCAGCTTCCAGGCAATCACCAGCAGCCATCTCTGAAGCCCTGCCTGAACTCCTGCTCTGTAAGTTGCACCGTGCAGTGTTCCTGGATGTCAGCGCATTTCCGGTCACACAGCTGCCACAAGCCTCCAGCAGCACAGAAGCCCTGTGGAGCAGGTGAGCTTCCGAGGTCTCCCTGCCACTCCAGCACAACTCACCTTTTCAGCAGGCCACTGTTCCAAGGCAGGGATAAGAACTTTATCTACTTTTATTTAAATAAGGCCTTCAGGCACTTCTTGACATCAGCACACCCTTTGCATAGAAGGGAAAACTGCTGCAACAGAACATCAGAACACTCACTAGGAAGAGAGTTCAAGACTGTCAGAGCCAACAAACCCCTGGTTCCATGTCTGTGAGTCCGTCCACAGTCAGCTTCTACTCCAGGAAAAGGATAACTGCTGCTTAAGCACTGCTCACCAACTCCCAACTGTCAAAAGGCTGAAGCATTTTCCAAGCATTTTCTCCTGGAAATGGAGACCTGGAACTGCTGCACCGCAGAGCTCAATTTCACAGTGCTAAAAACTAAACCAAACTGGCTCTAAACAGACAGGATCAGCTTCTACAACGCTGGACTAAGTGACTGTTGCCTTTGGATTCCAAGGCTGTCAAGAAATCATGCAACTTCAGAAACTTATTTTGATGTAGAACTTCGCTTTTACTGGGCATAAAGGCTGAGGTTCTCCTTTATTGCTGGCGTGACACTGGAAACACGCCCCACACCACTGATGCGCAGCAAGACAGACGGCTGGAAGGGCCCACACAGAGGACGCCCAAGTCCCACACTTCCAGAACGTGCTGTTTAGAAAGTTCCTTCCCTGACAGGGCGAGCAGAGCCTGCAGAACCAGTTTAATCATCTCCTTGGTTACGTGTCTGTTTGAGTGGTTCATCAAGCTAGTTCTTAACACTGCATATCGCAGGAAGTCTAACCACATTTGAACTGCTACTAGAGACCTGGTTGAATGGACTTCCTTTTTTTTGTTGTTGTTTTTTAAAGCATTAACTGTCAGATGAAATAGGTCTTTCAAAAGAAGGTACTTACTGCAGAACTCAGCATTTAGGGGGGAAAAGCGTATCATGCATGTTGTCATGAAGGACACCTTGGCAACTTAGCTGGAAGAGCATCATCAGCTCTTACCTCAGCAGCACCTAAATCAACAGCTGGATCTGACAGCTAGACGCAAACACCACAACTCACTAGCAAAGCCCTGTGTTGCAAATGCTGCGCTTCCATACCGTGTTTACGGTGGACGCACACCTGCAACAATAAGCACCGTGCACCTGCATGCAAGACAAGAACCATGGACAAAGGTTTTACAGAGACAGAAGTGAAGAAATCCATCTCAGCACACCAAGCTGCCAGGAGACCAGCAGGAAGGCAGGGGCAGACACCTGTTCCACCCTCACCTCCCAGCCCTTTCCCCCCAAACCACATTTTTATAGTTTCTGAGCAAAGACCCGGCTGCCCTACCTGATAGTCCACTAGCTTCTTGAAGTTCAAACCACTGAAGGGCAGAGGAACCTCCCTGTCATCAAGGTTCCTTCACCTCGCACATCCTGGCTCCTCTCTGCCATGCCACAGCACCTGCTCGCACAGCCTGAGAGTGAGCTGGCAGGTGGTTTCAGAGGGCTACAAACCCTTCTGCCTTGCTGCTTTATCCCTTCATCAATTCCCCAGAACACAGGGGCAAAAGGTGTTGCAGCAGGACAAGTGAAAGCAGCATGAAATAAAACAAGTAGCCAGGAATAAAGGAAATTCAGCCGCCAGCAGCAGCTCAATGCCACAATCTCAGGTACATTGCTGCCACCCACGGTTGTGAAAGACAGCCCTGTCTTGAGGCAGACGTGGGAGATCTACACAGCAAAGCTGGGCAACTAACTCTGCGGCCAAGCACCGTGATTTCAGCAACCAGCACCTCACTCCTCTGAGAGGGATATAATAAAATTATGTTCACATACACAGCAGCTCATATGATGCAGACATCATTTTCCCCCTTAAGCGCTTAGTTCTGCAGCCAGACAACTCCCAGCACTGCCTTGCTTACAACAGGCTGGAGCTCCACACGTGGGTGGCTTTGTTGGTTTGGTTCTTTCCCCTCCCCAAAGAGCAGAGGGTGGTTAGGGATACACTGCTGCTTAAGATTTGAGGGAGGTCTCCTAGAAAGGATTAGCCAAACCTGGAGACCCTACATCCCACAGAAAAAGCTGCCCTGTTTGAGTTGCAAGGAACACAAACCAGAAGATTAGGTGTGAAAGGTGACAGCAAAGTTTGCTTTCAACAAGCATTTCAGATTTGCCAGTTTCTAAAAATAACATACAACAGTGCAGAAACATAAGGGAGAAAACACCATGTACTGTTTGTCAGCAAAGACCTCCCTGCAGAACTGGAAGTCCTTGGAGGACAAAGGCAGAACTGCAAGGCTTGTTGGCCATAAAACAGATGGACCGCAAGGGAAATTATGGTAGGTGGGGAGAGATCTGGAGGTGCCCCAAGATCATGCCAAGAAATCAATTCGAGTTTGCCTGCTACAGAATCGACTCCAGCAGGAACAGGCTGCCATTTTGTTCACTACAAGAGGCAGAAAAATGAAAGGCCAGAGAAGGAAATAAAAGGAAGGGCTAAGTACAAGTTACAGGGTACTCTCGGTAAAGGATTTATTCATTTACTGGGGGTGAAGTTCTGCAACACATCAAATGAAAGTGCAGCCTAGTGGAAGCTGCAAGCTTTCTTGCTGCTTTGCCTTAGGGGTTTCCCTTCCTAGGAGGCAGCTGATACCTGGAAGTAGCCAACATCTTCTACCCAACTTGTCATACAGGAAGTGGATTGTACAAGTACTCCCTTCATAACTTTTTTTTTTTAAGTGGAAATATTGAGACTTAAAATGCTAACTTAAAAAAAGCTGTAAATGTTCTGGATAAACCCCTGTCATACGATCAAACCAACAGAAGAGATGTGTTCATAGTCACTCTCATGCACCTGAAATGCCTTCAGAGCAGCATACTGTAACCTGTATTTAACCGCTATTTTTGACTGTGTTATCTCACACATTATTGCAGTTCCGTTATCTGCTCATAGTATGTACGTTAGCTATACTCGACAGTGCTAAGTAACACATTGCATTTCAAAAACCACCACATTCCTAGGGACTAATTCCCAGGCATCTGACATATTCTGTAAGTTTTCCACAACGCCCTGCAGAAGCACTGCAGCGTTCATTACATTAACGCTACTCTTCCCTAACTGCTGCCACCACTGGCACATGGCAGCTTTCCTTCCAAGCGAAATCACCAGCAGCATTTCTCTTTCTACCGCCTAGAAAGTTCTTAACCACAGAACTGCACGTGAAAGTTCCTTAAGAATAGCACAGACAAGAACGTAATGGCTGCATCTCCTTTAATTCAATCGCTTTTTTTTTTTTTCCTGAAGGCGCTCGCTAAGAGTTCAGCCAAACGTGTGAGCCAAGACCTTATGCACTGCGCTTGAAGACAGACAACCCCAGCAGGGGAGAATTAAGGCAGCGGGGCTTTAACCCTTTAACGCGCCCCCCCCCGCGTTCTCAGGCCGTGCTGCCGCAGCCCCCCGGCCC
>VXAV01000023.1:16350-31954 GCA_013399715.1 Alectura lathami
CCCCAGCCTCTTTGCTGGTAGGGCAAAGTGAGAAGATGAAAAGTCCTTGGCTCTGTGTAAGCTTTGCTCAGCAACAACTACATCAGTGTATTCTCAATGTTCTTCTCATCCAAAATCCAAAACATGACACCATACCAGTTATTACTAAAAAGTTTAACTCTATCTCAACCAAAACCAAGACACAGGAAAAAGAGTATTTTGTTGTATAAGAATTCATGATTTAGAAATTGCTAGTTAAGCAAATGAAAATTAAAAAAAAAAAAAAAAATTACTATTTTACTCTGAGTTATTCACTGGCATTTCAGTTGTATGAAAAATTTCATAGTGAAAATTATGCAAAACATTTTATTAATGAATAATTACAAATGAGAGGATAATTTATCTCTGATTTCTTTCAGGCTTCTCTAATTAGTGTGTATGCCTGTTTTTATGTTGAAATATTTCATCTATCTAAGCTTAATTTAGGTTCAGCCAATCCTACCTGTAAGCAATTTCTTTAATATTTTAGTCCTAATGCAAAACTTAAGCTCAAAACAAAACTCGACGTTGTTCTTATTATACTGCATTTGCTTCCATTTCTTCACCTCTCTAGTTTCTCAGAGCATTTCCATTGTTTTTCCTAGAGTGTCATAGTAGACCATCATATGCATCAATAGATGCAGAGTTAAATTTGTGCACTATTTCCTTGCCTGAATTGTTCACATCACTATAATTTCAATGAATGCAAAGGAGCTGCTGGTTAAGTAGCCCCTTGGGAAAGGAAATATTTTACAATGACCTCACATGACAAATCTTGGGAATTCTCCCCTGTTAGGTAGTTAGCATAGACCTTCTGGAGAGATTGCACATATGTATATAGAAGGTTGAAGAAAGAAGAAGCTTTCTGCTGAAAACTAACCTCTGTGTGTGTTTGTGGATATGGTTCATGACTGTGTGTACACTAGTGTGTACACTAGTTCTCCAATTATTAACAGTTTGAATTCTTTGACTGTTTAGAAGACGAAAATTGAAGTGTTTGGAACTGTCCAGAGCCCTAAGACTGTGACAAATTGTCTAAACTGATGGTCTATATGTTATAAAGTTACTCTCAATTCCTTTGAATTAAATTCGTATTTTTCAGCATCATAATAAAGCAGTAAGATCTTGGTACTCAAGCTCATTACATAAATATAGTAGCTCTAAATCCTAGATAAACAAAGCTCCTTTACTACTAGATGATGGAATTATTTGACTGCATGTTGAGACAGATAGAAATACCCTACAAATATATGAAAAGAGGTGCCATTAATGTAGCAATATTGCACTGTTTCACTTTATGGCAAACAAAAATGGTAAGGAAATGCTCAACGCTAATACTCTGTTTAAAGTCTGCATTGAGAAAAAAAGCTTACTTTAGTATAGTACTGTTTTTACATGTGTTTTCCTTTGACTTAAAACATTAGTAGAAGATATTACGGGAATAGTACACTAAATTTAAGTAAGTGGAAAATGCTCTGAGGACTTTGTAGATGGGAACCTTCTTGAAATCTGTTTGTCATTTTGCTCCATATGATTCAATTCTAATTAAGCTGTATTTCCCCTATGGCATTCTTGGCATTAGAGTACAGATAGTGTCCTTTCAGCTGACTCAGGTGGACAGCCACTTCTATTTTTTGATGTCCTCAAATATTTAAGAGGCATTTTTGCGTAACTTAAAACTTCTCAGAAACTTTTCATGTCATAGTGGGCTTTAGAAAGATAATCATGAAGAATATAGATTCCATTTTTAGTGGATAGATGTGTAATCATTGTTGTAGAAGTTTACTCTAGCTATCCATGACTTATCTTTTCCTTTATTGGAATACCAACTGAGCTGAAGAAAGTGGTTGACAGCTGAACTGAAATACACCATATATTATAATGCCAATATATATATAGGTGTGTTAATGAATATTCAGGATGACCTTGTACAACTTGAATGTGATTTGGAGGTTTCTTGTTTGTGAATATAATGGACTTTCGATATGAATGGCAAACAAAAATGATTTGGAACTGGCCACTTCTAAGGTGTTTTAAAAGATTTAAAAAACTTGTCAGTGTCAGATTAAACTACATTTCCTAAGGAAATGAAGCTTATGCCAACATCTGATTGTATTTCTAACTGTTCTAACACTTTCAAGTATTTATCTCAATATTTATGGTTTCTACCAATCCCATGAAAACATGCAGCTTAATAAAGGAGAAATCTGTTAAAGATTGCAATGAGTAAATGCGCTCACCTCTTATTAGATATATGGAAGTTCACTTCCTGGATAAAGATTCCCTACTTTTTCAGTTTCCGCAGTTCATTTTTTTTGTATGCAGTTTTATTAAAAAATCCTTAAGACATGCACATCCATTAAAAGCTGAGAAGACAGAGGAAAACAGAGCTACAACAGAAACTGGAGTTTTTATAAAGAGATGTTTCAGAACCGTGACAAATCACATCAATATTATAAAAATCTAATTGTTGACTAGAAAACATGAAGACTTTCACTAGTAATGTGACATCACAATGTAAATATAGAGAAAATACTGTTCATGCAGAGTTCTCATGAGACCCTGGAAATCTCAGTCTATCTCCTGCCTGCGTGGGCACACAAATTTCAAATTTTCTAGGAGCAAAACATTTTCTGGTGTGAATGCCTTTGTGTGTCTGGGTTATTACCAGACTGTTTGCATTCTTGGGAAGATAAGTGTTTTGTTATGTTAACCACAGGAATGTGACAGCACTACAATTCATTTTTTTTTTTAAACAAAATTAAAAGACCCTGTGTGGAGAAGACAGTCACTGGAAAGCCTTGTGACTTGGACAAAAGTCAGATAATCATCTGCAGATACTCTGAGACTTTTTGTTTGTTTGTTAATAAACAAGCAGGGAATTTGGTGATTGTGTAAGTTGTTGAGATGATTTGGAAAACTCCTCAGGGAACCAGTTAGCAGTGTCCCATGGGGATCTGTTTTAGAGTGTTTAGGGGTCTATGAGACCTGGTCACTTGTCAAAAACTACTTTTTAAAAGCCCAGGAGCAGGCAGTCAACCTGTGATTCAAGTCAAGCAAATGCAGTAGAAGACACACCTGGCTGAACAGGGAACTGTGTATGGAACTAGGGAGGAAAAAGAAAATACACATCACTGGAAAAAAGGTCTGGCTTCACCTGGAGAGTAAAGAACTGCATTGTGCATCTGCAGAAAGAAAATAAGAAAAGCCAAAGCCCACCTTGGGCTGACATTGGCCGGTGTGGTGTCAGACAACAAAAGATATTTTTTCAAGTATGTCAACAGCCAAAGGAGGACAAACGAAAACATTGTACTGATATTTGGATTGCCACCTACCAAGTACGGAGAAGGAAAAGGTGGATGCATTTAATGTTGTCTTTCTCTTAGTATTTAACAACAGTTTTTGGGCCTCCCAGACCTCAGAGTCAGAGGACCATGGCTAGAGGAACAGTGACTTTCTACTCGTGGACACAGGAGGACAGTTTTATCTGCTGAAGTTTCATAAGTCCATGGGGCCTGACAAGATCCAACTCAAAGTGCTGAAGGAGTTAGTGGGCATTATAGCTGTGCTTCTTTTAACAATTTATGAAAGTTCTTGGGAGTCTGAGGAGACCCTGCTGACTGGAAGCTTGCCAGTGTTATATCCAGCTACTAAAAAGGGCATGAGAGAAGACCTAGGAAACTACAGACTATTATTCTAACCTCAGCCCCTGGAAAAGTAATGGAGAAGATTGTCCTGTGGGATATGGAAAAGCAGTTAAAGAGCTGCTATAAGGCATAGTCAACATGGGTTCTTCAAGGAAAAGTCCTGCCTGAGTAATATGACTTCCTTCTATGATAAGGTCACACGCTTGGTGGATAAAGAAAGGATGGCAGACGAAATCTTTCTGGATTTTAATAAGGCCTTTGATACCATCTGTCATGGGGTTCTTCTGTAAAATTGTCCAACTGTAAGAAAAACAGATTCACTCTATTCTGGATTATGAACTAACTCAACAGCATTGCTTAAACTGCTGCAGTGGATGAGGCTATATGTGGCTGTTGGCTGGTCACTAGTGGTGCTCCCCAGGGCTCAGCTCTAGGACCAGTCCTGTTCAACATTTTTGTCAGTGATCCAGATGCAGAAGTAGAGTGTATGCTTAGCAAGTCTACTGATGATACTAAACTGGCAGGTGCTGTTGGCTCACTGGAGAGATGAGAGGCCTTGCAGAGGGATCTTGGAGCAGCAGGCGATCAGCAATAGCATGAAGCTCAACAAGGGAATCTGCTGGGTCCTGCACATGGGACAGAGCAAGGCCAGACAGGCACAGATGGGATATGAGCGGCTGGAGAGCATCTCAGTGGAAAGGGACCTGAAATGCGGGTGACAACAGGCTCAGCATGAGCCAACAGTGTGCCCTGACAGCCAAGGGGCAAACCACATTTTGGGATGCCTTAAACACAGCACAGCCAGATGGTCAAATGATTCTCTCACTATATTTAGCCACAGCATGGCATCACATTAAGTATTGTGTGCAGTTTTGGGCTCCACAATATAAAAAGGTTGTTAAGGTCCTTGAAAGCCTCCAGAGGATGGCACAAAGCCAGTAACTGGGCAGTAGGTCATGTCCTGTGAGGATAGGATGAGGATACTTAGGCTGCCCAGTCTGGAGAAGCGGAGGCCAAGAGGCAACCTCATTGCTCTCTGCAGCTCCCTGAGGAGGGGAAGCAGAGGGAGTTGCTGAACTCTGCTCCTGGTCACTGATGGCAGAACAGAAATGGCACAAAGCTGTGCCAAGGGAGGGTCAGACTGGGCACTGGGAAATATTTCTATACTGTGAGGGTGGTCAAATGCTGCAACAGGGTTCCTAGACAGGTGGTTGATGTCCCGTGTCTGTCAGTGTTCAAGAGGCATTTGGACAATTCCCTCATCGATGTGCTTTAATTTTTTGTTTAGCCCTAAAGCGGTCAGGCACTTGGACTTTAGATGATTTTCGAAGGACTGAAATTCCAACCGAACTATTCTTCTATTCTATTCTATTCTATTCTATTCTATTCTATTCTATTCTATTCTATTCTATTCCATTCCATTCCATTCCATTCCATTCCATTCCATTCCATTCTACATGAAGGACATGACAAAGTTGTGTGGAAACAATAGTTTAGCTCTTGTATAGTTAAAAAGTAGAGTGCTCTGAAGACTTGAGTAAACATCAATGTTAGTATCTTTCCCATTTTTGAAACACTGTTATTGAGAATTGCTGTTTTAGCTCCTCTACTCTAATTCCAGCTCCCCAAGAAGTGAAGCAGAAATATCTACTTTTCTATTTTAACATTTTCAGAATGAAAATTCATGCATCTCTTTCTTGGCAGCATTTTGTGTATACAGAGCAAATACAAAAGAATTTAAACCAAAGGCTGAGGAAAATAAATGGAAACATTATTAAACGCATGTTGTCTTTTTGTTTGTTTGTTTGTTTGTTTGTTTTTCAATGATGAGTAATGATGAGCAAGTTAAATATTTTACAGGTTTGGTTTAGTTTTATTTTATCCCTGGATATTTAAAAATAAGTAAGTAAATCTTTGTCTCATTTTACTCAAGGCCACTGTGTTATACTTCCCGTATATTTTTATTGTAGAGTGTTTGTTGAATGGATGTACATAAATGCTATGGTATTGATTTTGAATTCCCTGTTTAACAGAAGCTCTTTCTAAGCACGTCTATTACAATTATCATTACCTTTCTTTCTGCAGGACTCCAAAATCAAAATCAGCCTTTAGTCTTTTTTAGAATTCAAAATAGCATTGATTACTTCCCACCTATTAATTTTACAATATATAGTTCTTTTTCATTGTTTTAATGTAACGCATCACACACTTATGATCCTTTCTGAAGTGTTATTATTAGCAGTCTGACTTTTCTACACGAGGACTGATAGCTAGTGGTAGAATGATTCAAAAGTATCCTGTTCCTAGGCTTTATCTTCATCCAGTAACCTTAATTTGCCAAAACACCTTAATTTCACAGTCTGCTTATTCAGGATGAAGCATGAAAGAATTATACTATGTGGTTTTGACCCATGACGGGATTCAAAGTAGATGACAGGACTTTGGACTCTCTGTTTTGTAACTGTAATCCCTACAAAATTTCTTGTACTGTCTGGCATTGATGTATTTCCTCTATTTTTCTTTTACGTTACATTTCCAAAGAACTCGATCTGTGTATGAAAAGCTTTTTCTGAAGCTAATTTGACTTCTTGTTTAGATTCCTTTTCAGCTTTGACATATATGTTTCTTTGGGCCTCATTACAGTATGTGATAGTTTAAACTGTTTTGGCTACCTGAGCTCCCAGAGATAGAATTATATGACACAGAAATTTCTGTCTTTACTTCTGACAGTTACTGTCTTAAGCTGCAAAATGGCTTTGTGTTCCTGATCATCAATCATTTCTTAACAACTTTATTTTTTCATGCAATTTGTTTGTATATGTGTGTAGCTTTGTGTATATAGCAGTATATACCATCTTTTCTTTTACATTTTACAACAAATTCTATTTGTTTCACAATTACAATGGGAATAACAATACAATTGCATTTTTAAGAGTGTTTTGAAGTCTAAAAAGGAAAAGTCTAAAAAAAGTAAGATTATTGTATGAGTTCTCTAGTGAAATAAAACATTAAAAAAATCATATATTAAATAAACTCTACGTCCATTTTAGGAAAAATGAATACGACTTGTATGATAAAAAAGAAAGATTACTTTTAATGCTCTTTGAAGATCATATATGCCTTAATTTTCAAATAATTTCCAAATGTTCTGAAAGAAAATTCAAATTGGACTTTTCTCAGTTTCCTAAAAGTAACAGTGTATATTTAAACTCAAAAATATATGCAAAATTTACATTCCTTTGAATTGAAGAAATAGCAGTCTTCATATCAGTTTTAACAGCAGTGGAAATCCCTCTGTGGTTGGGTTTTCTTGCTCTGAAACTTGCCAGAATCTGCTGAAAGTAGTCACTATTTCTATGGTAGAATCATAGAATTGTCCAAGTTGGAAGGGACCTTTAAAGGTCATCTAGTCCAAATCCCCTGCAGTGAACAGGGACATCTACAGCTGGATCAGGTTGCTCAGATCCCTGTTCAGCCAGTGATCACACTGGGGCTGCAAAATGCCACATCACAAATAGGATTGCATAAGGCAGCTGGGGGAAATCTTTAAACTGTGGGTTTAAAACAGCTTTTCACCTTATTTTAAGCCTTCTTTCATACCTGTATGTAATTTATTAGCAATGAAGACAAATAGAAATTCTGAGCCAAGTTATAGTACTTATGGGTGACAAGAACCCAGGATACTATTTCTGATCCCTTGACTTTTGATGCATTTGGATTTGGACCTAGTTTTGAATTTTGGATTGCGTCTGGCAAGGACCTGACATATCCTGAAGTTTTTGACATCTATCTGAAGTCTTCCAGAAAAGTCAGATTTGTTTATATCTTGCTTTAAGTAGTCTTGTTAGAAAGTCAGGAAAAGATTGTAGCCAAAACATGTTTGTGCCGCTTTGAGCTGCATCTTGACAGCAACAATTTTTTTGGTGGGATTTTTCCTTAATGGCTTTGATCTCCCTGTACCTTTTAGTTATACAGCATATATTTCTGAAGTCCATTGACATGCAGCTCCAAATAAGCCTCCCACTGACTTTCCAGCAAGACAGCTGATTCAGGGGTAATGTACAACTCTAATTTCAACATTTATCTGAAATTAAAGGAAAGAAAAAATCCGCTTATTGTTGATGGTAGGAGAGGTAGGGCTAAGCCTGGCTGAGAAGAATGGGAGCAAAGGTAAGAAAGGTATGGAGAGACTGGCAAGGAAACACAGAGAAGACCTGAAGAAGCACAATAAAGGGAATTTAACTGTTCATATTTATATTTTTTCTGTTTAAAATCTTACATTCTGACTGATTGCTAGTTGCTGTATACAAAGCATTCACTGGTATATTGGTGATGTGAGTCAGACAACATAAAAGATCCTGACCCAGGCAGTAATGCAGGGCGAGTGCTTAGCAATGAAAACTAATTGCTTGAAATAAATGATTTCCCACCACAATTTTATACTGCAGTGCCTTTGTATTCTTTCTGTACCTGTATGTGCCAGAGAGATTATCAGCTGCACAAGTTGTATTGTCTGTGCTGCTCAAATCTCTAATTACGTTTTTTACTGCTGTTTAAGTGGCATAAAGCAACCAGGCAGAATGGTACTACTAAAGATACTACACTTCCCATCTGAAATTGATCAAATTTCTACTTCACTGCACTTCAGATACCTCAGTTTTGCCATCCATGCAAGAGAGATGCAGGCAGAGACACAATGTGTTGCTGGCAGGAATATAGTAAAGTTGCATCACCTAGTGCCTGTTGACACTTCCTATCTTAAGATAAACATTTTGTGCATTGTTATCACAGTCAACCCTGTCAAGAGGTGTTGAAGATTGCCATAAATTGCCATAAAATAACCATAGGTGGACAGGGGCTTCCAAAGGTTGAAACTCTCAGCCCAAGCAGGTCCAGCTTATGTGAGGCAGCTCAGGGCCCAGCCTATTTGAGTTTTCAAGGATAAAGGGTCCATAACCTTCTGGACAACCCACCCCTGTGCTTCTCCACTCTCACAGTGAATGATTTTTCTTCTGTCAGAACTGTCTGTTGAGAGCTTGGTAACAACTGCAGGCTGGTATTTTGGGAGGACTTGCTTGCACTCGCTGTGTAGTGTTGTTCTGATAGCAGTCTGTACTTTATTATAAAACAATCTCTACTGCCTCATACGGATTACTTGTGCTTGTTCCCCTGTCCTGATTTCTTCTCTGGTATGAAACTGAGGGCAGTTTGGATTTCTGTTCATAAACATTAGCTTTTGAGAAGCCCTGCTTTCCATGTGAGCCAATCAAGGTGTTTCCGTTCCTTTCTTCAGAAGTTACATTCTAGGTAAGCTCAAAATGATGAAAGATACAAAATGCTGTTTTCTCTCTCTAAGGTGGTTGAGTGCTTATGAGAGTAACACTCCTTCCTATGTTTGCCTTTCAAGAGTCCTGAGCAACAAAGCAATTAAGAAATGCCTGTTTTCCCCATTGGAGTCCTCCTTTATTTTATCACTGTGGCTGCAGTCAAAAGGGAACATTTGGAGCTGAATGATAATGCTCACAGGAGAAAGTGCCACAATTGTTATTACATCTTTTTTTTTTCTGATTTGACTAAGTGGCTAAAACCAGGCTGGATTTTACAACCACATTTTTTTTTTTCTAATGAGGAACAGAAGTCTCATTCTAATGCTGTTTTGGGATATATTCTGTCGGGAGTGATAGATTGCTTGGATACTACTTTCTGAATGTCCCTGCAGGGCAGCAATTTTTTGGTACTTACCAGATACTACAGAACTTCCACTCAAAAGCCTGTGATTTTGAAAATGAACTCTATAATATATATGCTTTCTAGCTCTGGAAGTAAACATAGGCCTATCTCCTACTGTCTAGAGACTCTATCTTGCAACAGCTACTTTCGTAATTAATCCTAAACAAGTACATGGTAAATTAGCAGTCAGTAAGTTTAACCAGGAAACTGAAGAATTAGCCTGAAAAGGATGTGAATGGTATAAAAATATAAAAAGACAGAAGCCAAATCAAGGCATGATTAAAATTTTTCTCTTCCTTTTACTCTGTTTTCTTTTGTGAGACTGTTCTAAAACTGTTTGGTTTTCTGTCTGTTGGATTAAAGCACAGATGTCCTTCCTGAGACTTTTCCCATCAAGTAATGTCTTTCAAATTTGAAATAATGAAGATGGTCATGAACTACATAACTAACATAACATTGGGTTTATAGATCACTCAACAGCAGTAGTGACAGAGGAGCCTTCCCCTGGGTTTTTCCTCTTTGGTATGAAGGCTTGTGCATACCTCTCCAACAACTGGAGCCTGGCTAACACTTGTTTCTTGAAGTGCTACGTTTTGGGAGCCTGTCTTGAGACCTCTGGATTATGCATTGTACTGCATAAGTTTTATCTGTGTCTTGGTAATCAGGTGTCAAAAGAGAGCATATTACATTGTCCTACATATCTTCATTATTTTGTTTGTGGAGGAAGCCATTTGAAATGAACTTATTTGAATTGAACTTATTTGTTCAGCAGATTTAGCATTTTTGGAAGTGTACAATTTATCGTGAGAAATGATTTGCTTTTAGAAATATTTTCTGAGGCTATTTGAAAGATCTCTAGCTTGTCACTTACAGAAGGTTTTGGCCTTTAGGTGTCTCTCCTGCTTCTTATATATTAGTAATATTAATATTACTAATACTAATTAATATTACTAATATTAATATTAGTAATGCTATTGCTATTCACAAAAATGTGTTTTTAAGTCTTGACATCCAGTATTAAAAAACCGGGTTGCTGTTTATAGAAAAGTTGCTTCCTTCGAGGATGTTTGCTATGTATTTTCCTTTTGAAATATTAAATAGACCTCTAGCTAGTTTAACTACCAGATAAACTTTGTTATTCAGCATGGTATAGCAGTGCAGTGTTCAAACTGATTTCATGGTCTCCTATGAATTATAGAATAGATGTGTCAAGATTGGAGTTTGCTTGAAGCTACTGTCGGGATAGTATGTCTGATGAAAAGCTTCATCTGTGAAAGTGTTTTTTGCAGTATCTTGCCGTTTGTTTCCCTACGAGAGGCTTAAAGAGTATTAGACTACTTTTGTAACTTGTAGCAAAAAAGTTCATATACCCATAGATTTCTGAGGGCAGCTCTGAATTTTCATTCTCTCACTCTCACACTTGGCCTGCATTTTCTCTCTCCTATCGTAACTACTTACTAATTTGTAATCACCCTTGACCACTATGTTTAATATCTGGTGTGAGCACTGTCTAGAATTTTCCAGAGACTTCAATCAAAAAATAGCTCAATATAGTCTCAGCAGAACTCCTTGTTTCCTAAAAGGCTTTATTCTGGCTGACCACTCTCATGTATTTAACTTGTTGGATGCCTACTTCTTCCTAGCTTGCTGGGAATCAGCTAGGTGTTTTTCATTATGAAATGGTCTTTCTGAAAATCCCAAACAGTATAAAGGCCAGTAGGAACCCTCACCAATTTTTGTCCTTTCTGCCTCTTGCAGTCTTTCTATTGTTCTCTAGAAACCAGCACATAATGAGCTCAGTTTAAGCTTTCTTTGTGTTTCAATCAAATTTAATTCTTCACATACTTGTTCAGCTGTCATATTTCAGTACTGCAAAGTGGCTTTGGAGAAGAAGTCATCATGTAGATGTTAATCCTTTCTATATGTGTTCAAAGGGATCACGTCCTACTCAGTTTCCGGTCTCTGAACATGATCATGATATTATTTTACATGAAATACCTGTCATAAATTGTTCTTTTGCTATATTTGTGCACCTGTTTCATTGGAAGTCTTCAATGCAGGAGGATTAGTTCGTTGCTTGAGTATTTAGTGGAGTAAGTTTAGTTTTGTAACTCAGTGATTAAATATGTCAAATATACAACTTCTGTTGCAATTCCTTCTAGGTTTGTATTTGATTTAACATTTGTCTCTTCCTCACAGAAAAATTATACCAGAGCTTCTATCATCCCATTTCAAGGCTTGTACAGTGGAAGTTATCATATATGACAAGTCCTTTTTGGGCACTTAATATACCTATTGGCATGCAAAACAAAGTGCAGTAGC
Source organism: Alectura lathami (assembly GCA_013399715.1). NCBI lineage: Eukaryota > Metazoa > Chordata > Aves > Galliformes > Megapodiidae > Alectura > Alectura lathami. The sequence continues at coordinate 28,068 of VXAV01000023.1, forward strand.
TTCTTGCTGTAGCAATCATGGGTGTCTGATTCTGGCATTCTAATTGGACTGTTTCTAAGGCAGTCAGATGAGGAAATACTTCTTCCATTTCAGAACTTTGGTAACGAGCTGGTGGGTTTATGCAAATAAGCTGCTTCAAAGGCCGTGGTACAGCTTTTCTCACCGTGGTCTCTGTAGCTTTTGCAACGTTGTGAGTTTGCCTCATTTTTATGATTTATAAGACTGAGTGTTTACTAGTCTATGGGGCCAGACGATATGCATCCCACAGTCTTCAAGAAGTTAACTGATATTGTTGCCAAGTTGTTCTCCATCATGTTTGAAAAGTCGTGGCTGTCAGGTGAGGTCACCGATGACTGGAAGAAGGGAATCACTCTCATTTTTAAGAAAGGGAGAAAGGAAGACCTGGGGAACTACAGGCTGGTGAGCTTCACGTTTGTGCCTGGGAAGATCATGGAGTGGATCCTCCTGGAGGAGATGCTCAGGCGCATACGAGATGAGGAGGTGATCCAAGGCAGCCAGCACGGCTTCATCAAGGGCAGGTCATGCCTGACCAATCTGGTGGCCTTCTATGATGGAGTGACGGCATCGGTGTGATACAAGGAATAGAATACTAGGAGCTGGATTAAAAGTAAGATGTTGTCTGCTTGGCCTACCAAGGTTAAAGGGGCCCCAGTAACTCCTTGTTATCTACACAAGCTGCATGTTTGGCATAGTTTGAAGCTCTGCAAGGCCGTTTAGCACTTCCGTCTGGTTAAGACCGGCTCTCCTGTTTAGAGAACAGCCAGCTCAGCTTTTCTTGTGCCAGCGGTCAAGAAGGCACAGTGAGGAAGACTCCTGACTTCATCCAAGAGACCCCAGACCACGACCACCAGATAGCAGTGTGCCTGCGTCAAAGGGAGGAGACATATGATAATGATTTCTTGGAAATAATTATAATAATCCCACCTATTCCTAGAACTGATTGTAATAACCCAGCCTATAGTTGTGAGTATGTATGATTTTGTGTAATAAATAAGCACCTGTCGTGTGATCAGGTGTGCAAGCTTGGAGGACCGATCCCCCTTGCACACGGTGCTATAAAAAACATACCTGCTTTATAACTTTCTGTGTTATAGAGTTTGTTTCCGCGCACCAGGTGGACCAAGGAAGGGTGACGGATTTCGTCTACCTGGACTTACGCAAGGCCTTTGACATGGTCCCGCACCATATCCTTATCTCTAAACAGGAGAGATATGGATTTGATGGGTGGACTGTTCATGTACGGATTTGATGGGTGGACTGTTCACTGGATAAAGAACTGGCTGGATGGTTGAAGTCAAATTGTTATAGTCAATGGCTCTACATCCAGGTGGAGGCCGGTCACGAGCAGTGTACCCCTAGGTGTCCGTCTCGGGGCCAGTGCTCTTCAACATCTTTATCAACGACTTAGACTGTGGAATCAAGTGCACCCACAGCAAGGTTGCTGATGACACCAAGCCGAGTGGTGCAGGTGATACCCCTGAAGGAAGGGATGCCATCCAGAGGGACCGGGACAGGCTGGAAAAGTGGGCCCACGAGAACCTGATGAGGTTCAACAAGGCCAAGTGCAAGGTGTTGCACTTGGATCAGGGCAATCCCAGGTGTGTGTACATACTGAGAGAAGAACTCCTTGAGAGCAGTCCTGCTGAGAAGGACTCGGGTGTCCTGGTTGACGAAAAGCTGGACATGGGCCAGCAGTGTGCTCTTGCAGCCCAGAAGGCCAATTATATCCTGTGCTGCATCAAGAGAGGGGTGGCCAGCAGGGAGAGGGAGGGGATTGTCCCCCTCTACCAATGTGAGACCCCATTTGGAGTTCTGCATCCAAGCCTCAGGCCCCCAGTACAGGAAAGATGTGGAATTGTCGGAGCAGGTCCAGAGGAGGGTCACCAAAATGATCATAGAGCCTGAGCACCTCTCCTATGAAGAAAGGTTGAGGGAGTTGGGACTGTTCAGCTTGGAAAAGGGAAGGCTCCAGGGAAACCTCATTGTGGCCTTCCAATACTTAAAAGGAGCTTACAGATAGGTGGGGGGCCAATTTTTTATGCAGGTAATAATGGTAGGAAAAGGAGGAACGTTAGGAAAAGGAGGAACGTACTAAAACTGAAAGGGGGGAGGTTTAGTTTAGATGTTAGGAAGCAATTTTTCACTGAGAGAGTGGTGAGACACTGGAACAGGCTGCCCAGAGAAGTTGTGGATGCCCCATCCCTGGATGTGTTCAAGGTCAGGCTGGATGTCTTCCTGGGCAGTTAGATCTAGTGAGCTAGTGGTTGGTAACCCTGTCCACAGCTGAGGGGTTGTAACTGGATGGTCTTTGATGTCCCTTCCAACCCAAAATATTCTATGATTCTATGAGTCTATGATTGTATGATTTTCATTCTTTTTGGTGAACATGACTTTTCTCATTTTTCCTCTTTCATTTCTTTGACTATTTCATAAATTTCCAGGGGTCTTGTGTCTGAAATTCATCAGTCTTGCCAAAACTTCATGGTATTCTTTTAGTTATTTTGCTTGGGAAATGCTTGACCTTGTGAGAAACAGCCTTTGGCCAGTAACTTCAGTTCAGGCAGTCTCAAGTGAAGTATGTTTTTTTAACACTATTGCAATAGCAGGCAATTTACAGTTAGGCACACCTGACAGGAACCACGCATACTCTTCTGTTCCCTTTTTCCCCGACCGCTGGTCCCTCCCCTGTTTCCTTATTGATTGAGTACTCCTGGGTTTAAAGCCTATCCAATGCTTCTAAAAAGTCCCTCTTTAGTTTAAATTTCCCAGTACTCTCTTCTTGGACACCCTCTCCCCTTATTTCTTTCTTTCCTTTTATGGTAATCCTCCTGCCACACTTTCTAACCCCGGCAGGAACCAGCTTTTGCCCCTTTGTATCCTTTACCATCACTTAAGTACACCATTACCACCCTTTTTCCTTCGCACAGGGAGGAGTGTGTCCATTAAGGGGACTTAATAAACACTTGGCTTTACATAAAAATCTTTTTTCCAGTTCTAACTGCCACTTACTTTGATCCTGTTTATACTATGATCGTACCATTGGGAATCATACCAAAATGGGAATTTAGCTTTGTGATATTACAATCCTACTTCCCTGCCTTGCACATGCTTGAGTTTTTAACCTTGTCTACGTTAGAGAGGTTCTGCTGCACTGTCACCAAACCCCCTAGTGTAGACAGAGCATGCTGACAAAACCTCTTTGGCTTACTTAATAACACCACTTCCCTGAATAATAAAAAAAAAAAAAAAAAAAATCTATGAGAACTATTGCATCCATACCAAGGTTTTGCTGTCTCTTTATAAAGTCACCTGAGGGGAATGATTTTTTCACACCTTGAGCCAATATACACAGGCCTGACTACATATTGTACAGATACTGCTTTTATTGTCCTACTGTCCATGTTTTACTTCTTTTGGTTTTGCATCTTTTGAATGGCATCACTATCATACATAAATTCAGCAGTTTTCTGCTTTTTTATCTCCAAAATTTTCAAAACACTGAGAAATCTTCTTGAATAGCATAAGAATGAGAGCTATAAACTCAGGTATTGCAAGACAGTTTTCTAAAATACGGGTGTGGGCTTTGTTTGCTATTCTGAAATATCTGGTTTTCAAATTCATACATAGTTTCAATATATTTACCTCAGAAAGACGGTCTCAATTACAAAATTTTAATCTAAAAATCATCATAGAAAATTTATACGCTTTTTCAAATATGAAAAAGGAAGAACTGTTACTTTTATAAAAAGGGATTTAAAAAAAAAAAAATGTTCTGTAATTTCTCACTCAAACTCCTCTCCACTCATACGTGTATAAAATCTCACTTGTTTGATACCCCTTTGTTATCTTAATAGGGTACATTTTTT